>CM053790.1:157967665-158567665 GCA_028749045.1 Cupressus sempervirens | reverse complement strand
ACAATGATACAACCTGATTGATGATGCACCTGTATTGCTGATTTCAATCTTTGTTTTGGCTTGAATACTTGATCCTCATTGATCATATAAAAAATTTCAGCCCGGTCAACTTAGGATACTCTGATATCCTTCCAATTCACTTCCTTGATTTATCTTCTCAATCTCATGCTTCTCATATTTAATCCCACAAATTGACCTTTTATTTATATCATTTACCTTACCAAGTCATCTTGAATATATTTTCAAATATTCAATATTCATCCCTTAAGTTAGCTAGACTTAACAAATAAATTCATCAAACTAAATATGCTGATACAAGAAAATCCTTCTTTAGCTGACCCAACTCGGTCAACACTAACTCATAAAAAACTTTCTTCAAACTTCCTTTGTTAACCATGTGAACTTGGTTAACACTACATCCTGAACTAAATTCCCTTTGGTAACCGAGTGAGCTCGGTTAACACTAGTTCCTTGCCAACTTTTCTTTGGTGCTTGAGTGAACTTGATAGACATTGTCTTCCTACAAACTTCCTTTGGTGCCCATGTGAATTTGATAGACACTATCTCTAAACTTGATTATCTCTGGAATGCTCGACAATCACTGAAAATTGTCTTCATCGCCCAAGTGAGCTCAGCAGACACTGATTGGTAAAGACTTGATATTTTGTGTAACATCAAAGATAATATATGTTGAACTATCATTTTGCATGATGCTTAATGGCAGGAATCCTTTTGAACTTCTCTCTTGAAAAGCTAATCTGGGATCAACTCCAAGGTTCTAAGTGATCTTGCGACCTACTAGAATTCGCTTAGTAGAAGATAAATGTGAGAGTTCACGAAGAGGCCTTTGCTGGTTCAAACCAATTTTGGATAAGATGACCAATCTGCTTGTTATTTCAAAATTAACCACAAAAGAGATATGTTTTTTGGTATTTTCTATTTTTAAATGAATGGAATTTAACAATGCAACTATATGAATTCCTAATTTAACTAGGGGTTAACAAAGAAAATAATGAAGATAAGGTAACAAGAAGTTTAAGAAAATGACTTCAAAAGTAAATTCTTTATGGGCATAAGCCACATAAACAACACATCTGTGAGTTAAGCATTTGAAAAGATCGGTAGGTAACCAATGAAAAAAGGGGTAGCACTTCCTCAATTCCACTAATGTAATTGTCGATGGGAATTCAGTAACTGTAAGATATTTCACCTTTAATTAGATTGCAAGGGCATGGAAAATGTGCTCATGTGAGACAAAAAGCTATGCAGGAACAATATGGTGATCTCTTCTCCAACTAAGTACATTAGTGGAATTCATAAACATGTGGAAAACACTAGAACTAAAAGATTGCACAACTAGAATAAAACAGTAAAAATATTGGCTCAATTACACTCCATGAACATACATTCACAAAATATAACACACTCAAGAATGAATAACTAAACTCTAAATGTGAGCACCAATAACATATATTATTGCATCAAAATAATGACAGTAACTTGGAATACATATTACATTCCAAAATTTATAAGAAATCTTCTCCTCAATTTGTGTTGACAGTGAGAGATCCCTTTATGAAAACATATGCTTCTAAACTAATAAAAAAAATCCATTTATGTACAAAATGACTCTCTGACTGGTGCTAAGAAGGACTCCATCCTTATTTATATCATTTAATGGATGCATGAGTCTTTACATGTATTAAAACAAATAAAGCATGAGAAAATAAGAAGAAAACCATTAGATGATGTAGGAGTCTCTGGAGGTGCCAAAAATAGAAGCTCAACGTTCTGTGGATGTTTGTAGGAGTTAAACTATCGTCAAAATGCATTTCTGGTGCATGGAAAACTCTAAATTTGGAACTGGTAGTTAACTATCGATGCACCTTTGAAGAAGTGCGCCTTGGGAGAATCACACCAGTGCACTAGCACACTTGCACACCTCAGAAGCTTGAAAGCTCAGAAGCTCAATTTGCCAAAAAAACAAAGTTCTCTATTTTGAAAATGGTTTCTAGGTTTTTCTTAGATGAGGTCTAGGATCACTTTTTTATACTTACTTTGATCCTTTTGATGATTTATACCCTCTTTATAGCCAAAAAAATTCATAAGATGCACACCTCAGAAGAAGTGCACCTTGCGCACCTGCACACCTGGGAGAAATTTTTGCAAGGTGCTTAATTCACCATAAAATCAAAGTTCTCAATTTTTGTTTTAGATCACTTTTGTGTACTTTCTTTGATCCTTTTGATGATTTATACCCTCTTTATAGCCAAAAAATTTCATAGACTTGAACTTCTCCTACTTCTAAAATCCTAAGGCACCTATGTTGAATCTTGTCATTAATAGTTACATAAGATGAGGAAACTATTCTAGTTCACATGTCCAACCTCTATATCTTTAATCTTGATTGCAAATTCATGAATCAAAACTTACATGTGACTCCTTTGAAGGTGAAGGTTACCATCTTAGGTGAGATCTCTATTGTTGATGATAACAAATATGCTATGATGATCTGTGCACATGCACGTTATGTACCAAACCTTCATGTTATGCACATCTTCATGCATTGTGAAGTCCATTCCTTGATTTTTTTCTTCTCTTTGGTTGCCCGATCCTTCTCGGTCAAAGACTAGGTGATCTAGATTATATAGAATGATCAAATGTTTGAAACTTTTCATATCTTTTTGAACAAGATTTTCTAGGGATTTTTAACTGGCTCTTTCAGAGGTCTTCTCCTAAAAATTTCAAGTTGAAACTTTCATCAGTCCCTAAAATTGGGCAGTTGAAGGCTTGCTATTTTAGGGAGTGAAACTAAATTTTTAGTTCTTCTTTCCAACAGTGTAAATGGTTTTGAATTCTAAGCTCTAAGTCAAAAGTTATGACCCCAATAAGTTAAGGATGCCCTTTTTATCTGCACAAATAAGCAAACATTAGTCCAGAAAGCTGAAAATCAAACCTTAAACAAACCCTAATTGTGATAAAAAAGACCCAGAATGTAAAACCTTATTAAGACACCTAAAAAACATAATTTACACCTCTGAAGAACAAAACATTGGTCGACATATGGCCGACATGTTATAACCCTAAAGCGGTTTAATACTTGTATAAAAGGGCTTAGGGTTGGGTATTTTTCATAATGTTGTGATGCGAAATTGGTTCTTGCGGCGGTATTGAGCTGTAAGGGATTACAAATTGTAATTAGGTTGTAATCACTGGATTGTAATAAGATCAGACTTGCTATTTGGTGGACGTAGCCCAGGGATTGGGTGAACCACGTTAAATCTTGGTGCCTTGTGTTCATTTTTGTGTGATCTATTATTTTTCTGTTATTGGTTATATTTGCATGTAGTTTTTTTATTTCTGTCCGTAGTTTATCCTAACAAGTGGTATCAAAGAAAGGTTGTCTTTCAATTATCCTCTACAAGAAAGTCTCACGGTTAAGTGGAAGTCTCACAGTTGAGTGGGAGCGATGGCAGATGAGGGTAAGTTGAGGGTTGACAGGTTTAATGGGCAGAACTTCCAGTTATGGAAGATGCAAATCGAAGACTATTTATATCAGAAGGATTTATGGAAGTCGTTGGAAGGAAAAGCCAAGAATCAGGGAACTATGTCAGAGGTTGAATGGGATCTTTTTGACAGAAAGGCACTTGAAAGCATTCGATTATGCTTGGCACCATCGATGGCATTTAATATTACAAAAGCAAAGACGACAGAAGATTTGATGAAAACCCTAGCGACACTGTATGAAAAGCCCTCCGCTTCAAACAAGGTATTTCTCATGAAGCGTTTATTTAATATGAAAATGGCAGAAGGTGGATCTATTGCAGATCATTTAAATGAGTTTAATACTATTACTAGTCAATTATCTTCTATGGGTATCAATTTTGATGAAGAAATTAGGGCTCTCTTGATTTTGTGTTCTTTGCCTGAAAGCTGGAATGGCTTGGTAATGACGGTGAGTAATTCTATTCCTGGATCTAGTACCCTAAAATATGATGATGTGATCGGTGTTATTTTAAGTGAGGAAATTCATAGAAAATCCTCAGGTGGATCTACATCAGGAAGTGCTTTAAATGCACAAAGCAAGGGCAGAATGACTGAAAGAGGAAGTAACTCTGGAAATCGTGGGAAATCAAGAGGAAAGTCAAAGGGGAGGAGGTCTCAATCGAGAGGACCAAATGATTGCTGGTACTGTGGGAAACCAGGGCACAAAAAGAAAGATTGCTGGAATCGAAAAAAAAATGAAGGAGATAAATCAGATGGAGATAAGGAGGCAAATGTGGTAAGTAACAAATCCGAAGAGGATGCTTTGCTTCTGTCTTCAGAGAGTGTTGATGATTCATGGGTTTTAGATTCTGGTGCTTCATTTCATGCTACACCTCATAGAGGTTATTTCATTGATTATGTCCAAGGGGATTTTGGGCTTGTTTATTTGGGGAATAATGAACCTTGTCAGATTGTTGGAAAGGGAAAAATTAAGATTAAGTTGCAGAATGGGAATCACTGGCTACTACATGAGGTAAGACATGTTCCAAAACTAAGTAGAAATTTAATTTCAGCAAGGAAACTCGGTGATGAGGGTTGTGTAGTTACTTTTAATGATAAAAATTGGAAGGTTTCAAAAAGTTCCCTTGTAGTAGCAAAAGGTGTGAAAGTAGGCACCTTATATCTTTGTACAGGTCATATTGTTCCTTCTACTTTGATTGTTTTAGAGAAAAATGAATATTCAGGAACAATTACTGCAGTTGAGTAGGGAGAACAAATAGCTGCTGTAGATTCTAATATAGCACTATGGCACAATAGACTTGGGCACATGAGTGAGAAAGGTATGAAAGTACTTCATTCAAGGAAAGTTTTACCAGGTCTAAAATGTGTGAATATGGATTTCTGTGAAAGTTATGTGTATGGAAAACAAAAGAGAGTGAGTTTTTTAAAGATAGGGAAGGAAAACAAAAAGGAGAAATTAGAGCTTGTGCATACAGATGTATGGGGACCAGCCCAGGTATCTTCCCTTGGTGGCTCTCATTATTATGTTACATTTATTGATGACCCAACTAGAAAAGTATGGGTTTATTTCCTTAGACAGAAATCTGATGTATTTCAAACTTTTAAGAAATGGAAATGCTTGGTTGAAAATGAGACTGGTAAGAAATTAAAATGTCTCAGATCTGATAATGGTGGTGAGTATTGCAGTCATGAATTTGAAGATTATTGCTCCACTACTGGTATTCGTAGACAAAAAACTATTCCAAGGACTCCACAAGAAAATGGAGTGGCTGAACGCATGAACAATTTTATAATGGAGTGTGCAAGGAGCATGAGGTTGCATGCTGGGTTTCCCTTACACGTGTGGGTGGAGGCTGTTAATACTACAATATATTTGATTAATAGAGGTCCCTCTACTCCTTTGGGCTGTGGTATTCCAGAGGAAGCATGGACTGGTAAGAAGGTGAGTTATTCTTTTCTCAAGACCTTCGGTTGTGAAGCTTTTGCTCATATAGACTCTGAAAATAGAACCAAGCTAGAAGCTAAATCAAAGAAATGTGTCTTTATTGGATATGGCATTAATGAATTTGGCTATAGGCTTTGGGATTTTAAAAATCTTAAAATTGTTAGAAGTCGGGATGTCATATTCAATGAGAAAGTGTTGTACAAAGATCTGTTGCAGCAACATGAGAAGAAAGAAGATGATTCTGTAGTGCTAGATGATACTCCAAAAGCTGATGTTCCAGCCATTCCTCATGATGTGCAACAATTGCAAAAACAAATACCACACACACCAGTGAATGTTAGACGATCAACAAGGCAAATTAGACCTCCACAAAGGTTTTCTCCCTCTTTGTATTCTATTTTACTTACTGATGCTGGTGAACCTAAAAGTTATGATGAAGTTGTGTAGGTGGATACTAAGATTCAGTGGGAGTCTGCAATGAAAGATGAAATGGACTCTTTGCTGAAAAATAAGACATGGGATTTGTGCAAGTTGCCTGCAGGTAAAAAGGCTTTACAGAATAAATGGGTTTATAGGTTGAAAGAAGAGGAAGGAGGTAAGAAAAGATTTAAGGCCAGGTTAGTTGTAAAAGGATTTGCATAGAAAAAGGGAATTGATTTTGATGAGATATTTTCTCCTGTTGTTAAAATGACTTCTATTCGTACTGTTTTAAGTCTTGTGGCTACTAAAGATTTGCATTTAGAGCAGATGGATGTTAAAACATCCTTTCTTCATGGTGATTTGGATGAAGAAATATATATGGCTCAGCCACAGGGTTTTGAGGACAAAGGTAAGGAGAACTTAGTGTGCAAATTGAAGAAAAGTTTATATGGCTTGAAGCAAGCACCTCGGCAATGGTATCTGAAATTTGACAGTTTTATGCATGAGCATGGATATAATAGGTGTCATTCAGATTACTGTGTTTATTTTAAGAGGTTGGATGATGATAGCTACATTATTTTATGTTTATATGTTGATGATATTCTTATAGTTGGGTCTAACATGGATCATATTAAGGGGTTGAAACACCAATTAGCACATGCATTTTCTATGAAGGATTTGGGGGTAGCAAAAAAAATCCTTGGTATGAAGATTTGCAGAGATAGGAAGAATAGAACATTGACGCTATCTCAAGCTGATTATGTTGAGAAGGTGTTGCAACGTTTCTCTATGGAGAATGCTAAAGCTGTCAGCACACCTTTATCCAGTCATTTGAAATTGACTAAGGAAATGTGTCCCAAGACACAAGAAGAGGAGGATAAGATGTCCAAGGTACCCTATGCTTCAGTTGTAGGAAGCTTGATGTATGCTATGGTATGCACTAGGCCAGATATTGCACATGCAGTAGGAGTCATTGGCAGGTATATGAGTCATCCAGGATTTGAGCATTGGAATGTTGTCAAGTGGATACTCAGATATTTGAGAGGAACATCCAATAAGTGTTTAGACTTTGGGGGCTCTACTACTGATTTACAGGGCTATGTTGACTCAGATTTGGCTGGGGATATTGATACCAGGTGGAGTACTACAGGTTATGTCTTTATTGTTGGTGGGGCAGCCGTGAGCTGGGTTTCTAGGTTACAAAAGATTAATGCTCTCTCCACTACAGAGGCAGAGTATATTGCTGCTACAGAGGCAGCCAAGGAGATGATATGGCTTAAGTTCTTCTTGGAAGAATTGGGACATCCTCAGAAGGATAATTATTTGTTCACAGATAGTCAGAGTGCCATTCATCTTGCTAAGAATTCAGCTCTGCATTCTAAGACCAAACACATATAGTTGCGGTACCATTTCATTCGGTTAGTTTTGGAGGATGGACAGTTAAAGCTGGAGAAGATACATACCAATGACAATCCAACAAATATGTTGACAAAGGTTGTAACAAGGGAGAAGCTGAACTCCTCTTCAACTTCGGTTGGTCTTTTAGACTGAACATGAATAAAAGAATAGTCGAGTCCAGGATGGTTTGATCCAGTGGGAGCCCCATGTGGTAGTGGTATTGCTACAAGATCAGTCTCCAAGTGGGAGATTGTTGTTTAGTGTGGAGCCTGATCAGTCCCCAAGTGGGAGATTGTTGGATTGTGGTGACATATTATGGTCAACATATGGCCGACATGTTATAACCCTAAAGCGGTTTAATACTTGTATAAAAGGGCTTAGGGTTGGGTATTTTTCATAATGTTGTGATGCGAAATTGGTTCTTGCGGCGGTATTGAGCTGTAAGGGATTACAGATTGTAATCACGTTGTAATCACTGGATTGTAATAAGATCAGACTTGCTATTTGGTGGACGTAGCCCAGGTATTGGGTGAACCACGTTAAATCTTGGTGCCTTGTGTTCATTTATGTGTGATCTATTATTTTTTCTGTTATTGGTTATATTTGCATGTAGTTTTTTATTTTTGTCCGTAGTTTATCCTAACAGATCTATTCCTAAAACTTTGCCAATTGAGTTGCAAAGAAGTGAATTTGGGGAGCCCCACATAGAAATTGGGATGCTTCGCACCTCTATCACCATTTATGACATGTCAAAATGATAACCATTGTCAAACCATTCTCGAGTTTATGCTAATCAAGTAAAAGACAAAGAAGTGATATTGGCTAGCCCCCCCAATGATGAGGGTGGGTCTAACATTTTTTTTCAACAATGCATGTTCATCAAAGTTTTGACCAATACTCACTGACTAATAGGATGACCAACATGTCATCATGGGTTTGGCATCTTGGTTGTAGGGGTGTCAAAATTTTGACCAATCTTAGTCAAAATTTTGACAAAAAAGTTGACCATCATGTCATCATGGGTTTGGTATCCTAGTCACAAGGGGTGTGGAAATTTTGACTAATGTTACTTGAAATTGTGACAAACATGTTGACCACTTTTCTAGACCACTTTTGACCAATAGGTGCGTAGAAATTTAGATCTAAGTCTGAACTTGTCAAAATTTTGATGGAAAAAATACTGACGTGACTAGTTGTGGATCTTTTGACCAATCTCAATAGAAAATTTGACCAAATTTTGTTGAAAAAAGAGGTTAATTCTACTATTGTTTGTGAGTTTGAGCCCAAAACTATGAAATATGCTTTGGATAATGAATATTGGATACAAGCAATGAATGAAGAAATTGAGTAGATTGAAAAAAATAAAACATGGACCCTAGTACCTAAAGACATATATGTTATTGGAACAAAGTGGGTATTCAAGAACAAGTTGAATGAAAAAGGTGAAGTCACAAGGAATAAGGCTAGATTGGTATGCAAAGGATATACGCAAGAAGAAGGTGTTGACTATGGGGAAACATTTGCCCCTATAGCAAGACTAGGAGTTAGAAAATTGCTTGCTTATTATTCTTATAAAGGATTTAAGGTATATCAAATTGATGTCAAATCTACATCTTTAAATAGGATACTTGAAGAAGAAGTATACATAGAACAACTAGAAGGATTTGTGGATCCTAGAAAGAAAAAATATGGTGTGTAAGTTGCACAAAGCTTTATATGGATTGAAACAAGCCCCTAGAGCATGGTATGAAATTTGGTGAAGATTGGTTTGAAGATTGACAAGAACAATGGTGAAGATTGGTTTAAAGACTATCAAGAACAATGAGCTATTGTTATCTGAATTTTTTTTTGATGATATCATATTTGGAGGCAAGGAAGCATTATGCAAATCATTTATTAATGAAGCAAAGAAGGAATTTGAAATGTCAATGTTTGGAGAGATCAAATTCTTTGTTGGTGGTGCAAGAGCACCTAGGTTAGGTCACTAAGAAGCAAATGAGGTTCTAGGAAGACCTATTAGTTAGGAATAAGAAGTCATGATTCATGCATGTGAAACAACAAACACTAATGTAATGCATGAGATGAGAAAATTAGTTGTAATGATGCATTTTTTGTTAGGAACAAAAGTGCAAAAGTGGTTTTAGAGGGCCAAATAGGCATAGTGGGATAGGTAGACATGGAAATGGTCTAATTATGGCCTAAATACCTTCCATGTATGTTTTGGGGGAATAAGGTATAGACCTACCAAGTCTAAGATGCAAAAAAGCAAAAACTATAAAATTTGCAAAAAGTGCGACTTTTATTGTAAAAGTTGCAAAATTGGTTAATAGTTACTAGGGGGTTGCCAAAAAATAAAATTTGGTTGAGTTAGGTATGGAATGAGTATGTAAGGCCCTAGAATTCACTTTTGTATGGTTCAAAATCTTGGGATTGTACGACATCCTACATTAGATCAGCAAGTTAATGACAGATGGAATGAAAGTTTGAGTTTTGGATTGCTTTGTGATTTGAATCAGTGTTTTTTTTGTAAGATAGTTTCTAAATTTTTTTACTAATTTTTGTTTGGGTTATAATTTTTGAACAATCCATTGGTGTGTACAATAAATGCTTTGCTAAACAGTCTGTTTGTTAGCTTGTACTAGGAAGATTTGGCAAAATGATGTCTACTAGCATTCCCCATTGTTGAAACCTCATGAAACCTTGTGGAATTCTAGTAGACATCTTGTATATTATATGGGAACAAGGATATATTTAGAAGTGATGAGAAAAGCCAATTCCTTAGAAGCCCTAGGTGAGACAATGGTGTACTCAGTTAGAAATTGAGCCAAGGAAAGATATATTCTTGCAAGGGCAGAGCTATTTGGATTGAATGGTTGTTATGACATGGTAGAGAATTGAATGGAGTCACTACATGTCAAAGGAAAAGTCTCCAAGATCTCGAGGAAAGGATTAATAGATTTTTTGTTGTTGACTGGTCTAAAAGGCCATTAAACCCTAGCAAACCCTTAAAATAGGGTTAGGGCATCCAGTAGAAATTGGGAACCTAAGACCTCAATAATCTTGAAGACCTTGGAAAAGGGTAATCCATATGGAGTTTTTTGGATCCTCCTTGGAAATTTTTTTGCACAAATCCTAGTTTAGTCCATTAGGAGGGCTAATTGAGGGCTACTAGGTCGAATAGAGGATTTGCATGAGTTTGAGTGGATCATATAGAAACCAAGTGTATAGATTGTGGGAAATGGTTGTGAAGAAGTCTAGTACACACTAGAAAGAGCCTCTAATCCTTGCAAGATAAAGTTAACCATTAGGGAGGCTTAGAATGAAGTTTAAAGCAGATGAGCAAGCTTTAATGGATGGGATGGTCAAAGGGAAAAGTTGTTCTTAATTGATTAAGAGTAACTTGTATAAGTATGGGATTTCTAGGAGTGTTGATCTACTATCTACATACCCTAGAATAGTCCTATCAAATTGGTATTAGAGAAAAAATTATTTTTGGGAAAATAAGTGCATGTTTGGTATTGAAAGAGAAATCTCCATAGGATCCACCATGGTGAAAAATGCAAAGTTAGCTAAGAAGGTTCAAGAATAGGATGAGGAGAATGTAGAGTTGAAGGCAAAGGTAATAGCCTTAGAGACAACCCTTGAGAGAGTATCTCTCAAGATTGAAGCAGTGACCAATAAGGTCAATCAATAAGAGAAATGTAGTAGGTAGAAGCAACAGGTGTCTGATGAAGAGGAGGCACCCACACCTAATCTTGAAATAGTAGAGGAACCTTTTCTTAGGGCCATTAAAGCATTGAATCAGAAAGCATTAGGAGTACCACTTTTTTGTGGGAAGTTGGATACAAATCATGTCTTGGAATGGTTGGAAGGCATGGAGAACTACTTTGAAAGTGAGAATGTAATACAAGCTCAAAAGGTGAAAGTAGCAAAGGCAAGGATGAGAGGAGCAACTCTCACATGGTGGAAGTTTGTTCAAGATGAAAGTGTGAAAGAGGGTAAGAAAACCTATGAAAATTGGAAGAATATGGTGATCCAAATACAACAAACCTACCTTCTTAAGGACTTTAAAGTGTAGATGCATACCAAAAGGCATAATCTCAAGCAAAGAGATAATGATGTGGCAAGCTATACTGAAGAATTCCAAAAGCTATGCCTTAGATCCAAGGTGCAAGAAGCTAAAAGCATCAAGATAGAAAGGTATGTCAATGAATTAAGGTAGAATATTCAAGAGGAGATTCAATTGTGGACTCCCAACATAGTACAAAAGTGCTATTAGTTAGCACTTAAGGTTGAGGTAAAGTTGAAGAAGAAGCAAGAGTTCAACAATATAAGTAGAGGTAAAGGAAGAGAGAAAAGCAATCAAAGAGGGAACCTTGGTGGTGGAAGAGGCCAAGCACCTAGACCCCAATGGGATAGTAAGACAAGTGAACAAAGTGGGTCAAGGAGTCCAAGAGGTAGATTAAACCAAAAAGGTAGAGACAATAATCATTTTAGGGGTAGAAGTAACAGTCAAGCCAGAGGACCTTCATACTTTGCCACCATGAAATGTTATAACTACAACCAACAAGGAAATCCCTCTTATAAGTGTCTAGAGAAGGCTTCTTCATCAGGGGAAAGGAAGGTGGCTTATGCTGAAGAAGATGGTGGAAATAAGTAGGCAATAGATCTCCCACTTGATTTAGAAGGAGAGAATCTAATGTTTAGGAGGACACTCATTAGGGAGCCTATGAAGGAGGGGCCAAGTCAAAGTAGAGCCCTGTTTAGGGTCAAATAAAAGGTACAAAACAAGGTATGTAAGGTTATCATTGACTCTAGTTCTACTAATAACATAGTGTTAGTAGAAGTAGTAGATAAGTTGAAACTTAAACAACTTCCTCATTACAATCCTAATAAGGTCACATGGCTAAATAAGGGGCAGCATGCAGAGGTGAAAGCACAAGCATGGGTAGACTACAATATTGCAAGGTATAAGGACATAATGCTTTTTGATATACTACCCATGGATGCATGCCATATCCTTTTAGCAAGACCATGGCAATATGACAAAGACGCACAATATGGTGGTAGGAAGAATGCAAACAAATTCAAGAAAGGTGAAGAGTCCTACAACATTCAATCTTTGTTGGAGGGGGAGAGAAACACAATGATGGAACTTAATGGACTTATGGTAGGTGAAAAGGAGTTCCTTAACACCATGAAGGAAGGAGAAGGCACATGGTATGCCATTTTTGTCAAGCCCCAAAATGTAAAAAGCACCATTAGATCTTGGTTACATCAGGAAGTGAAAAAACTATTGAGTCAGTTTGATGACATTGTAGGTGATGGAGAGCATACATTTCCACCTAAGAGAGCTATCAGTCATCAAGTAGACTTCATCCTTGGAGAAAATTTTCCTAATATGGCAGCTTATAAAATGACACCTAGCCAACATGAAGAGATAGCCAAGAAAGTGCAAAAGTTTCTAGACCATGGCTTGATAAGGAGAAGTGTAAGACCATTTGCAGTACCAGTTGTCTTGGTGCCAAAGAAGGGAGGTACTTGGAGGATGTGTATGATTCACGAGAAATCAACAAAATAATAATTAGGTATAGATTCCCAATCCTAAGAATTCAAGACTTACTTGATTGTTTGGAAAATGCAAAGTACTTCACCAAAATTGACTTGAAAAGTGGATACAATCAAATAAGGATTAAGGAGGGAGATGAGTGGAAGACAACTTTTAAGACTACTGAAGGGTTATATGAGTGGCTAGTGATGCCCTTTGGTTTTTCAAATGCCCCCTCCACATTCATGAGGCTCATGAATGAAGTGTTTTCTAATTACCTGGGTAAGTTTATTGTAATTTACCTTGATGATAAATCTTGATTTTTAGTAGTACCAAGGAAGAACATTTAAGGAATTTAAGTATGGTTTTGAAAAGGTTATATGATTCTTAAATCACCATCAACTTGGAAAAGTATGATTTTATGAAGTAGTTGGTCTACTTTGGTTTTTTCATCTCACAAGGACAACTCAAGATGGATCCTAGCAAGGTGGAGGCTATACTTAGTTGGCCAACACCCAAATCTACATGAGAGGTAAGGATCTTCCATGGCTTAGCACAACTCTATAGGAATTAAATTAAGCATTTTAGCCATACTTGTGCACCATTTCTAGAGACTATAAAAGGTGGGATTAGAGCCAAGTTTAATTGGATTGATGAAGCCACTAGGAACTTTGAGGAGTTGAAACATTAGATTGCCAACCAACCTATTTTGGTCTAACCTAGCTTTGAGAAGTTATTCACTATTTAGTGTGATGCTAGTAACCTTGTTGCTGGAGTAGTACTTAGCTAAGAGGGTAAACCAGTTACATTGCATAGTGAAAAATTGAATTAAGTCAAGAGGAAATATTCTTCCTATGACCTTGAGTTGTATGCCTTGGTTTAAGCCTTGAGGACATGGAGGCATTACCTATTGCCTAAAGAATTTGTGGTGTATTCTAATAAGAAGACCTTAATCTTTCTCAACTCCCAAGACAATTTAATTCATAAGCACATGAAATGGGTGGAGTACATTCATGTATATACCTTCACCATAAAACATAAAAAAATCATTCCAAATAGAGTTGTAGATGCACTTAGCCGTAGGTTGTTGACTGTACAAGAAGTCTAGATTAGGAGTGTGGGGACTGAGAACTTCAAAGAGATGTATCTTGATGATCCAAACTTTGCCAAACCTTATAAGGTGTGTATTGATTATGATGACCATTTTCATCATGAATACTCTAATTTTACCTTGCAGGAAGGCCTCTTGTTCAAAGGCAATCAACTATGTATTCCAAGGGGCTCTATCACATAAATCCTCATACAAGAGAAGCATAATAGTTCTTTGAGTGGGCATTGTAGAGTTCATAAAACAATAGATTTGGTCTAAAGGTTCTACTACTGACCTACATTAGTAGGGATGTGAAGAAATATGTGGAGTGTTGAATTGTTTGTTAAAAAACCAAGGGAGTTTCCACCAATGTAGGGTTATACCAACCATTGCTCATTCCTCAAAGGCCGGTAGAATGTTTGAGCATGGATTTTTTGGTGGGGCTACCTAAGACAAAGTAGGGATATGACAAGTCTATGTCATTGTGGATAGATTCAAAAAAATGGCCCATTTCGTGCCATGTAATACCACACATGATGCATGTGTTATTGCTAATCTATTTTTTAGAGAGGTAGTAAGAATACATGGATTTTCTCTTAGCATTGTGTTTGATAGGGACACTAAGTTTATGGAGTCATTTTTGGAAGACTTTGTGGCATAAATTGGGCACTAATCTTTCATTTGGATCTGCCTATCATTCTCAAATGGATGGACAAACATAAGTGGCCAACATGAGCTTGGGGAACCTCTTAAGGTGTTTGACCAAAGAGAATGGTCAAAGTTGGGACCACATTATTGCAAAAGAAGAGTATGCATACAATGATACTATCAATAGATCCACTAGGAAGAGTCCTTTTGAAGTGGTTTATGGAGTGCATCCTAGAGGAATTCTTGAGTTAAGGGATATGAAGGCAGGTGTAGAGGTTAGTGGAGTAGTTGAAGACTTTTTTCTTTCCATGAAAGAGGTTCATGACATGGTCAAACAACGCTTGGAGAAGAATAGAACAAACATGAAGAAAAGGGTAGATTCCAAGAAGAGGGATGTAAAATTTGAAGTTGGGGACTATGTCATGGTCCATCTTAACAAGCATAAACTATCCAAGGGAGAATCACACAAACTATCGATGAGAAAGGTGGGCCATGCAAAATTCTGGCCAAGTATGGGGCCAATGCCTACCAAGCTGATCTACCAATAGATGTGGGCATCTCCACTAATTTTAATGTTGTGGATCTAGTAGCATACAAGGGTCCCACTCCATCTTTTACTCTAGTAGAGGATGTAGACCTCCAAGACATTGTAGCAACCCTACCCAAGCCATCTACAAACAAGTGGCAAGTTGAGAAAGTATTGAGTTCTAAAGTGCATAAGATGAATGGGAACAAGACCTAAATGAAGCATCTTGTAAAGTGGTAGGGAAAACTAGATAGTGAGGCCACTTGGGTTGCATAAGGAGATTTCAAGAAGGGTATTGACCTTTCTCTCATTCCCTCTTAAAGTCCTAGAAGGACTTTTTAGCTCATTGGGAGAGTATGGTGCAGGAGCACTTAGCTTAGGTCACTAAGAAGAAAATAAGGGTCTAGGAAGACCTAGTAGATAGGAATACAAAGTCATGAGTCATACATGTGAAACACCAAAAACTAATGTAATGCATGAGATGAGAAAATTAGTTGTAATGATGCATTTATTGTTAGTTAGGAGCAAAAGTGCAAAAGTAGTTTTAGAGGGCCAAATAACCATAGTGGGTTAGGTAGAAATGGAAATGGTCTAATTATGGCCTAAATAACTTCCATGTATGTTCTGGGGGCATAAGGTATAGAACGACCAAGTCTAAGATGCAAAAATGCAAAAAATGCATATTGACAATTTTGCAAAAAGTGCATCTTTTCTTGTAAAAGTTGCAAAATTGGTTAATAGTTAATAGGGGGTTACAAAATAATGAAATTTGGTTGAGTTAGGTATGGAATGAGTATGTAAGACCCTAAAGTCACTTTTGCACAGTTCAAAATTGTGGGATTGTATGACATCCTACATCATATCAACAAGTTAATGGCAGATGGAATAAAAGTTTGAGTTTTGGATTTCTATGTGATTTGAATTAGTGTTTTTTTTTGAAATATAGTTTCTAAATTTTTTTAATAAGTTTTGTTTTGGTTATAATTTTTGAACAATACATTTGTGTGCACAATAAATGTTTCACTAAATAGTCTACTTGTTGGCTTGTACCGGGTAGATTGGCAAAAATAAGGTCTACTAATATTCCCCTTTCTTGAAACCTCATGAAACCTATGCTAGTAGAAATCCTGTATATCATGTGGGAAAATGGATCATGTTGGAAGTGATGGGCCAAGCCAATTCCTTGGAAGCCCCAGGTGAGACAATGATGTACTGCAGTAGAAATTGACCTAAGGAAAGAGATGTTCTTGCAAGGGCAAAGATATTTGGATTGAATGGATGTTATGAAATGTTAGAGAATTGAATGGAGTTACTACATGTGAAAGGAAAAGTCTCCAAGATCCCAAGGAAAGAAAAAAGAAAGTTTTTATTTCTAACTGGTCTAAAAGGCCATTAAACCCTAGCAAACCCTTAAAAATAGGGTTAGGGCATCCAGTAGAAGTTGGGAACCCAAGAACCAATAATCTTGAAGACCTTGGAAAAGGGTATTCCATTTTGGAGTTTTCTTGGAGCTTCCTTAAGGAAAATTTTGCACAAATCCAAATTTAGTCCATTAGGAGGGCTAATTGAGGGCTACTAGGCCTAATAGATGATTTCTATGAGTTTGAGAGGATCATATAGAAACCAAATCTATGAATTGTGGGAAATTATTGTGAAGAAGTCTAGTGCATCCTAGAAAGATCCTCCAACCCTTGAAAGATAAAGTTAACCTTTAGGGAGGCTTAGAAGGAAGTTTAAAGCTAATGAGTAAGCTTGAATAGATGGGATGGTCAAAGGGAAAATTTGTTCTTAATTGATTAACAATAACTTATGTAAGTAGGGATTGCTAGGAGTATTGATCTACTATCTACATACCCTAGACTAGTCCTATCAGTTGGCTTACAAGTGTATCAAATGAATCAAGGTATCTTCATTACCCAATCCAAATATATCAAGGAGATACTAAATTTTTTTGGGATGGAAGATTCAAGACTAGTGAGTACACCTATGTGTACTAGAAATAATTTATCTAAGAATGATGATTCTTTTGATGTGAACCAAACGTCCAATATAGATCAATGATTGCAAAACTGCAATATGTTGTTCATAGAGACCTAATATATATGGATATGTGTACATATATTCAATAATTAATTAATATAAATGATATTTTTATTTATGTGTATGTAGGTTCTATCATTGTACATGGAAGATATTTGAAGAAAAGAAGAGTATTTAAAAATGGGATTCATTTCACTGATGATCAACCTAACAATAAGGTATATCAATGTAGTAACCATGTTATTTCCACTAGTCTAACTCTTCATCCAGTTAAAGGAGGTGGAATACATAAGTAGAGGCTCAATATTGATGATCACAGGAAAATATTAAATGTTAACCAACAAGATAGAAACAACTTGTAATTTGAAACAACTTGAATATTTTGAAAGTTTGGTTGAACTATTTGAAATTTGGTTCAACAATTTGAAATTTGGCTCAACGATTTAAAATTATAGAACTTAGGAACTTACATGTGCCACTAATTAGGACACGTGCCTTGAGGGGAAGAAATTCAAACACTTGTGTTAAGGGGATGAAATTAGGACTTGTGACTAATTATATTGAACTTTTACTCTTTCATTTAACTTTTCAAGTTTAAATTGTAATCTTTAACTAATTATAGAAATTAGGAACTTATATGCAACTAATTAGGACATGTGCCATGAGGGGAAGAAATTCGAACACTTAAGGGGATGAAATTAAGACTTGTAACAAATTATATTGAACTTTTACTCTTTCATTTAACTTGTCAAGTTTAAATTGTGATTTGTAACTAATTATAGAAATTGGGAACCTATATGCAATTAAGTAGGACACGTGCCTTGAGGGGGAGAAATTAGAACACTTGTTTAAGGGGATGAAATTAGGACTTGTAACTAATTATATTGTACTTTTACTCTTTCATTTAACTTTTCAAGTTTAAATTGTGATTTATAACTAATTATAGAAATTAGGAACTTATATACAACTAATTAGGACATGTTCTTTGAGGGGAAGACATTTGAACACTTGTCTTAAGGGGATGGAATTAGGACTTGTAACTAATTATATTGAACATTTACTTTTTCATTTAACTTGTCAAGTTTAAATTGTGATTTGTAACTAATTATAGAAATTAGGAATTATATCACTAATTAGGATATATATGTAACTATAATTACCTTATACTTGTTCATATTAGGACATAAATTACATGTTATATCTAAATTTATCTAAAGTACTTGTTCAAATTCCAGGACAAAAATGGAATTATCAAATATGTACTTATTTAACTTGAATTAAATCAGGCACATATTTCACAACAAACAATGTCATACACATGTACTTATAAATTATAAATTCTAGATCAAATGTTGAATTTAATGATATCTAAATCTAACTTGCATAGAACAAAATTAACCTCATATGTATACATCAATTTCATCAAATATATACTAGAACATTATCCAACATGATCTAACATGTAAAAGAAATTTCTCGAGAATGTATATATGTATACCAATCATCAAACATGTATATGAACCTAAACATAAACACATGTGTCAAACATCATTCTCTAGTCTACAATAAATGTATCAATCATCAAATAGATAAAAAAACATGTATAATTTGGATCTCATAAGATAATATCAAATATAAATAGTGTACATGTATTCATCTATGTATCTATCTAGAATCTATGAATGTCTCTCTAGATGAAAGTCTAAATCAAATAATCTATAATAAAAAAAATCTATAGATCGTTAGGTGTAGGACTATCATCGTGAGGTCTTCTCACAATGTAGTTTGAAGACTAACTATTGGGACGCTCACTAGGATGTGCTAAGCCATATATATATTCAAGAAAAAAATGATATCAATGTACATAATCATTTAAAATTAAATCTCTTAAATTTACAAGTTGCATGCAACTTATATGTACATATGTATGGATGTGTACATGTGTCTAATTCAAAACATTTAAAACTAACACGTCCACTACTAACATCATCGAATGACTCTCAATAATGTACACAATCTAGAATCAAAGATGGAGTAAAAAGAGGCATGTCCCCCTACAATACATACATACATGTGCAAAAAATAAAATTTAAAAATGTATAATTAAAAAGGCACGATATATATACATGCATAAATTATTAGTTTCAAACAATTGAAATTTTAACATGAACAAAAAAACTATAGATTTACTTGTGTAGATGCTGGCATTTGATAATATTTAGACTACCTAACATCGATTGTGTCCATCAATATATCCAAATTTTGTTGGGCCTCATCTAGCTCGATCTTTGCATCTATGCTAGTATGACTGGTGATTAGTGCATGTCCTAATAATGATGAGCTAAGTGGAATGACTAGATAGGATGGTATAGAAGTAGAATAATCACATGTCAACAAGTCCTTCCATCCTATGGATGAAAGGCTGAAGTCAACATCATCAAGGCCCACATCTGAACTCTGATCATGCCCTACACTAGCTGAAGGGTCTATACTAGTATGCATATTTCCCTCTATAGAAAAAGAGTGGTTAGTAGTTGGATCATGATGTGTACTACCACCAAGACCACTACCTAATCAATGAGAGGAATGTGGAAGAGGATGTGTCCCAATACTACCATGGATACAATGTCAAACATCTGATATGGGTATGCCAAGATTCTTTGATATGAATCTATATGAATATAATATATCCTTAGTAAGACTAGTCATAGTATCTCATGCCAACACTCTAGTGAGACCCTCTAAGCTATTCGATGAAGGGATGCCTATTACACTATACAAGTCTCTTAAAGATGAAGCACCAAAAAATGATCTAGAATATTGACAAGAAATCAAATACTGACCGACCTCATCACTTAAAATAGATTTTATAGCTGTGACAATATCTCCAACTCCCTGAATCACCCTCCTCAACTGGGTGCTACACATATCCTCATCAACTGAAAAACCTAATATATGGGAAATAGAAGGCGCCCTCTCTCCAATAATTGACTTATGTGTCTATGGTGGATGACTTAACAACCTATCAACTAGTCTACCATGCCCTTATCCTAAATGTGATGGTAAATCAATGTAGTTCACCACTCTACCTAAGTGGACCTCAACATAAAGCTATCATGCAAAATAGAGTGGAATTTGGTCATTATTTGGATAATGACCATGAGAAACCATCTATGGATCTATACACTTAAGGGGAGAATACCCCTTCACAAAATTTTGTGGAACATAATGTGAGAAACATTCCCTAGACATATTTGGGCACTAAACCATGTACCTACTGCAGTGAAAGACTTGAAGAGACCTATCATCTCTTTTTTTCAAAGACAACTTGTATAGTATGTTCAGAATATGGAGTAGCACCATGAATCTCATCTCAAATAAATGTAAGGCTATGTAAGATGCTTTGGCTTGTACTACTATATAGACTAGGACATGTGCCACTAGCCAAGGATTCATGAAGTTTTTGAATCTCTTGGTTAGTACGATCATAGAGCTCATGAGGTGGGATAGGCTATTGATCTGGGGTAATAGGTCAATGCTCAGGGGAGGACATGTTGCTACTCTGGGGGGATGGGATGCTGCTACTTGGGGGGACAGGCTAATGCTACTTAGAGGGACATGCTGCTTCTTGAGGGGGACAAGTTGTTGCTTGGGGGATAGGAGGCTGTTGATCTTCCATGTGGACCAATGTATCTAGTATGCACATATAATGTGCAAACCTAAAATTTAAAAATTAAATATGATAATTAATAAACTTGAAATTTATTAAAATGACATTTAAGAAACTAGAAATCGTAAACATGAAATTAAACATATAATATGTGCACATGATTCAAAATTATTTTAAAATGTTGAAATGAATGCACATGTACATGATTCAAATTTACTTTTAATATATATAAGTCCTAAAACATAAATGAACATGTACACATGTTTGAAATTTTTTTTTGAACATTCAAAATGAGCATGCACGTATGGACCCTAAACATGAAATGAAAATAATATACATGTGTGTTTTACTTCCTAAACCTCAAATTTGAATGTTGTATGTGTGCATATATGAAACCTAATAAAAGCCTAATATTTACCCAACAAAACCCTAATATGAACCCTAATAAAATCCTAATCTGAACTCTACAAAAAGTAATCAAAACCCTAATCTTAGAAGCTTAATTGTAGTCCAAATGTAATTCTATTCCTAACCTAAACACTCACTCTAGAACCCTAACTATTATTTTAATCCTAGCTCGAACCATGTAAGTTCTTGTTAACCATGATGTAAATTCTAACACTAGAATAATAATCCCAAGCAAGCCCCAAAAAACTTATCTTAATTCTAAAACTAATTTTGTGAAAAGTAATCAAAACCCTAACCTTAGAAGCTTAATTGTAGTCCAAATATAATTCTATTCCTAACCTAAACACTCACGCTAGAACCCTAACCATTATTTTAATCCTAGCTCTAACCATGTAAGTACTTTTTAACCATGATGTAAACTCTAACCCTAGAATAATAATCCTAAGCTAGCCCCAAATCCTTATCTTAATTCTAAACCTAATCTCTATCCACTACAACATTTTAGGTCAAATTGGATGAGAATTTATGACAATGATGTAATTTGTGGTGATTTTCTTTTTCTTTTTTGCAATTATCCCTGATGCCATCACACTACCAATGTTGGCATTGTAATTGCAACACCCATGTGAGTATAAATAAAAAAGGAAAACATGACATAAATCATTCCCCATTTTTTTTGATTATGGAGAGCTGCACATAAAAGAGGGTGGAGAGCTTTGAATGAGGGTGGAGATCTTTGAACATTTTCATGCCCTTGTGATTGGTGCATTCCATTGTTGTGATCTTTGTATTTCATTTTTGTGTCCTTTCTCTGTGATTTCATTGTTGTGATCTTTGCATTTCGTTGTCGTGCCCTTATTCTATGATTTTTTTGTCATGCCCTTGCTCTATGATTTTTTTTCCATGTTGTGCCCTTGTGATCTCCGTGCCCTTTCTCTGTGATTTCATTTCCATGCCCTAGCTTTGCGATTTTCTTCAAGGGCTATGTAAATGTTCATTTATTTTCCTTCTAAATAGGTATCTCTTTATATTTCCTTCTAAACATGCATATTTATAGATTTTTTTAAAGGTACTTATTACATCTTAACACAAGGGACAAATTGATTTAACTACATACATATTCTAGAATCCAAATAATAAAACAATAAAACTCACTCAACCCATGCTAAGTGACTTACCTCAAGATCCTCCACAAAAATAATACATACTAGGAAAAATAGGCAAAGTTCACAAGAAATTTTACAAAACTGTATCATAAAAAATATTTTTAGAAAGAAACTAGGCTAGTTGTTGATTAGTTGGGTTGATTACAAATTTCTATAGAACTATCATTAGATTAGGTACAATAAAATGAACAATTAGTTGTTCCCAACTAGTAGGATCAAATGCAATTTTCTAAGGTGATAAAATTATATATGCAAGGAACTAAATAATAACTTCAGTGAAGAGTTGAGTGTAATGAGTTGTTTCTAGCTATTGTTTCTACTGTGCAGTCTCTTTCTAAATTTGCTCATTCTCGTTCTCTTTCTAAATCTGCTACTTCTCCTTCTATCTCATGCCTTCAATTTTGATTATCAAACTTCTAAATAGTTGCCTCTACCTTATCTTAAATCAACTTCACATTATGTTGTAACTCTGGCATAGGTGTTTGATCATCAATAGCTTTCATTTGAACATTGTTGTTTCCATGTATGTATTTATATATGTATATATATGTATGTATGTATGTATGTATATGTATGTATGTATGTATGTATGTATATATGTATATGTGTGTGTGTGTGTGTGTGTGTGTGTGTGTGTGTGTGTGTGTGTCTATGTATGCATGTATGTATGTATGTATATATACAGAGAGATCTTGTGGATTATAGATTTTACACAAAAAAGAAAAGAAAACATGAAATTAATCATTCCCCATTTGTTTTGAGTAATTGTGGACAACTATGCATGAAAGAGGGTGGAGAGCTCTGAACATTGGTGGAGATCAGTGGAGATCTAAGATTTTTTTGCCATTCCCTTATGATCACTACATTTCATTTCTATGTGTCCTTGTGATCTTTGTGCCCTTGCTTTGCGATTTGATTTGAATATTTGAATATATATTTTCATGCCCTAATATTTGAATATTTCAAATATATGAACGTTATATTGTTTAAATTCAAATATCTCCATTTTGGTGGGAGGCCAAAAATAGCCAACAATTCTAGTGACTTAGGGGAGATGCAAGCCTACTCTGCATGGACCAGTAGCTTGCGCATCCATTGGGAAATAGGGTCATAGAAATCATGAAGATCTACCTAGAAAAATCCTAAAATTGTAGGAAACATGCCCAATAAAACCTCAAAACTGCTCTCTGCAACTACAAATAGGAACCAAAATCCTCTACAACAAACCACATGCACATGCACTTCTTGAAAAAAGGAACATACATAAAGAAGAATAACTAGCTATATACATGGAAACCCTAACTTTATCAAAAATAGGGCTTAAGGTATATTCTATTAACTGGAATAGGCAAGTTCTCACCATCAGGCCTTCTTAACTAGAAAGCATTAGCCTACTTGCAACTGATAATCGCATAGGGACCACTCCATAGTGCATCAAATTTTGAGTGCCTCCCTAGTTTTTTCCTGTCTGCATCCCACTTCAGTACAACATCACCTTCTTTGAAAATCTTGAACTTGGCATTCCTATCAAAGGACTTCTTCACCTATTGTTGGTATGTTTCCAAGGTCTGCATGGCCTAGTATCTTTTCTCCTCTAGATCCATCAACTTTGTTATTCTTATAGTCATAACATCATTTCCAATTAGTTTCAATTGATGGGCTAATTCTAGGGATGGAAACTCTAATGAGATAGGAAGTCTTGCTTCCCTACCATACACCAACATGAAAGGTGAATTTCCAATAGCCCATTTAGGTATTATTTTGTTAGCCCAAAGGGTTGTTCTTACTTTTGATGCCAACACCTTTGGTTATTTTCTATAGTTTTTTTTTATGATTATGATCAATTTTTTGTTAGAGGACTCAACTAAGCCATTAACTTGGGGATAGTAATTAGAAGAAGTGCACAAGTATATACTATGATCAACTACCCATGCACAAATTTGAGCTCCTACAAATGATTTTGCTTTGTCTGAAATAATGGTGGAAGGAGTACCAAACCTTGTGATGACTCCATCTAAGAACTCAACAACAAAATTCTTAGTGGCATATTTTAATGCAATTGCTTTTGTCCACCTAGTAAAGTAATTTGTAGCAACTAGGATCCATTTATGACTAGAGCTAGAAGGAGGATTGATGGGGCCTATAAAATCTAATCTCCACTGAGAAAAAAATTGATCAACTTGAATAGGATGAAGTGAGAGGGATGCAAGCCTTTGCTTATATGAAAAGAAAGCACATTTTTCACAGTTTTTGACATACCCATGGCAATCATTGAACAAGGATGACCAGTAATATCTTGCCCTCATTATCTTCATGGTAGTTGTTCTTTCTGAAAAGTGGCCTCCATCAAGACCATCATGAAGATCTTTAATCATTCTATCAACTTGATCTATATAAATGTACCATAACAAAGCTCCATTGAAGTCCTTCATAAATAGGATACCATCAATTGTGGCATAAGGAATGGACTACTATCTGAACTATCTTCTTTTTCCCCTATCCAATCAATGAGGATATCCATTGCCTGACAAGAAGGTCATCATATCATCTATCCAACTCCTTGGATTCTCATCTCTTACTCTTTATTGATCTGTCAATACCATAGCAACTTCCTCATCCGGTTCCGAAGATGAGACCATCTGCTTGCATAATCCTTTCCCTCTTACCAACTTGATAATCTAAATGTCAACATCTATCCTGTCCCCTATTTTGCCCCATAACATTTAATAATAAAGAACAAAATAAGGAATCGATTTAGTAATTTATTATTATGTTAATGGTAGTGTAAATATAATAAATAAGAGAACATGAAAGGAATAAATAATATAATAATATACTAGAAAATTTTCAAATAAAATATTATTATATTATAATAAGAGTAATTATATAATATATTTATAAGAATAAATGTAATATATTTAAATATTTATGAGAACAAAGAGGTGATTACTAATGAAGAAAATTAAAGGGTCACAATTTATCACTAACTGAAGGGACACACCTATTCTGTATAAGGAATATATATGCAATTCTTCCTTTAGAAGGGGGGAAAATGTGGGAATAGAGAAATGAAAATACTAACAACAAATAGAGATCTAAGAAAGGATTAAGTTACAAATCACTAATCACCATAGAAAGTGAATTCATTGTTGAAGCATCTGAACAAAATCATACAATTGCTACAAGCCAATCCATGTGATACTAATACCAAATGGAAAACAAAGATAATTACATCTGTGTGATAATAGTTCACACAAGGAAGTCAATATTGAACATCCAAGGAGAAAGAGTTTGACCACATAGTCACCTTCCAACATGGACTTATAATAATACCCTCAACAAAGAGGCATAGTAGTTGAAGATGACTTCGGATATTAGGCACATAAAGACTGGAGTATACTAAGACGTCAGTAACTGTAATAAATAGAGATCCATGACATTAGATAAGGGAAGGAATAGAAGCCTATCAAGTAAATAGCCAGACATGAACAAAGGCTTCCAATGGGAAACAAACACAGATTTACCAATCAAGTATCAACCAATATATAGAGACAACTACAAATTTATATTCGGCGGTTGCAATTCCATATGCCCACAACTAAAGATTTGTATTCTTAGTTAACTATGATTTCAAGCCATATACATTACCACCAATCTGCTCCAAGATTATTGATTTGAAAGGGGATCATATAGCGGAGATATTGACAGAATATAATATGGGAGGACATAAATCTATAATGACAGAAATTAGAGAATAATATGTTGTTTTAGAGAGAAAGAAAAAGACCGATAAGTAATATGGGTAGAGCTTGATAAATAGATGTTTCCCTATTATAATATAAAATAATAATTGAAGAATTCAACTTATAATCTTGATTCAAAGAACCAATACAACTCAAATAGTGTAATTATATATAAGTTAAAGACTAGTAATTGATACAAAGACTATCCATCATATAAATATTACAAATGTTAGATATTTGTTTCCTGATAAATAAGATTGAACTCTTTACAAATTGTAATCTAAGTATAAAACTTATATTCTTCAAGGGGGTTCTAGACTGGGGACATTACAGTGGTATTAGAGCAATGATCTTGCCATCCTATAGGGTAGAAAATGAATTGATCAACTCATCATATTTAACAAGTTGATTAGCATATAAATCAAACTTGAATCACTCATAACATTCAATCAATTTATCTTCAACCCTTGATTGTATCATTTAATCCAAATTTAGAGATGACACAAAGTGACATTCATGGAGGTCTAAAAAATTAAATAGGAGCCATAATTTCTTGAGGAAAACAATTTTGGGAGGGTAGGCTTGTAATATCCCCTCTAATAATAATTATTTAATAAAACTAGCTAAGTTATTGATAAATGTATATAATAGAAAAATAAACAATATTAGTATTAAAATAAACTAATAATTAAATATTAACAATTAACATTAATAATTATTAATTGATTAGATAAGCAATATTAAATCTATATTTATTAATTTCTTAAATTCTATACTATTAAATACCAAAAAATATATATGAATCACAAACATACATAATAATAAATAACAAACTAATATTTGGATTAATGGGAAAGTATGCATATATTAACAACAGCCACTCAAAAGTCACATCCCTTAAAAAAAACATAGGGGTGGTATTTAAATAACATTATGGCATGCAAGAAAGCATCCAATGAAGAGAACAAAACAAAAATACAAGGAACCTCTATAAATAGGAATGGAAAGAATTGCGGGACTATGGGAAAAATTTAATAAAGAAATGCATAAACAAGAGGAGGTCCACCAAATAAGGAGGGAAGAGAAATAATAGCCAAAATTATAGGAGTAAAAGATGGAAGGGATGTGATAAAAAGGTAAGTGTATTTTATTAATTAGAAATGTTTCTTTTATTTGTTATTTATTAAATAAGTTTTTGATATACCTCTCTCTTGATAATATTATTTATATATATGAACATATTCATATATGGAAGTTTACAAAATATATTTATTTTATCTTAATAATATTTGAAAAATGGTTTTTAATTCAAGGAGAGATAATTAAATATTTGATACTATAAGAGTAATTACTTGGTTATAAGATATCAATATAATTTCTTATGGGATAAATAAATATATTTATATTAGATTATTAATATCAAGGATTAATGATTGATTATAATATAAATTCTAGTGGGTTTGATAGACAAACCTATTAGACTTTAATGATACTCTCTTCAATGAGATGGCTAACTAGTCGAGGGTCATCCAATGGAACATAGAGGGTCTTCACAGAGGATTGTGAAGCTAGACTTGAAAGGTAGTTTCAAGAATGAAGGTTGAATAATCGAGGACCATTCCTTCGGACATAAGGGATCCTCCTAGAGGATTAGGAAGCCTAATTGAAGGAATCCTTAAGGGTGTGTAGTATTAATGGAATCCCAAGATATAAATCATTAGAATTAAATTTAATAGTTTATGTTGTTAATAATTTATCTAGGTTAAACTTGTCCTAAGGAGTGGGGACATTACAACATCATACTCCATCACCTTAGTGATCCAACCTACTCTCTTCTCACTAATATCCTTGCTTAAAAGGAAATCCTTCACACTGGCATAGATTACTAGCAAATGAATCTTGTTGTGTGATAGAAGGTGCTTGAACTTCTTCAAAGCCCTTATAACTGCAAGAACTTGCTTCTCCACATAGATATATCTGTTTTAATTTTAATTTAAATTTTTTAAAAGAGGGGTAAACGCTTTGACCTGGAGCTATGAACCAGTGAGGCCACAAACAGGGGACCTCATCCCCATGAGATTTGAACCTTGATGGCAAGGATAACAACACAACAACTTAACCATCACAACATGCCACTATTGGCAGATATATTTTTCTTAATACTCCTTAAGCCCTTCACTAAAGAAATCAATAGGTTTATCTTCATTCTTGTCATTTGATTGAGTCAAGACAACATAAAGACTCACCTCATAAGGTATAAAGAATGAGATCCTTTTCAAAATTTGGATTGATGAGAGCAGGGGCTAAGGCTATGGTTACCTTGCTCTCTTCAAAACTTTCTTTCCCTTCCTTGGTCCATACAAAGACCATATTCTTCTTAAGCATAGCTGTAAGGGGTTTCACCATGGTAACAAGATTAGGAATAAATCTTCTTACAAAATTTATCCTACCAAGGAAACTTTATAGCCCTTTCTTGTGACTAGAGAGAGAGAGAGAGAGAGAGAGAGAGAGAGAGAGAGAGAGAGAGCAAGTATTGCCTTTGTTCTCTTTGGATCGATGGTCAGACCATCCTTAGATACAATGTGTCCTAACAATTTTCCTTGATTAGTAGCAAATATACACTTGCTTGGGTTTAGGGATACTCCATAGTCTCTATGTTTGATAAAAACCTTTTTGAGATGTCCAAAATGATCTATCACATCCTTTGAGTATACTATTATGTCATCAAGATAGGACAATACAAATTTCTCTATCATATTTTTAGAGGCCATCTCTATTACCTTTTGAAATGTGGCACCTGCATTTGTTAGTCCAAAAGACATTTTACTATAGGCATAGGTGCCCCACTTTGTTGTGAATGTAGTCTTATATCTATCAAACTTTTTGACTAACACCGAATTGTAACCAAAGAATCCATATAGGAATGAAAACCTTTCTAAACCATTGAACTTAGATAGGATTTTCTCCATGGAAGGAAGAGGGTGATGATCCTTAAGGGAGGCTTGATTAAGGTCCCTAAAATATACACACAGTCTGATTTCTCCACTCTTCTTCCTAATAAGGACAAGGTTTGCTATCCAAGAGGAATGCTTGATAGGAAAGATGATATTGGCTTCAATCAACTTGGATAGTTCCTTCCTCATTAATGGTTCAATCTTGGGATTCACTGGCCTCTACTTTTTTCTAATAGGTTTGACATTATCAACCAAATCTATGGTATGTTGAAATAAACTTGAGTCAAAACCCTTTAAATCATCCTATGTCTAAGAAAATATATCATTAAATTCTTGACATAGATGAAAAAAACTTCCTTTCTCAGTTTTAGAACATACCTTCCCCATGTTTGGAGTCTTTCCATCAATAACTGCAATAGGTACATGATCATCTTTGTTTGTAGCAAGGTTCATGCCTCTATCTCTTACTCGATCATCATAGGTGAAAGAACTTTCTAAGGTAATTAGACCCTTAGGAAACTTGTTTGAACTAAGATTAATTATTTGATCCCCATAGTGGTCATGTAATCTAGATTGATTTCTACTTAAGAACTTTGGTTCATTCTAAAAGAAGCTCACAATTTGTGCATAAGATTCAAAGACTTCCCAATTGACATTATTATTAGGGATACTAGGCCTAACTACCAATCTAATCTTCTACTTCTTCTCATCTTCAAGGCTTCTTGGCACATTATAAGTTGCACCAACTATTGTAAGTCTATCAGTATGTGTATTCTTGATACAGGAGCATCCTGGGTGTAAGAGCAATCTAGCATCACCCAAAAATATTTTCTTTTTAGTTTTTTCTATTTTAATAAGGACTAGTAGATAGGGTGGTTACTATTAATGGGAACTTGCTATTTTTAGTTTGTCATATGAACTCAAAATGTTCTCATTTTCTACAAGAAGGTTCATTTAGAGTTGTAAGCCTACCATAAAAATTTTATTTCTCAAGCATAAGTATCAGAGAATTTATTGCAGATTTTTAGTGGAAATATTTGTAGAAAAATGTTTAGGCTCACTGTTGGAGGCCTTAGAGTGCCCAGATGAGGTCTAAAAACTCGACAGAAGGGCGCTTGCATGGTTTTGAGCCTGTAGATCAAGAGCTAGCATTTTTGAAAAGTGGTTATAATAGCCAATTAGAGAAATAGTTTTGATGAAACGCCACACCACCCTTGCTAATTCATAACTAAGAATATAACAATATGGAGATAGAGAGATGAAAAAATGCTTCGCAAATCATTCTTTTATTATACTTGAAAATCCTTACAATATCAATAATATGACATCATAGATATAACTTCTTCCAAAAGAAGTTTACAAATTCTTCAACATAAGTGAACTCCCAAATAAGAGCTTCCACAAGAAGAGTCTTCACACCAAAAGCTTCCACCAAGAGAACTTTCACCTCCAAGCTTGCTTACAAGAGATTACACCATGCCAACTTGACTACAAGAGCTTACAATTGAAGAGCTTATACTTGAAATACTTCTTGGCTGACTCTATATGTATTTTTAGGGTCTATCGACCCTAGGTATTAAGTTTCATTGTCTATAACCTTCCTTGGTGGCATAAAATTGCCTACTTAAGAAAGGCCTGAACATTGTCTAGGACAACTCTAGGTGATAGTTTGCAGCTTGTCTTGTAGATTATTGAAATGAAGGTGCCCATGTGGGTTAGCATATTGTACTTATGAATTATGTAATTCCACATTTGTGGCACAAATAAGAAGTCCACATTTTTTTCTCACATTTTTTGTTGTTTCTTTGTTTCTATTATGAGTTTATGGTATTAAGGGGAGCACCCTTCATCAAGTAGTATTAGAGAAAGAGTCCTTGAGTGTATGGATAGATCATTTACTGTGAGGTAGTTCATACTAGGGTCATGGCCATTTGGGCTGAGTGTGTATATAGATAGCCAATTGTGAGGTAGTTTGCACTAGGGTTTCATCAAAAGCGCAAAAATGCCTCCACGAAGAGAGTGTGGCAGAAGAGCTGTAGGTGTTACACTCAAGGGTTTTCGAGCCCTCCAAAGACAAATGCAAGCATTGGAAGAAAAAATGCATAGAGGAATGAATCTTCCCATAAGAGATGAAAGTGAGGATGACAATGAAGTAGAAGAAAATGTTAGAGCTAGTTCTAAACCTAGAGGAAGAGAGGCTTTTTAGGGCCATCTCCAAGATTGGAGAAAGACCTAAGTTTGAGGTTCCCACATTTTTTGGAAAATCTTAACCTAGAAGAGTTGATTGATTGGATCAATGAACTAGAGGAGTACTTTGAGTATGAAGATATTGAGGATCTAGATAGGGTTAAGTTTGTAAAGGCAAAACTGAAGGGACATGCAAAGATTTGGTGGCAGGAGTTTCAGTTGGAGCGAAATAGAAATGGAAGGGAAAAAACCACCAAATGGGATAAGATGATAGCTAAACTAAAGTGAAAATTCATTCCCATGGATTATGAACTTTATTTATTGAAGAAGATGCAAGGGTTCAAGCAAGTGAGAAAATTTGTTCAAGAGTATACCAAAGAATTCTACCAAGTACTCATTAGAACCGACCATGCAAAAGCTGATAAGGAGAAAGTCACTCATAATCTTAATGGGTTAAGGCCAAGCATTCAAGACAAGCTGAGTTTGGTTTGAGTGAATAGTATTGAGGAGACATACCAATTTTTCCTAAAAGCTGAGGAGAAACTAAGTAAGAAATTTGAAAACAAGAATAGTTGAAGAGGTTGTGGTGGAAGATCTAGTGGATGATCTTATGGTGGCCATAATGATAATTAGAAAAACAAGGATGAGGCTAGGAGTAGCAGTTAGAACCAAAGGGGAAAAAATTCCAATAATTTTCATGATTAGAGCAATAGAGATTAGAGAGGAAAAGGAAAAGGACAAGGATTTGGAAAAGGAGGCTTCTATGGGAAATGTTTTCACTGTGGAGAAGAATGGCATAAAGCATTTGAATGTACTTAGTGCCAAGGAAGGATAGATCAAAGAACAAAAGGCCAGGCCAAAATTGCACATGTTGATGAAGATGCCAGATCATCACATTCTAAAGATGCTGAAAGAGGAGAAGTCCTAGTTAACAAAAGAGTCCTACGAAGTGGTGAGAATGAACCTGATCAAAGAAGGAGCTTGTTTCACACAAAGTGAAAATGTGAAGATAAGTGTTGTGATGTGATCATTGATGGTGGAAATACTAATAATATAGTGTTAGAAATGATGGTCACCAAGTTGGAGCTGAAGAGATATAAGCACTCATGTCCATATCATATTGCTTGGATGCAAGATGACCACAAGGTCATGGTTAATGAGTAGCATTCAATGAAGTTTAGTATTGGAAGATGCCAGGATGAGGTACTATGTGATACCATACCTATGGACATATGTCATATGTTTTTGGGCAGGTCATGGTAGTTTGACATGCATGTTGTACACCGTGGGCGAGAAAATACCTACACTTTAACCAAGGATGGAGTGAAACATAAGTTAAAGGATAAAGAAGAAAAGGTATGTAGTGCTACCAAAATATTTTTTTATTGTCGAAAATGAGTTTCTCAAAGGTATGAAGTGTGAGCATGTGTGTTTTTCTATAATTCCAAAAGATAGTAAAGAAGAAGTAGAGGAGGTGCCTGCAGAAGTTGCAGATATGTTGGGAGAGTTTTTTGGTATTGTATTAGATAATGTACCTAATGGATTGCCCCTAATGAGGAAGATCAGTCACCAAATGGATTTGGTTCCAGGAGCCAATTTTCCAAACAAGGCAGTGCATAAAATGACACCAACAGAAAGTAAAGAGTTGAATAGGAAAGTTCATAAGTTATTGCAGAAGGGGTTGATTCAAGAGAGTCTAAGTCCATGTGTAGTACTAGTTGTATTAGCACCAAAGAAGAATGGAGAATGGAGGATGTGCATAGATTCTCATGCTATCATCAAGATCACAATCAAGTATCGATTTCCTTTGCCAAAGATGGATGATATTATGGATTGTTTAAGTGGACCTAATTATTTCACAAAGATAGATCTGAAGAGTGGGTACCATCAGATTTGTATCAAAGAAGGTGGTGAGTGGAAGAATTCTTTCAAGGGAAGGGAAGGACTATACGAGTGGTTGGTCATTCCTTTTGGGCTAACCAATGCACCGAGCACTTTCATGAGGCTCATTTGAAGTACTAAATGAGTTTTTGGGTAAGTTTTTCATTTTTTACCTAGATAGTATTTCAATTTTTAGTAAGACATTGGAGGAGCATTTGATTCATATTCACAAGTTGTTTGATAAGTTGAGGGAAGAAAAGTTGTTGATAAACCTAAAGAAGTGTAGTTTTGTAACGGAGTTGGTGTACCTGAGATTTGTAGTCTCAACAAAGGTCTGAAAATGGATCTAGAGAAAGTGAAGGCTATCCTTGAATGACCTACTCCATGGAGTGCAATAGAGGTAAGATCTTTTCATGGACTAACTAGTTTTACAGAAAGTTCGTAATAGGTTTTAGTAGTATTTATGGACCCTTGATTGAAACAATGAGAGGGGATAGGAACAAATTTAAGTGGACTATAGGAGCAGACAAGAGTTTTAATCTATTGAAATAGAAAGTTACTAAGAAACTTGTTTTAGCACTTCCTGATTTTAACGTGTTTCAAGTAGATTATGATGCTAGTGGTATTGCACTGGGAGCTATTTTGAGCCGATAAGGTAGACTTGTTGCTTATTTCAGTGAGAAATTGAATGATGCAAAAATAGAATATTCTATTTATGATCATGAAATTTATGCTATAGTTCAAGCATTGAAGAAGTGGAGAAACTATCTTCTTCCTAAGGAGTTTGTTTTGCATACTGATCATCAAGCTTTGCCATATTTGAATAGTTAATGAGAATCAAACTGAAGGCATTTAAAGTGGGTTGAGTTTTTGCAGAGTTATACATTTTTTCTCAAAAACAAGAGTGGGAAGTCTAATAGAGTTGCAGATGCTCTTAGTAGAAGACAACTTTTTCTGACAAAAATGTAGATAGAGGTGGTTGGGTTCAAGGAACTTAGTACTTTGTATCCAGATGATCTTCAGAGAAGTGGTGAAAATACATGGTTTTCCAAAGAGTATAGTTTCAAATCAAAATACCAAATTTGTTGGGTATTTCTGGCATACACTATGGAAGAAGTTGAAGACAGATTTGAAGTTTAGTTTATCACATAATCCATAGACTGATGGATAGATAGAAGTTGTGAATCATAGCTGGGGAAACTTGTTGAGATGTTTGGTTGGAGATAAACCAAAAGGATGGGATATGATTTTATCACAAGCAAACTTTACGTATAATAATTTTGTCAATAGGAGTATTGGTAAATCACCATTCCATTATATGGGAATAGTCCTAAAAATACTTTTGTACCGAGGCAATTGGATAAAGGTGAGATAAGTAGTGTTGAAGTAAAAGATTGTGTTGAACTTTTGAAAAACATCCATGAGGAGGTGAGGAAGCACATCATAAAGATGAATACATAATATAAGGTTAAGGTAAATGTGAAAAGGAGGTATAAGGAATTTCATATTGGAGACGAAGACATGATTTATTTGAGAAAAGAGCATTTTCCAATGAGTACATATAATAAGCTAAAGATGATGAAGTTTGGACCGTGCAAGATAGTGAAAAGGTATGATTCTAAAAATGCGTATGAAGTGGAGTTGCCTACTGAATTGAATATTTTACTACCATTCAACATTTTAGATTTGACAGAGTATTATAAAGGAGGTGATGAAGATGAAGTTGGAGAAGTGTAGTGGAGTATTCTAGCAGCTAGTTCAGCTATGAAGGAGATTGAGGAGATACTGGACAGTCATATTGGAAAAAGTACCAGAAAAAAACCTTATGAGGAATATCTAGTCAAATGGAAAGGGAGGTCAATTGAGGATTCATCATGGATAGAAAAAGAGGAGGTTAACCATCTTGGTTTTCCTTTGAATATCTGAGACGTGACGAGGTCACTTCTCAAATTACCCTAGGTGTCTGATGCAAGAGCATCCTGGGTGTAAGAGCAATCTTGCATCACCCAAAAATATTTTATTTTCAATCTTTTCTATTTTAATAAGGACTAGTAGATAGGGTGGTTACTATTCATGGGAACTTGCTATTTTTAGTAAGTTTGTCATATGAGCTTAGAATGTTCTCATTTCTATAGGAAGGTTCATTTTAGAGTTGTAAGCTTACCATAAAAATCTCATTGCTTAATCATAAGTATTAGAGAAGTTATTGCAGATTTTTGGTGGAAACATTTGTAGAAAAATCTTTAGGCTCACCGTTGGATGCCTTAGAGTGCAAAGATGAGGTTTGAAAACTCAACAGAAGGGTGCTTGCACAATTTCGAGCCATTAGATTAGGAACTGGCATTTCTGAAAAGTGGTTATAATAGCCAATCAGAGCAATGTTTCAAGAGTTATGACCTTTCGAAGTTAGGCTACCCAAAATATCTAAAATAATTGTCAAATATTTATTTGGTTGACTGTTAGGATTTGTCGGCCCTAGGTATTAAGTTTCATTGTCTTGAACCTTCCCCAGCGGTATAAAATTGCCTATTTAAGAAAGGTTTGAACATTGTCTAGGATAGCTCTAGGTGATAGTTCACAGCTTGTCTTGCAGATTATTGTAATGAAGGCAGCCATGTGGGTTAACATATTGTACTTATAAATTATGTAATTCTACATTTGTGGTGCAAATAAGAAGTCTATTTTTTTTCTCACATTTTCTATTGTTTCTTTGTTTCTATTATGAGTTTATTGTATTAAGGGGAGCACCCTTCGTCGATTCTCTTTTCTAGCAATGCTTTAAATATTAAATGTATTGAAACTTTCATGCCAATCCCACACTCTATATTTATAAGACTTGAGAAAACCATTCTTAGCGACATTTTGGCTTCTCACCTGATCAACAACTAACTTAGTATCTCCATAGACCTTCAAGGTTTGAATTCCTCTTTTTTGAGCAAGTAGAATACCTTGGATTAATCTCTCATACCTTGCTATGTTATTAGTACAATTAAATTAATACCTAAATGAGAAGAGTAATTTTTAGTGCAGGAGAAACCAACATCACACCAGCTCGTGATCCATTTTTTATTTCTTGATCCATCAAAGTACGTGCTCCATGTCCCACTTGCATCCTCTTTGTTCTTCATAAGGTTAGGGACAAGAGCATCCTTTTTTGACATACAATATGTGCCAAGTCTTGTCTCAAGGGTTTTTGATATAGGATCAAACTAATATGCATTAGCCCATTCATCTAACAGGAAATCAGGTATCTCTACTAGGGAAGTAGCAGGCTCATTTACTATATCATTTTCATCTATCTCTAAAATAGTGCAATTCATATTGATGAGATTTGGTGTGTAGGGCTCAATATGATGGAGGCCTAGAGGCTCTACTTTGATTGAAGCCTTGGTTCAATACCTTGTTCTAAAAAATATATATGACTGATTAGAGGATATGTAACTACCTATTTGGGTAGTGAAATCTCTTGAGAGACAAATGGAAAAGTGTGTCTTGACTTCAACAACTGATATATCTTGGACTATAGTACAACCAAGGCATTCATGTAGGGCCATTTCAACATTCCTAAGGATTCCTATAGTCTTGATAGTACTACCATCCAACTACAATACATCCCTAAAAATGGGCTCATATTTCATTTCTATGACATCAACAACACACTTAGGCATCACTGAACTACTAGCCCTGGAATTAATCATGTAGTTGTGGACTAGCTTATCCCTTATAATTAGAGAAACATAAAATGGGGGAGGTCTAACCTTTTAACTTATTTCTACCTCCTTTTCTGGTTGTACAAAACTTGTGGCACCCTCCATACTAGGTGATTGATCCTTTGGTTCAATGCTCTCCAATTCTTTCTATATCAACCTCATCTACATAGGTATAGCATCAACAACATCCCAGATAGAAATATTCACATTTTTCTTCTTCATCTACTCTACCACACTAAATGAGACATTAGGTTCTTTAGTAGAAGCCTTGGGAGTTGCATGTGTAAGAGGTGGAGATGGGATAACTTGAGGGCTATTCACATCTATTCTACTAAAATTTTGTCTTTGTTGTTGAGAAGTACTAGATTGATCATTTTCTGCTTATACATGAGGTATTGTATTTGATGTTGAAGCCTGATTAGGAGGAACATGAGAAGCATCTTCAATAGCTCTTCTTTTTCTCATAGTTTTGTGAGCAATGGAATCCTATTTTATATTACAATATTTCTCCACCTGGTGATGCATAAAGGAGCAATCACATTGACCTTGCAAATATGAGGCATCTTTAGATTGGCTCTCTTTGTATGATTCCCCTACAACAAGCTCTTGAGTGGTCAAAGACAAATAAGATTCAACCTTTTGACACATACAATAGGCATAGGAGTAATTGTAGGAGGGACAAAAGTCTTGATCTTGAGCCATATTATTTTGAGAGACTAAAGCCCCACTTTGATTTGTATTTGAAGTAAAAGCATGACTATTCTACCTACTCTGATCAAAAGAAGTATTCCCATGATAATTATTTGGATGTCTACCATTGTTTGGAGTTTGATATTGTAGTTGAGGATCCTTATTACCCTGAGCTTGTTGTCTCTCCAAAGTCTCCACTTTGTTTCTCACTTTCTACATCATAGAGTAGCTATCTTCTAACTTCTTCTCTTGACCTTGCAATCTCTCATCTATGTTCAACATCATAGACTGCATCATCTCCTTAATTTCATCCATTCCATTTGAAGATGTATAAGCTTGAGGGACTAGAGCAAGGGGTTGTGATGTGGAAGGTGTGGGAATATGAGCTATTTTTAATTGGCAATTTGGAATATCAGAGAAGAAAGGAATAAGAGGCCTTGGGGCTAACTTTCCTCCTTGTATCAATATGTTTTATGCCCTTAGTGCTATTTCATAAGTATTAGATGATGTATCTCCTCCCATGGTTTGGATTGTAGTGGCAATATCACTATTAAAAGCTTTGAGGTAATGTAAGAAACCATTACTAGGGGTAGGATTTATTGCAACGGGTATTCTATCCCATGTTTTATGAAATCTATAATTGAATTTAGTCATATATTCATGGGGGATCTTTTAATAGTAGTCAATTATTCTAAAAATGATAGGTTAATGTAGGGAGGAATGAAAAACTAGGGCCAAAGGCATACCCAACTATCCAAACCACCTTGCAAGAGTTAACACAATGAAAACACAACAAAAAGAACAACAACCAATAGAGAAAGAAGAGAAAACACTTATTGACTCATCAAATAATCAACATACATGCCCAACTATAAGGCCTTCTGGGTTATGACTAGATACAAAATACATTCAAATCCACAATCCAACTTCAAATTTAGATATCCAGACACATATCCTTCCAATTTTTACATCCTCTTTGTTCTGCTCTAAAACTCAATCCTAGACCTCCTTAAATACTTGTGTGGCCACAAGTTGGCCTATCATAAAATTAAACCTTACATTAAATGCATGCACAGCCGCAAGTTGGCTCACATCAAATATTAACTACTAATATCAAAATTAATACATGCAAGGTCGGCCCAAACTAGAATTATACACAGACAACTCGGTCAAAGAAGGACCAAGAAAAATACTGGCACTTGGCACCAACAGGAACACTCAGCACCAATAGTAACACTTAGCACCAACAGATTCACTTGGCACATGAAGGAACACTCGATCAACACTAGAGTCCTGTAGTAACTCGGCATCCACTAGAGCTACAGTAACACAATAGTCACTAGAGCTATAGTAACTCAACATCCACTAGAGCTACAATAACTCGACATCCATTAGAGCTATAGTAACTCAACATCCACTAGAGGTATAGTAACTCAACATCCACTGAACATCATGACAAAAATAGAAGATTTGAAACCACTGACACTAGGCTTCAGCATGTAGAATGAACAAAGATGAGCAAGATAACAAGGAAACCTAGGATGCTCCTACATCAGACAATTGGGGTTAAAATAAATGATTCTCCTAAATCATTGAGATATCACAACCTATACTGAATCCAACTCAAATTAAGAAATCTATGAAGCGTCTTCAATATGTCTGTTCTTCCACTTCACCAAATATTCATAGTAATCTTTTCCTCTTCTGATCTTGTGAACTCTTTGATCTAATGTCTATTCAACTTCTTCAATCTACTTCTTAGGATAATCTTCTAATATAACAACTTCAACATTTAACATGTGATACTTATATAAATCAATAATATTGAATATAGGAGATATATCCATGTCATCAGGTAACTCAACTTCATAAGCATTGCCATTCTCAAACTTCTTCAAGATCTTACAAGGTCCAAACTTCTTCATCTTTAGCTTACTGTATGTTCTCAAAGAAAATCTTCCTTTCTTCAAATAAACCATCACCTCATCATCAACTTCAAAATCATGATGTCTTCTAGACTTATCAACATTCTCCTTATACTTCTGATTACTTTATTTTATCCTCAACTTCACTTCCTTATGCAAAGATTCCATAAAATCATCAAATTCTTCCCTTGCAACACTTCTCTTTTCTTCACCAATAATATCTCTCAAATTTGATATACCTCTAGGCTACATTCTAGTAACAATCTCAAAAGTTGTTTTTCTTATACTCCTATTCACAGAATTATTATATGCAAACTCAGCTTGTGCCAACACTACTTCCCAATTATTTGGCTTATCTCCTACTAAACATCTCAACAAATTACCTAAGCTTCTAGTCACAACCTCTATCTATCCATCTATTTGTGGATGGAATATAGAACTAAACTTTAGCTTAGTACCCATCTTCTTCCACAAAGTCTTCCAAAAATAACCAACAAAATTACTATCTCTATTAGAAATAATACTTCTTTGTAATCCATGCAATATCACAATCTCTTTTAAAAAATATTTAGCAACATGTTCAACATCTGATGTCTTCTTACATGGTATGAAATGATCCATTTTAGAAAATCTATCCACCACAACAAATATAGAATCATACCCCTTTACTGTCTTAGAAAATCCAAGAACAAAATCCATTCTGATGTCACTCCAAGGTTTCTTAAGAACAGTAATAGGTGTATACAAACCAATATTTTGACTTACTCCTTTTGCAACTCAACAAACTCTACAACTCTTTACAAAATTTTGAACATCCTTATACATTTGTGGCCAATAATAGTTGTCCTTCAACAAACTCAATATCTGATCAATTTCAAAATGTCTAGCCAATCCATCACTATGCTTTTCCTTAATCAAATTCAACCTCATAGAAATTCTAGGAATACACAACTGAATACCTTTGAAAAATATACTTTCTTGAATAAAATACTCATCATACTTACATGATCTATTAGATTTGGTGCTCTACACTCTCTCCACACCTCAAAAAAATTAGAATTAGTATCATACAACTCTTTTATGTCATCAAAACCAAGAACTCCAACCTTCATCTTAGTTAATAAAAACCATCTTCTACTTAATGCATCGACAAGTCTGTTAGTAACTCCACTCTTATGCTTAGTGAGAAATGTGAAACTCTGCAAGTAATCAACCCACTTCATATGTCTCTGATTCAATTTATGTTGACTTCCCAAGTATTGTAAATATTTATGATTAGTATACAACACAAACTCCTTAGGAATCAAATAATGTCTCCACTTCTTCAATGCTTGGATAATAACATAAAACTCTTGATCATACACAAAATACTTCCTTTTAGCATCATTCAACTTTTCACTAAAGAAAGCAATAGGTTTATCTTTTTGACTTAATACAAATCCTAATACAATACCATTTGCATCGCATTCAATTTGAAATACATTATGAAAATTAGGCAAAGACAATATAGGTAACTCAACAACCTTTTGTTTCAAAGCCTCAAAACACTTATCAACTCCATGTGTCCACTTAAATTCTTTTTTATCTCCTCTCATTGTCTTAGTCATAGCATGACAAATAGAACTAAAATTTCTTATGAACTTTCTATGGAAACTAGCCAAACCATAAAATGATCTTTACCTCATCCACATTCTCAAGTGTAAGCCATTCTAAAAATTTCTTTTACCTTCTCAGGATCCATCTTCAAACCATTAGCTAAAATCACAAATCTCAAATTCACAATCTCCTCTTGCATAAAAGAACATTTCTTCAAATTGATCATCAACTTCTCCTCTTTCAATCTATTTAAAACTTGTCTAACATGCTTGAGATGTTCTTCCTTAGTCTTACTAAATATTAGAATGTCATCCAAATAAACAATCACAAACTTACCCAAATTCTTTTTCAGAACTTCATTCATCAACCTCATGAAAGTACTAGGTGCATTATACAAACCAAAAGGTATAACCAACCATTCATACAAACCATCTTTTGTCTTGAAATCAATCTTTCATTCATCACCTTCTCTAATTCTGATATGTTGATAACCACTCTTCAAATCAATCTTTGAAAAATACTTTGCTTCACTCAAACAATTCATTATGTCACCCATCCTCAGCATAAGAAACCTATATTTCACTGTGGTCTTGTTAAAATCTCTGGAATTAGTACACATTCTCCATTCTCCATTCTTTTTAAGTGCTAATATAGCATGTACAACACATGGACTCAAACTTTCTCTGATCAAACCTTTCTACAACAACTCATGCACTTGTTTATTAAGTTCTTAATTCTCTGTAAGTGTTAATCTAAATGGTGCCTTCAGAAATCAGATCCATAAAATGACTTATACTTCTCATTGGAGGTAAACCATTAGGTATATCCTTTGTAATAATCCCTTTATACTCATTCAACAATTCAACAATTTCTTTTGGTACTCGGTCAATACTACCAACTGTCACTCGGTCACCACTGACTGGCACTTGGTTAACACTATTTTCTATCACTCAATTACTATTGACACAACTCAGTCTTCTTGGAATTATATAAAAACAAACTTGATTCTTTTTCATTTTATTTTCAAATTGTTTCCCATTAACCATACAAATTTGTACAACAGTACAATTGACCTCATTTGGACTTTAAATCAAAAGAAACAATATTTATTTCTTCCCATTCACCCAAAGAGTATATTGATTCAATATTGCATCATGTATAGCATATCTATCATATTTCAAAGGTCTACCCAACAGAATATGACAACAATCCATAAGCATAATATCACACAAAACTTCATCAAAGTAATGCCCAATCTTGAACTTCACAAGACATTGCTCACTTACCAATATCTTATGCTCATCTTTGATCCATGAAACATGATAGGGTTTAGGATGCTTCAGCCTTTGCAATTGCAAATTTGTAACCAACTCTTTTGATACCAAATCTGTACAACTTCCACTATCAATGACCACTTTGCAATATTTTCCAGCCCTCTTACATCTTATCTTGAAAAGACTTCTCCTTAAAATAGGTTCCTCATCAGTTCCCTTATTACATAATGTTCTTCTCACCATTAGATTTTCTCCAACCTTAGGTCCACTTGGTGAACCCTCATCATCTCCTTGAATTATAACATTTCTATTACCTTGCCCACTTTTAGAGGATCTACATCCAAAGGATCTATGCCCTTCTTTATCACATCTAAAATAATTACCATGAAAACCACCTCTAGAATAAGAATCACCTCTTCCTTGGTAAGAATTAGTACCTCCTCGGTAAGGATTACCAACTTTCCATTCAAACTTGCCTTTTTCATCATTCTTCCATTCATATTTGCCCTTATCTTGTATAGAATTATTAGATCTACCACCTTCACTCTAAGATCTACCTCTACCTATTTGTCTTTGTTTATGCTTCTTTGTCAAGATCTCCTTAGCCTTCAAGGCATATTGGTATGTTTCTTCTACACTTTCCAACTTCACAAAACTTATTTCATTTTGAATTCTAGATCTCAATCCATTTATGTACTTTGCAATTTTCTCAACATCATCACCCACATGTCTAGATTTGATGTCCAACCTATAGAATTCCTCAATATACTCCTTTACACTCATGTCCCTTTGCCTCAAATTATACATCTTTATTAACATGCTAACTTGATAATCAGTAGGCATGAATTTGTTCTTTACTTTTTTTACCATCTTTTTCCAAGTCTTGATCTTTTCCTTTCCTCTCCTTTGTCTATCAGTTTGTAAATGCTCCTGCCATAGTGAAGCATGACCTTTCAACCTTGTAACTGCAGTTTTCACCATCCTATTATCAAGAGTGTTTTCATACTCAAAGAACTTCTGCACTTCATAGATTCAATCCAACACAACATTGGTATCCAATTTTTCATCATAAGGAACAACTTCTACAATAGGCTTTGAATTTTTCTAAGACAACACTCTCAACAACCTTGCTTCATCTTGATCTTCTTTAAGTTCTAGATTAGGGTTTGGTGCTATTGCTTCATCATCACTTACATCATCAAGATGCACTCCTCTCCTCTATGTTGTCTCCATAACATCTAATCTGGTTTTAATTTGTTTCAATATATCTAATATTGCATTATCAATATTACCTCTACCTTGAACCATCTTTATAAATCAAGTTCTTGCAAGATCATAATCCTCTGCAAGCTATAGGTCAAATCTACAGATTTGCAACCTTACAACAAAATTCACTTAGGGTTTTACATGATCCAAGCTTTTCAAGGATGAACCTCTGCTCAGATACCACCTAAGGTAGGGAGGAATGAAGAACTAGGACAAAGGCACACCCAACTATCCAAACCACCTTGCAAGAGTTAACATAGTGGAAACACAACACAAAGAACAAAAATCAAAGGAGAAAGAAGAAAAAACACTTATTGATTCATCAAATAATTAGCATACATGCCCAATTGTAAGACCTTCTGGGTTACGACTAGATACAAAACACATTCAAATCCACAATCCTGCTTCAAATTCAGATTTTTAAACACATATGGCTCCAATTTTTACATCCTCTCTATTCTACCCTAAAACTCAATCCTAGACTTCCTTAAATACTTGTGTAGCCACAGGTTGGCCTATCAAAAAATTAAACCTTATATTAATTGCATGCACAACCACAAGTCGACTCACATCAAATATTAACTACCAATATCAAAATTAAATATGTGCAAGGTTGGCCTAAACTAGAACCAGACATAGACAACTTGGTTAAATAAGGACCAAGACAAATACTAGCACTCAACACCAAGAGGGATACTCAGCACCAATAGTAACACTTGGCACCAATAGATTCACTCAGCACATGAAGGAACACCTGGTCAACACTAGATTGCTATAGTAACTCGACATCCACTAGAGCTATCGTAACTCAGTGCACACTAGAGATATCGTAACTCGCCATCCACTAGAGTTACAATAACTTGACATCCACTAGAGCTACAATAACTCGACATCCATTAGAGCTACAGTGACTTGATATCTACTAGAGCTATAATAACTCAACATCCATTAAAGCTATAGTAACTCACCATCCACTAGAGCTACAATAACTCAACATCCACTAAACATCACAACAACAACAAAAGATTGGAAACCATTGGCACTTTGATCCAACATGAAAAATGAACAAAGATGAGATGGATAACAAGGCAACCCAAAATGCTCATGTATCATAGGTGATCACTTTTTCCCTCAAAATATTTGCATAGGGCCACTCCTAACCCATCGCAATAAGCTATAGAGTTGTGAGGAAACCCTCTATACGATTGAAGTGCTTTTTCTTTTAAGGATGAGGCTAGAAGCCTGATTACTACATCATCTTCAGATATTCTATATATATTACAAAAATTTGCAACTTCTTGGATGTGTTCTAAGGGAGAGATGGAAGTTTCACTAGTAAACTCATGTATACTTTTTTAAGAGCCAGTACTAGTATGTCATGTCTTTGAGCCAATAGGCGAGGACTTCCACCATTAAAGGTGGCAAAAGCATGAGCTCTAGAGCCATGTAAGAAAGTTATCTATTAATATGAATAGATGGTATTCTAGTTTGAGATCTAACAAGGATGAGGAAACCCTCTATACCATTGTAGTGCTTTTCCTTTTAAGGATGAGGCTAGAAGCCTGATTGCTACATCATCTTCAGATATTCTATGTATATTACAAACATTTACAACTTCTTGGATGTGTTCTAAGGAAGAGATGGAAGTTTCACTAGTAAACTCAGGTATACTTTTTAAGAGCCGATACTAGTATGTCATGTCTTTGAGCCAATAGGAGAGGACTTCCACCATTAAAGGTGGCAAACACATGAGCTCTAGAGCCATGTAAGAAAGTTATCTATTAATATGAATAGATGGTATTCTAGTTTGAGATCTAACAAGAGGAGGAGTGGAGATGGATCATATAGGTGCATGTATTAATGCTGCACTCCTAATTGGTGATAAAGATACTCTAATCTTTCTTCTTCTATGATTGGAAAATGAAAGCTCTTGGTATTGAAACTTACCTCTAGAAGATGCCCTTGTCTCAACTTTGAACATGAATCACAACAACTGTGGTCTAAAACCATATGTGAATGATGTAGAGTCACCAAGTGCTTTGTGGAATGAGCTTCTTAAAGGTCTGGAATGTTGAGAGAAGCACTATATTCTTAGAATCAACTTGAAATTCTTCTCTTTTGACACCAATAGGCTTTGAAATCTTCTAAATATTAGTCCCACCGGGTGTGCCAAAAACTATTGTTACAAAATCTTGCACCCTTATCCAAAGTTTTTACCTAAGGACAACCTTGTGAAACATGGAAACAACCTCCAAGCTGTGGGACTTGAACTATGAGGTTGAGTCTTCAAAGAAGGTCAACTTCCTTTTCTATTAGGATGCATTTAAACTACACTTGAAGAGGAAAAAGAAGGACTACAAGAAAGAAACTACCTAATCTATTCTAAGTACGTGATGCACCAAAATAGAGTATTCAATCCTATCCCTTCCCATACATGCACATTTAACTATCATGACACCAAAATATATACAGATTCAAACTTGTTTAACCTATCAATTATATATAGCTTAGACAACCAAATGAGTGACAAAAGGAAGAAGAGTGTCACTATATATCAGTCATAGGCCAAAAGAGATACAATCATGCAAATTATAAATATCCATAATACATTGAAGAGAGGCAAATAGATCTTGCATAGTACTTCAATGGCTGAAAGAAATAAGGTAGAATATCATAAATAGTTTAGAGGCAAAGGGAATTTATAATGTGTATGGCAAAACATGCCAAAAAAATAGAGAAGAAATTGACCCTAATAAAGAATTACAATTTTTCTTTTGTAGTACAAGAATAATTGAGATATTTTTGATTGAAGGTTACTACACAACCACTGCCATTAAGTGTTCAAAGAACAATCAAGGTGATCCAAAAAAAAGATTTCAATTAGTACGCTTGTAGAGCTCTAGAATCATGAAACCCTAACATGGAAGAAACCTTGAATGATAGAAACAATACCAATCAATGCTAGAACCCTAAAAATGGACAATCAGGCAGTTGAAGGAATTCTTTTGCATCATTTCTAGAGAAACAATAACTCTGGGGTGGTTGGGATCAACCAGAAAGATTAGATCGCATAAGAAAACCCTATCTTTCTCCTTCTTGGCTCAAAAAATTAGCAAAATCAATCATCAAATTGGGTCCTACAACTAGAAAGAACCACGTGGACTAGTAATATTATTTCATTTTTCTTGCTTGCAAAGTCCTCACGTGTCTGATTATTTTAATCAATTAACTACACCACCCTTTAAAACTTAACTACAAGGAATTACAACACTGCTAACCTTAACTACAGTGTTAACTTTAACTGTGCCTACCTTTCTTTCCAAATTGGACCCATCGAGACATGTGGAAAAACCTCACTAAGTTGCTATAACTAAAGTTCGATCATTTTCCCATAGTGACATAATGAGAGATATTGATTTTATAAGATTAGACGATCTAGATAAAACTGCAATATCATGACCCTACCAGTACCTCCAACCAATGAGAACGCCACCCTTTGCCAATCTCGTTGACACTAATCCACTTCACTCATGGCTCATAAAGAAATAGGAACCACCTGCCACATGTCAACCACTCACTTTCTCACATAATTTAAAGTCCTCACATCTTGAGAAAGTGAGAAAGCGACAACCCTTAGATGATCTCAATCTAAAGTGGACCAAAAAATAGTGTAGAAACACTGGCCCATGAAGCAAAAGCGAATGAGAAACTACCAACTAGACTCTTTTTAGAAGACTCACCAGCTGCAAGAAAGAAGGCCCACACTAGACACATGATGCAACATCGCTTTGTTGCATAAAATAAAGAACGAGCACTTCTGCAAAGTGACAAAGTGATGGTTGTAGATCACGAAAGATCTGATGATGGATAAAATATGGGCCCAAAAGGATATTAAAATGCATAGTACTTAGTAAATAAGGAATAACCCAAGGTTAAAAAATATATATTTCTATGCCCTAATATTTGAATATTTTAAATATATGAATATTATACTGTTTAAATTCAAATATCTCCATTTTGGTAGGACAAAAATAGCCAACAGTTATCTTTTTTAATTTCAAGATCTTCATATTTAACATGAAGAGTTTTAACTATTGGGTGATGGAATAGCCACAATGTGTAGCCACGTAGCTCATGGTTTTTTCCACCAAATTATATTTTTAATATATTTTTGTCCTTCAAAAATATTATAGGTAAATGTACTTCTGATTTGATCCGCACATTTAATAATTTGTCACTTGTTGTTTGAGGTAATTTTCTATTTTGAGATAGAGACATCTATCATAAGGATGGACATGCCAATTTTGATCATGTCACTTTTAAATTTGATTCCATTATCAAATTAATGAAACTACTTGCAACTGACAGCTTGATTTTCTGCAACTTACTCGATTAACCATTCACACAACCATCTTCCTCCTACCCCACCATAGCATGCAACCCTTGTTTGATATTTATATCTTAGTCCCTCTTGGGTTTTGAACATTATTGAACCTATTTTAAAATGGTTCCATTAGTTCAAGGAGGTTCATACATTTGATAAGTTTAGTGTCCTAGGTAGTTTAGTGGTTTCAATGTTTAGAAAACTCTTGGCTTGGATTAGAGTACTAAAATTCAAAGAATCTATAATTTAGATTGAATATACATTTAAATTCTCCTTTGGGGACAGAATCATATTTTATTCCTTAATTTTGGATGCATTAATGAGGGTTTTAGCTCAGGCCATGGGGGAGCATTTCAGTTGTGAATATAAAATTGGGAACATTTGAGCTAGAAGCAACATCTAATCTTCTATAAGTCTCTCTCCTCTAAAGACCCAATACATGGAGTCATTATCATCATGAGTAGACTCAATCTCCTCAAACAAATTTAATCAAAACTATTCATACCAGACTAAGTATGCAAAAATCTATACTTATAGATTATATTAGCTCTTGGTGATTGAGTAAAGATCAAATATAGTTTTCCAAACTGATAAAATTACATATGCAGATGTAAGTGTGTGTGTGTGCGCACATCTTTACATCTTTGCATTTCATTGTCATGCCCTTGTGATCTTTGCATCTTGTTGTCGTGACCTTGTGATCTCTTTATATGTGTATATATCTACATATATACATATATATGTATATATGTCTATATATGCATACATACATACATAGTCACACACATATGTGTGTGTATGTATGTATATATACACACATATACATAAAGAAAAGCTTCTCTAATCACTTGTTGGGGGAAATATAAAGAGATACATGTTTATAAGGAAAAGAAAAGAACATTTATATTACTTCTTCTCCCCTTGAAGAAAATTTCAGAGCAAGCACTACTACATTTGGGCTTGAATTACACCACAAATTGCTAAAAAAAAACAACATGAAAATCACCACAAATTACACAATTGTCACAAATTATCATTGTAATTTGACCCCAAACATTGTATTGAAAAGGGAATAGGGATCACTAGGGCATGACACAATAATAAAATCATAGAGCAAAGGTATGGAGATCACAAGGGAACAACAACAAAATATAGAGATTGCAAGGGGACAACAATGAAATGTAGTGATCACAAGGGCATGACAACAAAGTCATAGATCTCCACTGATCTCCACCAAGGGCACAACAATGAAATGTAGAGATCATAAGGAAACAAAAATAAAATAAAATGATCATAAGGGCACGACAATGAAATCTCCACCAACATTTTAAGCTCAGAGCTCTCCACCAACATTTAGAGCTCTCCACCCTCGTTCAGAGCTCTCCACCCTCTTTCGCACACATCTGTCCACAAACAAAATAAACAGGGAATGATTTATGTTGTATTTTTTTTTGTTTATATCTAAAATCAAATTCACATTGTGTTATAACTATGGCATAGGTGTTTGATCCTTGATAGCTTTCATTTCAGCATTTCAACATTCAAGTTTCTAAGTTTCCTCTTTATTATATGTTTAGTTTATCAAAGATTTCCTCCAATTTGATTACAATGCATCTCAACTAGCTACCCCAATGATGCAATTACCCATCTATCTCTAGATTATGCAAGCACTTGTTGTTTTATAGAATCTAGATAGATATTGAGAGTTTCAAAGCCATAAACTTGAAGACCATCATGTGTGCATCCCAAAAATGGAAGCCAATGATGTACCCATGCATGTGTTGGCATGCTCTCCCTACAAGGATCCCAAGTATCTACTGCTACTATTAATTTGGGTATCACTATATGATCTAGAATGTTATGAAGTATTGAAGCTAGTACTAACTTCTCCCATGTCTTCAAAAAATGTAGCATAGGTTTAGGGTCCCTTGGCTCCCAAAAATTTGTAGCATAGGATTAGGACCTAGTAACTCCTTACACTCAACTCTTCACTGAAGTTGTACACTCAACCAGTTTTACATTTGAATAAAGCGTCCCCTTATAGAATAAATAATTTGTACTTGTGGATTATCTTAAGATATTTCAGTAGATGCAACCTAGTCTACCTAGATTTGAAAATAAAAGTCTAAACTTTGAGTTTCAACATTAACTTGAATGGTCTATTTAGACCCATTGATTATTGTCACAAGCTTTTAAACATAATTATATAAGGAGTGAGTTAGGATGTATATAGGTTAACCTTACATTAACTGTAAACTACAACACAAATGTTGCACCAGGGTATTATAGTATTGTAATTATAGAAAACCACCTAATTTTCCCAAGTGGGTGTATGATGGCGAAGAGCTATAGTAGGTGAATAAAGCTTACTATTGGTTATAGGAATACAACTACATCAAAAAAATTAGAAACCATAACTACATATTCATTAGAGTGAGTAGTTTAAGGGTCTTGATCTTATGGATATGGGTATGTAGGCAGCTTGGTAGGTGGAGTATGCCTCTAGTGTGCAAATGCCTTGGACATATTTAGATAGAACTTAACTATTTTAAGACATTATATGTTAACTCACAAAGCTCATTCCCTTGCAGAAGCCTTTGCCACAATGACATCACCTCTAAACCATGCAGATGATGTTGAAGTGGTTCCCAACCTTGAAACACTCTTATAAGCAATGACAAAGCAAATGCAAATGCAATAAATCTATTACTATTATGTATGTATGTATGTATCTATGTATATACATATATACATATGTATATACATATATACATATGTATATACATATATATGTATATATATACATATACCCACATATGTGTTCCTATGTATGTATATATACAAAGAGATCTTGGCACAAGAAGTTTGGGGCGAAATAGTCCTTTACTTCATTAAAATTAGGACTTGAAAAAAGCCAATGATACAAAAATTGTTGCCACTTTGAAAAAAATGTTGCCTCCAACATTGTAGGGTGATAAAATTGCATATGTAGATGCATCACTTGAATGCTAGGCATGAAGCACATTCCCCAATTTATAACAAATGGTTTGATATAAAGGATCTATACCCTAGCCCAACTAGGGAAGCCAAGGATACAACAATGCATGTATTAGCATGCTGTCCCTACGAGGACCCCAAGTATCTACTACTATTGTTAATTTGGTAATCACTATATGATCCAGGATGTTATGAAAACTCCTCCCATGTCTCCATAAAATATAGCAAAGGTTCAGGGTCCCTTGGCTCCCAAGAATTTGTAGTAGTTATTCTCACTACGAGAAGAATAACTTTAATGAAGAGTTGAGTGTAAGGAGTTGAAGAAGCAAGTTATGCTTTTGTGTAAATACCATAATCATGAGGCTCATTCCCTTGCAGAAGCCTCTGCCACAATGCCATTACTTTTGAACCATGCAAAGGATGTTTAAGTGATTCCCAACCGTGAAACACTCTTATAAGTGATGGCAAAGAAAATGTTGATGCAATACATATATTACTATTATTTATGTATAGGTATATATCTATGTATGTATGTATACACATATATACAATCTATAACCCAATTAAATTGGTCTAGTTGCTAATTACCTGGGTTGATTACAAATTCCTATAGAACTGTCATCAAATTAGGTACAATAAAATAAAGAATCAGTTGTTCCCAGTGAGCAAGATCAAATATAGTTTTCCAACGTGATAAAATTGCATATGTACATGCATCACTTGAATGCCAGGCATGAAGCACATTCCCCAATTTATAACAAATGGTTTGATATAAAGGCTCCATATGCTGGCCCAACAATGGAAGCCAAGGATGTAACCATGCATGTATTGTCACGCTCTCCTTGCAAGGATCCCAAGTATCTACTACTACTGCAATGGAAAAGAAAATATAGATACAATACATATATTACTATAGGCCATATGGAGGATTGCATAAAATAAACAAAAAAGAAAAGAAAAGACGACATTAATCATTCCCCATTTGTTTTGTGTAAATGCCATAATCACAAGGCTCATTCCCTTACACAAGCCTCTGCCACAATGAAATTACCTCTAAACCATACAAATGATGTAGATGTACGTATGTATATAGGTATATATACAGACTAGGAAAAATGGGTAGAATTAATGTCATTGTTAATGGGCATTATATTTCACCTACATACATACAATATATATATATATATATCCCATTAACTTTGCATTATTTGTGTGCGAGATTTTGGGGTAAGTCACTTAGCATGGGTTGAGTTAGTTTTATTGTTTTATTATTTGGATTCTAGAATATGAATGCAAATGGATTAATTTTTCTATTGCGCTAAGATGTAATAAGAACCTTAAAAAAAGACCTCTCTCTCTCTCTCTCTCTATATATATATATATATATATATATATATATACATACATACATACATGTATATGTATGTATGTATCTATATGTATGTATGTATTTATGTATGTATGTATAGGTATATGTGTATATATACATACATACACACACATGTATGTGTCCATGTATGTATGCATGTATATATAGAGAGAGATCTTATGGATTGTGGAGATCAGTAAAGATCTAGGATTTCATTGTCATGCCCTTGTCATCACCACATTTTATTGTTGTGCCCTGGTGATCTCTGCATCTCATTATCGTGCCCTTGTGATATCTGCATCTCATTCATTTTGTTGTACCTAGTCTGATGAAAGTTCTATAGGAATTTGTAATCAACCCTTGTATTCAACAACTAGACCCATTTAACTAGGTTATGGCTTGTTTCTTTCTAAAAAAATTTGCTATTATATATTTTTGTAAAATTTCTTGCAAACTCTACCCATTTTTCCTAGTTTGCATTATTTTTGTGGAGGATCTTAAGTTAAGTCACTTAGCACCTTTAAAAAGATCTTTTTGTATACATATATACATACATACATGTGTGTGTGTGTGTGTGTGTGTGTGTGTGTGTGTGTGTGTGTGTGTGTGTGTGTGTGTATGTATTTACTTATGTATGTATGTATGTATGTGCCCTTGTGATCGCTACATTTCATTTTCGTGCCCTTGTGATCTCTACATCTCGTTGTTGTGCCCTTGTAATCTCTATATATGTATGTATGTGTACACACACACACACACACACACACACACACATGTGACAATCTATGTATGTATGCATATAAACAAAGAGATCTTGGCACAAAAAAGAAAAGAAAAAAAACTCACTCAACATGTAGTGTGATGTCCCCAGAGTGGGCCCCTAACGGAAGGTGACGTAGGTCTGTCCGTGCGGTTTGTCGCTACCACGTGGTAATCCGCTTTGAACTCATAATTATTCAGGCGTAAAGGCATGTCTCTAACTATCCTGTTACACTTAAGAGTGTATCCATCAACAACCTGCACTCGAAGACCTTCGAATTCTTCTGTCTTAATACCACGACGTTCAACCAATCGTGCATCAATGAAGTTATGTGTAGCTCCGGTATCAACTAATGTAATCACCTTCTGTCCTGCTAGAACGCCACGTAATCTGAAGGATCCTTCCTACTGAATGCTAGACAAATGCCCTTAGTGTAGATGCAATTCAGGTTCCTCTTTTTGCTCTAAATTCCCTATTTCTTCCTCAGATTTTGGGCTACTGTGATCATCTTCTTTATCTGTACTGTCAGAATTTGATCTTTCATAATATGCCCACATAACCCTATTGGCTTTTCCTTTTGGTCGCAAGGGACAATCATGATCCCTGTCATATGGACCTTTGCAATAGAAGCATAATTTCTTCCTTCGCAAGTCATTTAATGCCTCTGTGTCTAGGAGTGTGGTAGATTTCCCTTTGGTTTCAATGCTCTTCCCTTTATTTTTATCCAACTTCCTATTGTCTCTGAAAGAGGTAGTACTCCTGGGAGTGAACCTTCTAGAAGGGGTTGTTAGCTCCATACTTCGTGCTTTCCTCATGGCTTCCTGCAGTGTTGGCGGGTCAAATGCCTTAATCCATCCCTTGGGAGGTTCTGACAATCCTTCGGTAAATAAGATAACTAACCTCCTTTCCGACACATCTGGAACCATGACTGACAACCTTTGAAATTCGCTAATATAAACCTCTAAATTGCCAAACTGTCTTAACTGAGCAAGGTCGCGAAAATAAATTTCTGGATCCTTCTTATCAAAACGTTCAACCAATCTATCCACAAAGTCCTGGTATGATGTTACCTGATTGTGCTACAAAGTAACCATTCCATGTGACCACCAATCATGAGCTGCGCCTTCCAGATGCAAGGTGGCATACCTGATGGCATCTATTTCTGACATAGGCCTTAACGCTAGAAAGGTGTCCAACTTATGAATCCAAGCTTGTGCTGTCATCTGACCACTCCCATCGAAAAAAGGCAAAGTAAGTTTATTGACAGCTCGTTGTAACTCACTATCATGACCTCCTCTAGGTCTCCTATTCTGGCGGCTATTCCTCATATGTTCTCTTCTTTGGTTTAGATATCGATCAAATTTCAATAATTCACGCACATGCGGGGGTAATGCCTGCCATTCTGCAGTAGCAGCCCTAAGATCATCCTGGAAATCTTTCGGTACATCATCTTCTCCCATCTCCTGAGCCTCTTCCCTTAGGAAGGTGGGACGAGTAGGCCTATTTGCTGTCCATGATCTGCGCCTAGGAGCACCTTGTGATCCTGCCACACTCCTATCATCGTGATCAGATGTGCCTCTTCCTTGATCCTGAATCCTGGGCTGAATAACTCTTTCCATTATGGTAGTCAAAGCCTGTAGTGTCTGAGTTATTTCTTGTTGTCCTGCCATCCTGATTGGGTAAAAGTACTTTTATTCCCGGAGTTATATTCGTAAGAGAACCATATTCAAGAACAGAGATATGGGTGAAAGACAAACACAGAGTCCGCCAAGATTTCCCAGAGTCGACGATGATGAAACCAGAGAATAGCCTTGCTGGCGAGGACCCCGAACACGTGGTAGCGACAAACCACACGGACAGACCTACGTCACCTTCCGTTAGGGGCCCACTCTGGGGACATCACATGTAGCATGGCCACAGATGTGATGGCAACGCCTATTGGTAAGTATATTCCTCTTTCTCTCCCTCATTTTTCATGTGTTTATTTCACTTGAACTATTATTTCTTAGGGGGAATTTTGTAATATTGGATTCATTTTATGCAAGAGGTAATGAGGACATTCCTAGATGTACTGTGGTAGATGTACGGGAATCAATAAAGAATTGTGATGAATTGCATGTGAGCAATGAAGATGGACTTCCCCTGAGAGTAATAAGAGGTGATGAGGACATTATGGATACTTTAAAGATTGATTGTTTTTTAAAGATTTTAGATGTTAATAGGGAATTTAGATGTTTGGAGGGGGGGAGGTGGAGCCAAATGAGCTTCCACCTTCACGTGGTTGGCCTTGATTAGTAGAGAATATTAAACTATTCTTGAGACCAATTGAAGCTCAACATTAAACTTATATGATTGCATGAAAACTAATTGTGTGAATCTTTTGGTTTTAGGCAATGTAGAAGGAGGCCATAGTTCAATATGTAATCTCAATTTATATGCCTATGACATTAGGTGCAGCTAAAAAATACAATAGGTTTACATTTTTTGTTAGAGGTATTTAATTAGGTATTTTAAGTTATAGACCATCATGAACATTCTCTTGGCCATAGTAGCTAGAGAGTTCTAATGTTCATGATGGTCTATACTTTTAAAAATTTAATAGATAGGTATTAAATAAATATAATCATACTATATTTTTTCAGCTGTACCTATTGTCCATGCATATAGAATGTAGTTGCATGTGCATTCTTGATTTAGAGTGGAAAATTCTTATTTTGGATGCGACGGAAAAATGACATGCACTAGAAGATGGGAAAATGATGTTAGTTTTGCAAGTCTAGAACCTTTTTGTACTTTAAAGATTGTCATGTTCATATTGTATCAATTATCCTAATTTTTTTGGGATTGTCATAATCAGAAATAGATGTTGATCATGTTGGATTGTATTAGGAAGGATCACATTACCGAGAAATTATTGAAATTTATCTCATGGATAGAAAGGCGAGTTTACCCATAACCAACCATGGTTAAGGTCTGATGTGATGGTTTAAGAAAATAATGGAACTGAAATAGTGCAGGCCTATTAGCTTGAATTTCCTTAGCCTTGCCTAGCCATATTTAAAAAGGGATCTTAGCTCATGTAGGTAGCTACCGCCTTGCATGTGGATGAAACTACAAAGTGAATCAGAGTGGAAAAACAACAATGGGATTCATTTGCCACCATTTTTTTTAATAATTCAGCAATCCATCGCAATTATAATGACTTGTTCCGATGGATAACAATCACACTAACAACATTGTTGTTAGATCCCTGTCACAATTGCAATGGATTGTTCCTATAGATAATTATTGCTTCTACAACATTCCTATCCCACAAACATCACAATTTTGATGGACAACTCCAATGGCAAGCCGTTGGTCCAATAACAGACTAGAAGCTTATACCATCGCAATTGCAACGATCTACTTTTGCAAATGGGAGGGCAAGAAGATAAACTCTTTCCCTTGCATGTTCCAAGTTACAAAACCTTTATCGATCACATTTGCGACGGATGCCTTTTCCATCGTAATTTATGATAGCAAAAGTCTGGTTCCTGTTTGATGGGAACCAATTCATGGTACTATCGCTCAGGTGATGGGTGGCCCTTTCAATTGCGATGGCCTACCATTGCATTTCAGGCCCAAATATAGTAGTGATCATGTGCGTGCATGAAAACTTCATAATTGAACTAATTCATAGTCAATTTATATTGTGTGTGTGTGTGTGTGTGTGTGTGTGTGACAACTACTTAATTGTTGATTAAGTCTAGAGAATCTAGATTGAACATGGGTGGACTAGGACACATAACTAGGTTAAATATAGAGCTAGATTGCATAATAAATTAAGGGTTACTAATATAAAATGTCTTAAACTTGGGTCCTAGTTTAGTATCTATTCATAAATAAAGCCTATAGCTTGAAGAATCTATAATCTAATGTATTGAAATCTCTATATACACATGAAAACATAGTTCAAGCGATCTTCAAATGATGGCCTAAGGGTCCATAATATCAAAATTTCTATATACATATATCACATGAATTTCTAAATTACAAACTTTTTATGGTCTCTAGTTTTTAAATATATGCATACATTTAAAGGGCTCATAGCCTAGACCTAGGTTCATGTTATTCATTAATATGGTTTACTAATACAATGTTTTTTTAAGGGGTTTTAAGTTATGTGCAAGTTATTTATATGAATTAGGGAACTTTGTGTACTTTTAATAGTGTGTTCAATTTGTTAAATTAGATTTATCATTCAAAGGTTTTAGTTTAAGTCAAGTGTAATTTAGGTGAAGTATTAAAAAAAATTGTGTACATCCAATTTCTAATTTTCCATTGGTGTACAATTAAGTGTGAGAATTAAAAACATATATTTAATGAATTTACGTTGCAAATTAAACATATAAAATGTACATATACATGTTTCTAGTATGTATTTATATTGTATTGTGTACAAATTAAAAACTAATACATGTTAATTTAAACACACATGCGCCCATCGGCACACCCACATATGAACTTAGAATTAATATATTACAAGTTAATGTGTGTACATTAAAAATTTAAAAGTATGTGTATATCCACAATATGTACATACATGTACACACACACACATATGTTCATATGTACATGCATGGATATATATATTTATACACACACACATGATTTCTGTGTGTGTGTGTGCGCACACACATAGACACACACATATATGTATATATATACATATACATGTACATATATACATATTGCATATATACCCACATATATGTATATATATGCATATATACATACACATGCACATGATACACACACACACACACACACACACACACACACACACACACACACACACACACACACACACACACACACACACACGATAATATGATATATTCATACATGCAAAAAAACATATAAAATTAAACTAAAAACATATAAAATTAAACCAAAATCATATAAAATTTAAGTAAAACCATTGAGAGGGTAAAAAAATAAAAATTCATAAATTTTTTGAAGTTTGATGAGTTAGATGCTTGTAGCTCTGTGCACTTCCAATCAAAATAGTAGATTCCACTACCGAAAATGACATGTGGGGTTGAATATGAAGGTTTGATTTTTTTTAAAGAGTTCTGATCAAAACTAAATTAGTAAGTTTCAATCAAAACTCTCTAGCTCAAGACCGGGGTTAACAAACCCCATCCAGGCTAGGTAGTTTCGATAAAATTACATAGATTATTTTGATCAAAACTAGCTAGGTAGTTTCTATTGAAACTATGTGGAACCCATAGTTTCTATTGAAACTACACACATTGTTTCTTTCAATAGACACTAAATAGTTTCTATCAAAACTATTATAAAACTTTCTATTGAAAGTACAGGAAAACAAAAAAAATTGGTTGTTGCTAGTTTCTATCAAAAGTATTATAAAACTTTCTATTGAAAGTATAGGAAAACAAAAAGAATTGGTTGTTGCGTGATTTTGGAGGAATTTATTAGAAAAAGTGTAACCCACCATTGTGGGTTCACCCAAGGGTCGAGTATTTCAGCGATGACTAAATATCAAAATTCAAATATTTTTGAGTGACAGTATAAGAATGAATTCAAGAAAATCATGAGATCATGTTGACTCAGTTGATTTCTTAGGAGATGTAAACCATGTTGAAGATAAGATTGATGAGTTGTATCATTGAATTCAAGGAAGGGATTAGGTAAATACTTAACAATGAAATTCTAGAGAAGTTTCTATAAGAAGATCAAGAAGATGGACAAATATAGTTAATCAAGTTGAATTTGATTGTAAACCCTAATGTCTATGGTGGATGTAGAAAATGGTAAAGTACAATTTTTTTAAAAAAAAGATACAAAGCTAAACAAACTGTGTGTGTGTGCGTGCATGTGGGAATGAAAAGCTTGTATGTGAAGAGAGGCATATAGAGAAAGGTTGATTAGAAACACGAGTGTGAATGAATGCAAAGATAACAGAGAAATATTGTAGATATGATGTTGTCATTGATAAGTACATTAGAAAAGAAGGCTTAAGTTTTGATGAGAATAGTGGACTGATTGCTTGAAGGGTGTCCAAGCAATTCAAGATTAGAGATGTTAGTGAAAGGCTTATCAGTAAACCAACAGAAGGATTGAACATAGATTTGAACCTAAAAAGGTGAGTTGTAATCATATAGATCAAACCTACTATTTTCTTTCTAGTCTTTTTAAATAGTTTGTATTGAAATCCTTTTAACAGAGGTTGACCTAACAATCATTTGAAGACTTAACAATCTGTGTAAATCCTTTAACTAGGTGACATTCTAAATAAAATGTTCAAAGTCCTCTTACAAGTCCACTCCTAATAGGGTGATTAAATCTTCTAACTAAATCACATTTAATAGTGTGTTTTATAACCTTTAACAGGGTTCGATCCTAATAGAGCTCACTTCGAAAGAGTGAAAAATGGTGACATGTTGCTAGTGGCTTTTCCCAAATTGGATTTCCAAGTAAAATCCTAGTGTCAAAACTATGAGGAATTCTTTATGTGTTTACATTTGATAATATTTTCATTATACAATGCAAGTTATTTTTATGATAGTTTACTGTATAGACTGAGCAACAACATGATAAGAAGAATAGTGAAGTGTTTATTGTTTTATTGTTCAAGTGGTACATAGTGACCTTGAGTAATTGAATTGATTCACTCCCCCTTAGTTATTCTAAACATTTCTAACAGAGCATTACTGTCTTCTCCACTTATAGCATGATTTAAACATCCAATTTATCTTGTCAAATTCCAACTAACCAAATGTCCATTCATAGTTTCCTCTTCATAACACAACCTATCTTCTAGATTATTTTGTTATGAACAATATATCAAATCCTCTTCAAAAATCAAATAGATATGACATTTAGATCATATAGCAAACTTTCTCACCAATAGATTTGACACCAATACCAACATGCCAATTGTTCTAATTGTAGTTTCCAATATATCATTTCCCAATAGTTTTGGTAGAAAAAACCTAGAAGCCATAGAGTCCAAGGGCCTTGTCACCTTTAATTACAAAAACTTCTTTTAGTTTCTTAAGTTGAATGAGATCCATCAATGTTTCATTATTTTCTTCAAACACAATATATAGAATCACTTCGATCAACTCTTCATATTCTTGAAGAGAGATATCATCTCTTGAATATCAAAATGTGGAAAAGGAGGACATTGCCTCCCTATTAATATCATCAATTTTAACTATGCATTCAAAAACATAATTTAGCATTGACAAGATTATGTTTTGGATTAAGGTAAAATCAAGTTTTATAGTGACCTAAAACCCAATAGTTTCAAAGTACAGAGATAAAAATGATGAAGTCCAAAATTACAAGAGTGTTGGCAAAAGATAGAACATTTTAATTTATAACATCCTAAAATAAAAGATCAACACAAAATTGAAACACAGACCAGACTAGCAAAAGAAGAAGAAGAGCATACAAAGAACCTAGACTAAGCCAATTCCTTGAGGAGCTTGGCCACATAGATCAAAGAAAACCTCATGGTCCTCCTTTGTATTCTTTTCCACAACAACCATTTTCCTCTTCATCTTTCTCCTACTATTAACTCAAGCTATTGAGAGCCCCAAGATGACTCTCCATAGTTCTATTTTCTACAAAAATTCCTTCAGATGAGTTTGATTCCATCTCTTTACATTATTCTTAATGAACTAAAGTTTCCCCTCCTTCCTCTACTTGATCTTCAAACCCTCTCTACATAGCTACACCTTTTTGTTTTTCTTTTTTCTACTTAAGTGTTTCACCATTCAATCTATCCACCACTTTAGGGATCTCTATGTCTCCTATTTCAACTTGATCTTTTATATTGTCTTCTTGTCTTCTCTTTATTACTACAATTCTTGACTTTAATATATCCTCTTCTAATGTTTTTCATTTCTTTATCACTTAGAAATTCTATTGTTTGATGAATCCATGATTTTCACTTGATACATTTTTCTATTATTTCCTCTACATCTAGGGTATGTGTAGGATCATGGTCAACCAAACTATGCTCTTAAGTGGCAATAAAAAATCAACAAATCAAGGTTTGTCAACTTGATGTGCAATTTTCCACTTGTTATAAACTTTATATCAAAAAGTTGAGAGGAAAGAATCTCTAGGAAATTGAATTTAGTTTCTAAACTACTATGCCTTATTTGAAAAAAATAAAAAATTGAATGGTCAAAATTTTGAATTTTAATGCAATAGTACAAAAATTTCAGGACAAAAATAAGTAGACGTATGTTTGACCACCCTAATCAAAATCAAATAATAATATTTTTAAATAATATTCTAGATAAAAGAAGTAGACTCATGCTTGGATGTGACACATAGTTTTATGTATTTTTATTCTAAATAAATAAATAATTATTAATTTTCTACTTTAGTATTTTTGGAATAAAAATCCCCGTATCTTACCACCTTAACTAATTCAAAACTCTAAAAAATTTAATTTTTCTTTTCATTTTTCCTTATAGTAGAAGAAGCATAGAATGTGATGCATCTTTTGGACTTCAAATTTTTTGTACCATTTGAAAGTTATAATTGTTTTTCAAGCAGTGTGTCAATCAAGCTATCAACACTTTATATGTAACTCCGTTAGCAAATAAGTAATAATTACTTATTGAACTCATAATTTGACAATCCTTACATTTATGGAAAGCTAAGAACATTCTTAAGAACCCTTTTCATTTCATCAAATTTTGGTTAAAAAAAAGTCGTCAGGTACATGTTTGAAGTAAAAAACACACAAGAACATGTTAAAAAAACACATTTTTGGGACATTTTTAAAGTTGACCATTTAGGGTTGGTATCAAAAGATATAGTAGGCCTTATAAAGTTGTTAATTGTTTTCATTTAGTATCAGGGTGGGTGGGGAAAAAGTTGGAATAGATTTTGAAATGCTTTGAGGCATTTCAGGAATACATATTTTTTAGATCACCACTTTTTGGCACACCATGATTCTGTACATACCCTCTATCTCCTATCATCATTTTCCTTCACCTGTCCATATCTCCACCACATGTAGAAGTGGAGGCTAAGGCTTCTATGCAATGCAAATCCTTGTAGTGTACATCATGAATATATTTTTTTAAATGGATTAATAGGCCTTTAGAAATATCCCAAGATTATTACCTAGTATTTTTTGAAGTTTCCTCATTCCAATACTCATAGCGTAGATTATAAAGACTAATCCATATCAACACTTTCTTTATCATGACCTTCTTTGGATTGAATTTGGGAGACTAGTCTTTGATGAAGAAACCTATACCTCACATCATAAAAAGGCTATTGTACATGATCCATTGTTTCTCTCTATCATTCTTAGTTATTACTAAGAAAAAAACATCAAGGAGAGATTTCAAAGAAGGACACTTAACCTAGTTTTTGTCACACCTTTTTTAAATGCAGGGGTCGGTCAACCATCCACCACCCGCTATATGAAATATGCCCTTTCCTTGTATTGGTTTACATTATATTTCCACCCTTAGCCTTTATTTAAAGAGTAACAACTGGATTATGGACAATCACATGCTCCCATTAGGGGATTGTGATGGTTGAAAGGGATCTTTCAATAGATTGACTCTTTATTTTCTACGTATTGGAAGCTATCTTTAGTGCCTTGGAAAATATTTTCAAGAAACCCCATCTATTTTTGTTGTCTTTCCTGTGATTTACTCACATCATTTGGAACTTCCTATGACTGATTACTTAAGCATTTTAAAGTCGATAGGCTTTCTCCCTATGAGACTTTCGTCATATTTTTTAGAGTTTCTGACATTGTTGGATGTCGGCGAAGGAGATATCGACAATTTCAGATGCTGTTTATTCAATATGGCCATCAAAAATCATGTCCTTGCTGGCCACTAATATTTCTTCTTTGGTTTAAAATATGACATGCGGTCTTCTCATTTTCGAAATCATTCAGTCGTATTTTAAATCTATGAGACGAGTGCATGTTCTGTAAAACATTCCCCTAGTTTAGTTTTTAAAAATTTACTATAAAAATATTGAAAACAAGTTCATTAGTAAAAATATATAAATTCCATCCAGCAGTGAAAAATCTACTTTAAGGTCTATGTTTCTTTTGCTCCTTGAGTATGGGCAAGGATAACTCAAACCCAAGCTGAAGTTAAGTGCATAAAATTCCCAACAAGGAAGGCAATACAATATGGCATGGAGAGACAAATTTTGATTTTACTGTCATTACATAAGATTTGCGATTTTTTTATTTGTAGAAGCAAAAAAGCCATTTTTCTTTTCTAAAATTAAAAACACAGTTTACAATTTAATATTCCAGAGTGTTTAGTAGGTTAGGGCATATTTAATTGAACTTTGTAAGACCATATGAAGGTCATGATCTTTGATACAATTCCTTCTTTAATTCAATCACTTTTTTTTGTATTCTCATTACTTTGAATAGTTTTGATGAATGAATGCAATTGAGTGATCACTAATGAACTTGTAAAATGAAAAAATAAAAAAGATATCATTTGTCCATCTAATGAGTCAAAGAGATTGGGGACTAATATTCTTAACAAATTAAAATATTCTTGAAGTAAATGCTGAAATATAAAATATTGGATAGTTGCAATCCTAATAATTATTGATTTAAAATATTTGAAGGGTATAAAAGATTGGACAGTTGCAATCCTAATAATTATTGATTTAAAATATTTGAAGGGTCACAAATGATGCCTATCTATGGTTGAGAAAGTATCCAATGAAATTATAGACTTAGTTTTAAGGCTTATTAGCTTGGGGATCACATTTTTCATTAACTTTTCTTTAATTGATAGTATAATTCTTTATATTAATAGAGCTGGATTTTTGTTAATTAAATTAATATGAAAACAACTAAAATATATTTTATATTTATATAATATACTAATTAATATAAGTGGGCATCTTATTTGAAATCTATCAATTCAAATGAGTATCATTACCTATTTCAATACCTAATGCAAACTATTAATGAACCAATAAATGAATATCATTGTACCATCTTATATAGTACACAACACAATAAAAAAATTTCTTTCACTTTTTGGATATTTGACTTGGTTAGGTGATATATCTATGCAAGCTCTATTAGCTCTACAGATCTCTACAATCTTTGCATGCCTAGTGAAATCTTCAAATAGATTATGGTTCAAGAAGATATTTCTGATGGATTAAATGGTGACCTGCAAAATTAAATAGATTTCAAGCCACCTCAGACCTTTATAAATATTGTATCTGCACAATGTGTCACCTTTTTAAAGGATCTCTAGAATAGTTAATATCAGAGTTGTCTCCAACATGTCATAATCTACCAAGTAACTTAGATCATCCCTTGTTGTGTTGTTGGATTTTATTTTCTCAATGATATTAATGTTGAGTGTTAGTGGATTATCTTTATTTGGGGATAAAGTGATTGTGGTTTAGTTTAAGGGGTTTGGAGGCTACCATGCTTTTATGGTTGTCAGGAGGAAGTCAATTTGAAACCTTGAAGACTAAATCCCATAAGTTCCTACATAGAAATGAGAGTTTGCATTATTTGCATAAATTATTCAAGGCACATAAATGATAAAAGAGAGTCTACATTATTTGTAATAATTGTAATAATTTTCCCTTATTCTAGGCACATTTTAGGTAAAATAAACCCTTGACAACAATGATGGATACTTCAATATTTTCAGGAAATGCATCAACTATTCTAATAATTTATGATGTAGAATCTAAAAAATAGAGAACAAAAAGTGAGCACTATAAATTTTTACAAAAATGCCTATTTCATTGCAATGATAGATCACAATGAACCATTGCATGTTAATTTTAAGGTTATATCATGTAGTTATTATAAAAGTTACAATTTCTTAAGTTTTGATTAAGTAAAATAGGAAAGGGCCCAAACCCTCACAAGATAAAGAACATAAGTCCCTAGACACAAAGATAGGGTCACCAAGACCAACAAGCAAAAAGCTAAAACTTCAAGACAAAAATCTAAGAACTATGAATCAAGCTAGGAAACCCAAAAAACAACTAACCACTGCCAAAAAGACACAAAATAACAACAAGGAGCTAGCTGAACAACCAAGCACCAAGTAAAACAAACACCTCACCAACTATACCGAACTAGTAGACACAACCACCAACAAGCCACTAGATTTCCTTAAGTTTTTTTTTAAAAGTCTCCTACTTCCATTTTCTCTTTGGCGATCATTCTTTAAGATGAAGCTTTAGAATACCTATGTTGGCCTTCATTTTTTCCTAAATAAAATTATTGTGCAAAACCAAATTATTGATTTGATTATTGAGTTTTTCCTTATCTTTTTTCATGACCATTAGAGCCTTCAGTATTCTGTTCTTTTCTTCCTCCAATGACACACTATTCCAAACTTCTACCACTCTCTCCTCAAGATGTTCCCAATTGTGTCATTTATTATCCATATCCCAACCCACTTCCCACTACACTTCATCTCTACAACTTGAAGCCTAGTTGACAGATTAACACTATGCCTTAGCAATGACTTCCAATCTTTTAATTTTCCTACAAGAAATATTTATATGGAATAGAAGCTATCTCACCACTTCTTTCAACCTGTTGTAACATAAGCCCCACTATGTTGAATGTAAGGTGAGGATTTCCAAGTCAACAAATCCATCATCCTTTTTAGGAACAAGATTCAATAAGTATTCCCAAGATACATATTGATCACCAGGATAGGTTGTTACATGGACCTAGGTGACCAACTAGCTATACTAAAAAGATTAACCCAGGTAGAAGAGATGTTGATTGCTAGGTGGCTCCAATATTATAGGTAAAGCATGTCATGGGTGGCTAGTATAAATATAGTGGGCATACAATCAACTTTCCATAAGATATTCAAACCATTACCAAGATATTACCACGACGGGTCGACGAGCTAGATATTTTAATAGTACATAGAGAACACATAGAAGGGCACATGTATGATTGTTATGTGAGAAGAAGCCATGTTAGAGATGCACTACAATAAAAATTAAAGAATGATCCATATTATCATGATGTCATTGTAAGTGAAGAAAAATTATCTTAGCTTCCTGATGAAAATGCAAATATATCAGGCTTGCTACACACAGTTGACATAGAAAATGAGATGACTACAATAGATGATCAATTAGGCTTGGATGATATTGAAGATGAACTACTTCCAGTCCAGACCTCCTCACTTATGCCCAGGTTGCCAATTAAGCAATGAGAACTAGACACTTTGAAAAGGGAGCTTGATCTACAAGAGGTTGTAGAAGACATCATGTATTGGCCTAATATAGATTCATCTCCTATAAATGAGTATAATACCAAGGGACTACTAGATTTAACATTTCCAACCCTATTCCCTAATGGTGTTGCACTTCCATTGCAACCACGAATATGAAGAGTATACATGCATGAATATGCAATCCATTTAATAAAGTACCAAGACCAAAGGTTTGGAAGACACCCAAGATTTTGATATTTCGTTCACAATATGATGATGTGCTATCATACTCAAAGCCTAGCTATAGTTTTTTTGAAAAATTGAATGCTGAAGAAACTATCCTAACGACTATAGAGGATCTATCTACACATATAAAACAACTCCTAGATTCACAATTAGCAGAAGAACTTATGCGTTTTGGATCCACAATGTAGGGTACAAGGCCATTTTGGAAAAAATGTTTTGCAAACCTTACAAATATGATCAACCAACCTGGACCACCTACCCCATTCTTTACATTGAGTGCTGCAGATATGAAATGGCTAGATTTACAAATATTATTAAAGGACATCATAAATATAAGTATGCAAACAAATAAACAAGAATTAGACAATGTCATTAATAATCCACACATTGTTGCACTATACCTACAGCAAAGGTTTAGAATATTTTGAGAAGTGATTGGAAAGCTCCTAAGTGTAATAGATTGGTGGTATAGAACTCAATGGCAACATTGAGGAATTGGACACATACATAGATTTATCTGGACGCCAAATGCACCAAATATGGATACACTAGATTGGAAAAACAACATGGAAGTTGCTTGTGCTAGAAATTTATTTTATATGTGTGTTACTACCTAGAATCTGTGAGATGCATGCCTTCACAAAAATATGATATATTGTTCTCCCTCAAATGATCCTTGTCTTCTGAACACAACTGAGATCTTTGCTATAAATATTTCTCATGATTGCGAAGAATTGGTAAATCGAGTTCAAAGACAAAACATGTATTGAGCATACATGTCTATGCAAGAAAGGAAACAAAGTCACATGTAGATATAAAGCCCCTTCGAAGGAGAAAGATGTATCCACATTATCATGCAATGAAGTTGGAAAAGTACAATATGAACCTACAAGAAATGATGATAGGTTAAATATACATAATGCAATGATGCTATCAATTTGGAGAGCAAACATAGATTGCCAACCTGTCCTTTCATGGACCCTCATCTTGAAATATATAGCCAAATATACAACAAAGGTAGAAAAATGATTTGTGACATGTATTGAAATGCTCAAAAGAATATCTATAACATAGAAGCCAGATGACTCAACCATGTCTACATATCATAAATTCTTATACGAAGTTATTGTTGAATGTGATATTGGAGGACAATAAACATGTCATATGTTACAAAGAATACCACTTATTTTTTGCAGTCGAGAGTTTGTAGCATTAAATGTTGGATGAAAAGTGCTTCATCGAATAATAAGAGAGCTAGGAAATGCTCAAATTCAACCTAGTTAACTACATTCCTACATGAATCATCTTGCTGAACTTGAAACATTGAGTTTAATTGAATCAACAAGATCTTACTCATATGTTGCAAATTGGAAAGAATGCAAATGGAAAGCATGAGAAAAGATAGCTATTGTTAGTGCTTATCTAAAATTTTATAAAATCCCACATATTGAATCTGAAAATTTTGAGACATTCTGTTGGAGTGAGTTACTCTTATATAAGAATTTTCATAATATAGAAGTAGAGATAGGACTCACAAAAGAACAAATAGTCAACAATTGGTATCAAATGAATACTACAGGTTAGACTGTGTGGCATGTAAGTTGCGCCAATGATGTTGGGAACAACTTTGAGGAAGAAGATGATAATGAAGAAGAAAATGAAGGTAATCAAGATATGAATGATGTGTTAGGTGCATGCGAATGGGAACTCCTCTCGCAAATGGGACCATTCTGTACTATAGAACTCAATGAATTAAATATGCTCGGAAGGCGTGAATTTGACATAAAAAAAAATTGGGACCATAGTATTATTCCACCATTTCTACATGCAAATACAACACAATTCATATGTGACAACAAGACTAGTGGTTATTTTAATACCATACCTACGGTGTCCACCAATCCCTACAATTAATTATCTCCTGAGCAAAAACTAGCATTCCAAATAATTATGGAGCATGACCACAATCAATCACATGAACCATTATACATGATTGTGCAAGGCACAACAGGCATAGGAAAATCCTATCTAATTGCATCCATAAAAGAAATGTTCAATAAGAAGACACACCAAAAAAGGGTGCAATTACTCTTGTTAGCTCTTGCGGGCATTGCTGCATTCAATATAGCTGCTACAACTATACATTCAAAGCTCAAGATTCCTATTAAGGATATGCAACCACTACAAGGTCAAGCATTAATAGCATTCCTAGAAGAATTAAGATATATCAAATACATTATTATTGATGAAATGAGCTTCTTAGGTCCAAAACTCCTACTGAAAATTGATACCCAATTACGAGAGGTCTTTCCTCATCAACAATATGTCCATTTTGGTGGAGTATTAGTTATTCTATTCAGTGACCTCGCACAACTACCCCCTATTATGGACAAACCAATCTATACATCGCATTCAAGTGCTAAGTTAATTTGGGAGCAATTCACTACAGTTGTTACCTTGCGGACTATCTTCTGACAGCAAGGTGAAACTACCACACAAGCAAAATTTTGTTAGCTTTTACACAATATACGAGAGGCAAACCCTGCACAACATGATTGGGAGCTCCTAATGAGTCGTACAAACATCCACTTATGCACAAATGAAAATGAAGAATTTAATAGGTCAATACATCTACATGCTAAAAATGATGCAGTGAAGCTACATAATAAGAGGATGCTAAAATCATTAAATCTTCCAATCGCCACAAGCATGGCAATAAATTTTGCATGTAAAGATAAGAGTGAGGTGTATGACAAACAATGACAAACAATTGGAAAAAAATGTACTCCTCTGTATAGGACAGCGCATCATGCTTACAACAAACATTTGGATAGAAGCAGGACTCGTCAATGGAGCAATTGGTGAAATCACAAATATTGTTTGTAGAATGGGCACCAAGCCACCAGACATACCCATGTATGTTGTTATACACTTTGAAAATTACAATGGACCACCATGGAATCAAGATGAACCAAAATGTGTTCCAATAGTGCCAATCACATTAGGCAGCCAAAGACAACTACCACTCACCATGTCATGGGCTATCACAATACACAAATCCCAAGGACTCATGCTACAGAAAGCAACAATTGATATCAGTGGAATTGAAAGATAAGGACTCAATTTTACAACTATATCTAGAGTAAAAAAATAGATGGTCTCTGTATCAGACTCACTTTCACTTTTGAAAGGTACTAAAAAATGAAAAGCAATCCATATACCATTAAATGCAAGAAGGAGGAGGACCACCTATATCAGATGGCTCTTCAAACAAAGCATTTGTATTTTGAATGTGACAAAGAAATCAAAATGACACAATTGAACCAAATATGTTAGATAAAACATATACTTAAGAAAATATTTACAAGTACAGAAGTCTATCGATGTAATCCCTTGCACCATCAAAGGTGCAAGTGCTAGTTTAAAACTCCTCAGGCCATGCCTAATGATTTCCATAGTTGAATCATTCTTCCTTTCCTATGATCTTGGATGAATATTTAGTACCTCTAATTTCTCCCTTTGCCTTCTTGAAACCCTACCATTCTCCTATGCTCCATTATCTCGATTCTAATATTTCTTATATAAGATAGAAATTTGGTTATATAATACATTCTTTATAATTGTAATTATCTTTCTACTACTTTACAATAAAAGTCATTTCTATAATTTTTTATATTTAAATAGAAATTTAATAAATAAGATATTTTATTTATTATTTATAATTTAATTAAAAATTAGGCAAGAGCATCCGTAAATTGTGAGACTCTTTAGTGGGGAGGTCTTGGGTTCAAATCTACTTAAGATTAACACATAATAATAATTAATAATTAATAATTAGTAATCCAAGCTTCCATTGTTTACCTATCAAAAAAAGAAAAAAAAGGAAAAAAGGAAATGTTAAGAAGTCTCTTATGCAAAAGGTCTTAGGTTCAAATTGACTTAAACTTAACATATAATAAAAGTTAACTTAGAAGTTTTAAAAAAAAGATGAGCATAGAAAATTCATTAATATTAAATAATTTTTGTATTGTAATTTTTATCTTTTTTTCATATTTACTTTGTATGGATCTAGGAACCTCTTAATCAGAAATGTACTTATTTTTGTTTAAACAATAAGAACTTTTATTTGATCTTAAATTTAAATTTTTACCTCTTAATTTAAAATGTGAGCCTCACATCTACCACAACCTTCTCTTTTCCATCTTACCTTTAATGCAAGCAATCCTACACAATGGAGTCCATAAATTAATTACAATAAATATCATAACTTGTAAAAATTAATGAATTTATTTATAACTTAAATATCACGGAGTATAAAAAGCTCAAATGCATGAATTACAGTTTCAGTAATCAACAAAAAAAAATGATGCCATGCTAAAGAACACCTGTTACAAGTCTTAAAACTCCACATAATAGATCAAAATGTATCGACTACAGTTTTAGTAATCAACAAAAGGAAAAATGATTTCATGCTAAACAACACTAAACAACACTTGTTACAAGTCTTAGAACTCCACATAATAGATCAAATAATTGATAAAGAAAGGACAATGTCTCATTTTAAAACACCTTCGAATGTACCACCATCGTTCCAATCAGGGCAAAGTTTTGCCCGTGGTTTAACCTTGATATATTGTCGGTGGTACAGTGGAATTCATGGAAGAGAGAAATGAAGGAGAAGCCATTGTCAGCGAAACATGGAGCGGTCCCTCCAGAGTTGGTTTCTGAGTATTTAATTCTGTAATGATCTCAGAGCTGCCGTGTGTGCTACGTATATCAAGGACGGTGGTACTAGAGATGAATAATTAATGTATGTACCTGGGTGGCAGAATAGAATTGGATCAAACACAAGAAGAGTGTAGAAGTTTTCATTTAATATGGAGGATGACCGAATATCAACCACAGATCCTTTGGTAAGGCATTGAAGTCTCATTAAGGAGAAGCAGGTGAAGGGAGGATCTATTTAAATAAGCCTCTTCTCTTCTGCTAACTACGCATCCACATTTCACTAAGCCTTAATAGAGCTTGTTTGTTGTCTGAGTGATTGAGCGAGATGGCGATGAAGGGGAGGATGACTGCAGCTGCAGCGATGGCGGCATTGGTGGTGGTGGTGGCGATGGCGGTGGCGGTGGAGAGAGGCGAGGCAGCGATCAGCTGCTCCGCCGTCACTCGGAACTTGGCAGCCTGCGTGGGATACCTGCAGTCGGGAGCGGGGAGACCAACGGCAAACTGCTGCGCGGGAGTGAAGACGTTGGCGTCACAGGCGAGAACAACTGCTGACAGGAGGACGGCGTGCGGGTGTCTGAAGAAGGCTTCTTCGTCCGTACCAAACGTGAAGGGAAACGCAGTCTCCGCTCTCCCCTCCTCCTGCGGCGTCTCTCTCCCCTACAAAGTCTCCCTCAACACCAACTGCAACACGTACTACCCTACTCTCTTCTCTTCGTCATGTTACTCATAAGTAGTTTATCTATCATGCAATATTTCATGAACCCTTGCTTACTAATTTGATGTCTTTCTCTGTTGTTTGTTGTGTGCAGGATCCGCTGAATGTGACGCTTACCACTGAGCTCTGCCTGAAGATATATATATATAGATATACATAGAGAGAAGTGTTCCCTTATTATCTAAATAAACTCAGCACCGCTCTTGTGGTGGTTGCTCTCTCTCTCTCTCACAGGCCGCTCTGTATTTATATCTAGAGTTGTGTTGTTAGCACCATTGTAACAGATCCGTCTTATGTATTTGTTATGGATTGAGTCTATTTATATTATTTTAAGATCTGTTTTCCTCTAATACAGTTTAGTAATTAAGTAATCAACTAACAAATCTCATGAGCTTTTTCTCTGTCATGAATGTCCAATTCCAATTACATTTCATTTCGAAATTTTGCTTAACCTAATCCACGAAAAAATGGAAACAAGTATCACATAGTAGCTAAAAGTACTTACCTTTAATTATCTAACTAACTATAGTTTTAAATTATATGTATATGGAGTTATAATTTATAATAATATTGATTTTCCCATGTAAACATTTGTAAGGAGTATATATTATTAGAAAATTTTGTAAAAATATAAAAAGTCATAAATCTAAGACTAATAAACATGATAATGCATATTTAATTTTTAATATTAATATAGAGTCATTTGCAATATAAATTAAATATTTATTTTACATACATTTTAATGATTTGACTAGGTATTAAATGGAAAAGAGTCTTGAAACCAATTAATTCATTAAAATGTGATAAATTTTCTTACCAATATCAAATGACTTTCTTCATATTTAATGTTATTATAAATTTCTAATTAATTAATTTAATTCAAATATATTTTGAACATGTTTATAATGATTCTACAAACATAAGAAGGATCAAATTATTGATTATATTATTGTCATGTACAGTTTTATAAGTTATTATAAGGATTTTCAAAACTATCCATATGTAACAATTAAAGTGTTTAAATGAAGATTTAACATATCTTTCAATAAATAGTTAACAAAGTGATAATAGAGCCATGATACTTAATGTAGATGCACTAGACGAAGAAATGTGTTGAGTATTAGGCAAAAGAGAAACAAAGCCAAAAATAATAATAATGAAAATGCATATAAAACTCCAATTCATTCATCTAATTAAAAGTTTGAAAATATTTATAGACAACTTATAAAGATAAAAATTTAGCATACTAGAAAATTCTTATAGACAAATTATAAAGTTAAAAATTTAGCATGTGTTTTTAAGAAACATAATATTCATAAAGAATCATCAAATAAAGTGAATTTTAATTGATAGATAAGAGCTCATTTAGTAACCTACTTAATGCGACTAATTTAAAAAGTGGCACATGTACTAATAAATGTTTGTTGACTAATATTAATCATTTATTCATAAACCTAATTGAATGTGATAGGCATGTAGACATATTGATACGTGATTGATGAAGTTGAATGATTTAAATTGGTAGAAGAGCTATTTAATCTTTGCTTTTTTTTTTGTTAAAATTCAATCTAAAAATATATCCAAACATCATCCCTTAACTAATCACATAAAACACTTACATTGTACTATTTATTATAAGTATTAATCAATTAAAAATGTCAAATTCATAAAATTTTAAGCCTTGATTTAATTAATTTGTTTAATGATTTATAATTTTAGATGTTGGGTAAACATTGTCACAAATGGTGGATGTAATAGTTTAAAAAGATATTTTATGGTTATTATTAAATAAAGAGAAATAAATATAGATAGTTTATATAATTAAATAACAAAAATAATAATTATTAAAGATGAAGATTTAAAAGACTTCAAATTTTTAGATATAATAATAATTATAAATGATTTAAATAATTAAATTATATGAATGATTATTGTAAAAGATATGTCTTTACTAAAATAAACTTTTAATGAGTTCTATCTAATAATTAAGTACTTTCTAAATGTATCACGGGTGACCAATATGTCAATTTATGATTAAGGATATTAATTTGAATTTAAAAAATATTTGTTGAATTTTTTAATCTATTTAACCATGATCTTTGAAGGTAACAAATATATCTATTTAATTTTGTAATAGATATTTTTACATAATAAATATTTTATAGAAAATCAAATAAAGGTGTAGTAATCTAATGTATCATGATTGACCAATATGTTTATTTATAATTTAAGATATTAATTTGAATTCAACTAATATTTGTTAAATTTTGTAATAGATATAATTTTTAATCTATTTAATTATGATATTTGAATTAAATTAATATAAATAAATTTTGTAATAGATACTATTAAATAATAAATATTATATAAAATCAAATAAACATGGTGTAATAATTTTATTAATTACAAGTTTACCTTTAATTATCATGTAAATAGTTCTCGAGGTATAGTTTTAATTAAGTACAATTCAGGATTTATACCAATTTATCATTAGATTCACCAAGATATAATTGTAATATCTTTTTTATAATATGACATCGATAAACTATATAGGAGTTTTAAGTAGGTAAATGGCCGTGGGGCCAAACCCTTTCTATACTAACTAGAAAGGGGAAAAAGAGGAATCGACAAGCCATGAGACCACAAAAAAAAGATAAAAATAAACAACTTGAATAAGAGTGTTTTGATTGGAGTTCTATCCAAAAATTGAAGCCTACATACCCTAGTCAGTGGATTAGAAAGGTACTTCAAAATCTTACTTGTAAAATCCCTATAAGCAAAGTTTGAAAATAGAGAAAACATTGCAACCGAAAATAGCTAAAAAAAAAACTAAAAATTATTTAGGAGTACAAGATTTAATGCAAATAGATAAAGCTAAGATAAGAAGTAAAAATAATTTGTAAGATCTCTAAATACAAGATTTGCTCATCCCTATCTTGAGGACCCCATCTATGTATTAACAAACCAATAGAGGGGTCCACATTAATAAGACCTTCAAGAAAATTTAGGAAGAATAAGATATCACACTCGTGTATGCCTTAAACAATTCCAAACATGTAGAGACCCTCACCTCTATAAGAAGAGTAATTGCAAGGATCATTAGAAGAAACCTTTGAGAATACTAGCTTTCTCGGATCATTGCAAATGTACTAAGCACTGCCATGTATTGGGTATGTCCTTTCCAAATGGCAACTCCTTCTTGCATTTGTATGAAGAATATAGCAAGAGAAGAGACATGTCCCAACATGAGACATCTCTATTCATTAATATAATTAATATAATGGTAAACATGTGTGTATGTGTGCGCGTGCGCGTGCGTGTGTATGCATGCATGTGTGTGTGTGTGTGTGTGTGTGTGTGTGTGTGTGTGTGTGTGTGTGTGTGTGTGTGTGCATGTTTATATACTTCATCTTAGCTGAGGAGAATAAGCACATGACATGTATTGCACCATTGGTAATATTAGGTATGACAAATTTTAAAAATATCTTTGATCATAAGATATCCACTATTTTGATATCACATATGATATCAAAGAATATGGGCATTTAGAATATCAACATATGATATTCACCATTTTGATATCTCATTTGAGTATTGGTCTCTAGAATAACAATATATGATATTAACCAAATAATCTCTGAGTAATGAGCTTCAAAATGTTGAGATGCAAGATATTCATCAAGTACTATGAGTAATGGTCTCCTAAACATCAAGTAGCATGATATTCACCAAGTACTTCATGTAATGACCTCCAAAACATCAATTTACATAACATTCACCATGTACTCAAAATTTTCATAAGGTATGTGCATGAGCATTCTCATAATGCTTATCATATTAACATCCACCATGCAAAGTATAATCTATCATGATCTACATAGACATCGTAAGATATCCATCATAATAGAAAATTAAGTTATTTTAAGATCGTCACGTTTCAATAACTTCTAGAAATACAAGTGATAATCATCTAGAAGTCGTCACTTCCTCATGATGTATACAAGTGTTACGCCTATTAAGGTCATACAGTCACACACCACAAATTTTGAACTCCAAAATCAATCATCCAAGCTCCTTAACCAAAGATGCATTTGATGAAGTGTCATAATCCCTCCGAATATGATATGATCAAGATCTTCAAAGAACAAATAAAACATATCCTCTATCCCTTTAGACAAATTTGTAAAACTCCTTCTGAACATTAATCTTATAAGCTCCCTTACCTTTGAAGAAGTATCAGACTCCCTCTACATCTAATATTAATCCTCCTTTTCTTGTAAGAACATTCTCATAATAGATCAAGGTAAATAACTCTTATAGTATGTACTGAAAATAAAAAATAAAATAAAGACTACAATGAATAGGTTAGTGTTATACTTAATAATAATAATAATAATAAATACTTATCTACACATCAACATCCTTTAGTGATAATCATCAGTCATTATCCAATTATCCAATTACTATTTTGATTTTAATTCTTACAAACATACTAGATATGCCTCAAATCTGTATGAAATAGTTCATACTTGTAGTCAAAAGATGTATTGCCTTGTCTTCTCCACATGCAAACATTAAGATGCATTTGACATCCACTGGTCACTAAAGATATATATCTCAACTCTTTCATATGCATCCTTATGCTAAAAATGTAGAGCCATTGTCTCTCAAAAGAAGCCTAATTATTCACAGATTCCTACCATGTCTTTGAATTAATTGCCTACAAATAGTATCAATTTAAACTGGACAAGTTGGACAAGTGTCCCTTAAAGCTATGCATAATAGTGTTTATACTGATCCAAATGGTGTTCTCTTATCTTTTTCCTACTAAAATTCATGAACTTTTGCATGATGCCATTTACAAGGCCTGATCTACAGCTATAGTAATGATACTATATATATATATATATATTCTTACTACAATATTAGTACATGTATGATCTGTATTGTCCAATATCAATCTAGAATATATTACTATCTTCGGTGATTTGGGTTGACAAACCGAATGACATCTTATACCACAAAGAGTCATTGGGATAGAAAGACTACCATTAGGTTTTTTAATTTAATAGACAACTCCCGAAACACCAAAAGTTAAGTTTAGTGGAGATAAACAACCAACACCTATCAACGTATAGTAAGAGATATATGGGCTTATCCATATAATTTGGTTGTCGACATGCTTCCTTGCAGGATAATAATAATTTTTTATTCCCAACCATTGCAGATCGATACAAATGTTTGAGACTTTCTTGCAGACATTATCAGACATCAACATTGTATGATAGATAGCCAAGAATTGATACATGGACATTGGGCCAGTATTCACCGATGTCACTTATCAGATTACAACTTTCATAAATGCGGCTTATTGTTGGCAGAGTACGTGCTCAGGAGTTAATTATTATATTGTCCTCTTCTAATTATTAATAGGTTAACATTGCTCTATTTTGAACCCCATTCTGAAAGGTCGTATTTGTTGCGTTCAATACTTCTTCCTCTACCACATGTACTCATGTCAATTCAAGCAACGAATAGGTTAACATGGTATTCCAATCTCACGTCCTCTACATGTAAGTATTCGAGTACACTCTCTCTTTTAATTTTGATCGTGTAATGGGATATCCCTCTTCTTACCACTTATATGGTTTTATATGCTTTGTGAATGTGTCAAGACATAATTAGACGATGACCCACTCTCATTCCTAACTTGTTTTTAATTATTCCAATGGCGGACTTGATCTCTTGCAATAATCGTGTTGAATTAAAAAATAAAAATAGAAGTATCGGGGAGATGTACTTTGAAGCATATGAGAAGAGAATCTTGTTCCATTCTTTCCACACATTCCTCGGTCTGAAAATGCTTATCTTGGGAGGAGCCTTACTATGACATTCAAAACAATTTCATCGGGTAGGGTTCTCCAAAATTTTAGTTTTCATATGTAGATGGTACATTGGTTGGAATTTGTCATCTATATCTCTATACAGACTCTTCCCATTTGCAAAATTGTTGGTCTTTATTTTTTTGGGGTACAGTTTGGCTCTAATATCATGTTAGTTTTTTGGAATCATTGTGAATGTACTAAGCACTTCCATGTATTAGGTATGTGTTTTCCAAATGGAAACACCCTCTTGTATTTGTATGAGGAATAAACTAAGAGAAGAGAATGTCCTTTTATGAGATTTGTGTCTATTCATCAATATAATTAATATAATGAAAAACTTGATTATAGTTGCGTGCGCGTGCGCGCACACACACTCACACACAGATAGATATGTAATTATATTAATTTCTCTTTGATCTCACAAGTTTATTTTACTAAAGCTACCAAAACATCAATAGAGAAGAGAAGAAAAACACCACCATTAGAACGAACTCCAACAAGATAGAGGGAAGGAAAAATCTTACCCTTCTTAATTGACCAAGTAGAAATATATTTAATATAGAAGGATGTAGTCACATAAATCCCTACACAAAAATCCTATAAGGGAAACAGTAAAAATTCAATGCGTGAAAGAGTCTAGAAGAAATCCTTACCCTTTAACATTGGTGAAGAACTAAGAAAATGTGAGAAATAGAGAACATAAAGAATCCTCTCAATTTAGAGTCTACCTTCCCCCAAAACTGATTTAACTACATTATAAACCAAGTACATAAAAGGTCGATGTTAAATAGGAATCCATGAAACCCACTAACAAAGAGAAAGAAATTAAAGAACACAATAATGCAATGTGTATGAAGATAAAGAGGAAGAACCCCAAAAGAGAATTCTACAAGGAAATATTCAACAATGAGAGGGAGTGATTCCACCTCTAATTTGTTTTTGAACATGCTCAACAAGCTAATCAAACCTATTTTAGCACCTAGCTATTGTCTCATCTTTGTGAGAACATGTCGACTAATGGTAACAACCACACCAAACCAAGAAAACAATACATTAAAAAAGACCATGATGAAAGGACTTTGAAGTAGATGGTGATTAAAGAAAAATATTCAAGAGTTGATGTCAGAAAAGTGAAGACATAGTGGTGAAATGTGGTGTTTTTACTTAGATTTAAGGATAACATGTGTGTAATGCATGATAGAAAAATATACAGTTTTATAGTTGATAGTTAAACAAATTCCAATCAAGTACAAAAATTGTAATGTAAAAATGATTATACTTGATAGAATCCCACCTTTATTATATTGATTAGAGCTAAAGGTTGACCTTATGGATCTGAAGGTTGATCTGGTTGGTGATTTGTTGATTTGGGTTTACAAAGGTCTTGGAAGATGCCTATGAGAATATTGGACCCTGGGGTGATTGAAGTTCTTTGTGATGCTGTGGAAGCAAGGATCTAAGAGTAGGTTAAAATAGATTTCAAATATGAGATGAGATTGATGAGGAATGAAATCATGAGAGCTATTGTTGGTGTACTTAGGAATGTGGGTACTAAAGATGGTTATGAAGAAGCTGCTGAAGACTTTGAAGTTGCTAGATCCAGTGGTGAAGACAGAATGGATCGAATGAAGAGACCTATGGAAGACAAGGCTAGTCGATTGGATGGATTTGGATCTTAGTTGAATCTTAAGAACAAGATGAATGTTTCTAATTTCTTGGGTACTTTGAATCTTGAATACCTGATTGAATGGATTGGTGAATTGGAAGACTACTTTTAGTTAGAGGATATTGGTGATCTACTTAGAATGAGGGTGATACAAACTAAGTTAAAAGGACATGCTCCTCTTTGGTGGAAAGAATTGCATGAGATAGGAAAGAAGAAGGTGAAGTGAAAATCACTCATTGGAGATTGATAGTGACTAAATTGAAGGCTAAGCTCATCATGACTGATTATGAACTTGAATTATTTAAGAGGTTATAGAATCTGAAATAGAAGGATTTGTCTATAAAAGATTATACTAAGGGGTTCTACAAGTTGACTATTTGGTCTAGGCATAGATAAATTTCTAAGGAAAAGGTGGCTCGATATGTTAATGGTTTGAGATTCAATATTCAAGATGAGATTGGTATGTTAAAGATTGATTTGGTTGAGTATGATTATCAGCATGCTTTGAAGGAAAAATGATCAGTTGAAGAGGAGAAATGAAGGTCTAGTTCCCACGAGAAGGAGAAGCAATATGACTCAGCAAAGTATAAATAGATGGTAGAAGGTGAACCAAAACTTGTTGACCAGAGGAAGAGGAAGGTTAAGGTTTCCTTTAAAGGAAATTATTTCCATTGTGGCATGAAGAAGGCCACAGATCTTATGAATGTTCAAAGAAGGCTGGTGATAGAAGAGCTGCTGTGGTGAATGAAGCTAATCACAAAGTCAATGGACCCAAGCAAGAAGGGAAAAATTTGCTGGCTTGGTCAGTACTATTTGATAAAAGGGTATTGAAACCTTGTCAAAGGAGTAATTTTTTTAGGACTTGTGAATTTATTGGTAAAATCTGCCAGTGATTGTGGATGGTGGTAGTAGTGATAACCTTGTTGCTGAGGAGATGGTTTAGAATCTTGGTTTCAAGAGAGTTTCAAACATCCTTGTCCTTATAGGATTGGTTGGTTACAAGATGATCATGCTTTGGAAGTGAGGGAGCAATGTCTTGTTGATTTCCAGATTAGGCAATATAAGGATCAAGCGTTGTATGATATTATGGACATGATTAGTTGTCACATATTGCTTGGTAGACCTTGGAAGTATGATTGTAGGGCTATGCATGACTGTGTCAAGAATGTATATATAATTGAGAAAGGTGGAAGGAAGTTTTCACTGATTCCTTTATAGAATGAACAAGTTGGTAGGAGGAACCTAAGCTTTGATAGCTGAGTTGAGTTAAAGGATTCTAAGAGGGTTAGAGATTAGCATCAAAAATAGACCTATGCTACACTGTGAAATGATGTACAAAAGAAGAGAAACTATGTGAGTATTGCTGGAAAAGATTGGTAGAAGTGGAATAAAGGGGAGCATGTCCAAGTTCAAGACATGGAGGATATGTATGTGAAGAACCAGTTGAAGATTTATGTGTTGAATCTTGTAAGATGTTCTTTCAGCCTCTAAGAATATATTTTCACACCTGGGGTGTCTAATTCAAGAGCACCATGTGGAAGTTGGTAATCCTACATGCTTGAGTTGTTTTGACCTTGGAGTTGGAGGAATCAATCATAGGAGGGATGATGCTTGGTTGCTATTGAGCAGTTCTTGGTTGTAGTGTTCATTGAGGAGTTCGGTCACTAAAGGAGCTCAACATACACTATATTTTTCATCATATTCCACATTGCTCAGCATGTGTGTTTCTTGGCTTATAGTGTGTTGCTCAACATATGTTGGGTGCTCAACATTTATTATTGCTTGGCAATGCTTGGAGTTTTGTTGATGCTCAATAATTTGGTGTGCTGATTGGTATTCTTGTGGATTTTCTCAGTTGACTTGGTGCATTTAATGTGCATAGCATGTGATCATGACATAGAGCGAGTGTAGGGATGAGTGTGGACTTGTTTGGGTCTTCGATCTTTATCTTAGGTGCTTTTAATAATTATTGTAAGTTGATTTAAGGCATTTTGTATTTAATTTTCTTTCTAGGGGATTCTACTTACACATGCTGACTTGTAGCTTAAGTGCTTATTTAATTTGAGAGTTTATTTATATTTGTAACTTTGCTAGGCCAACTTGTGGCTTAGTTGGGTATAAGTAAAGGATCTTGCAGAGTCTTGAATTATTATTCATCCAACATGGAGAAGATAGGGAATTGAGAAGGAGCGAAGTGTAGCAAAGCTAGTAGCTAAGTGTGGTTTGGGAAACAAAAAAGTTTCTTAGTATCGTGTGAGCACAAGTTTAGATTCTTCTTGGGGTTTTCTATCATAATTTGAATCGAGCTAGCTAGTGGGATCTTGTGAGGTCTTGCAAAATTATTATCGTAATTTCTTTGTATTTGGCCATAACTTGGAAGGCCTTACATTGAAGCATGTTAGATGAAAATCTCATATGAAAATTAATGTTGTTGTGAATCAAAATCTCTGTGATATTATTTATATTCTATTGTGTGGTTAATTGTTGGAGGCTAGGACATTTCCTTTGGGGATTCACCTACCTTGGATTGCATTAGGAGGCAGTTAAGCCTTTGTCACGAATCTTGATGGGAGCACTGAAGATCTTGCTAACAATCTCCCCCTCAACATTAAACAAGGGTATGAGGATTCAAGCTTATGAGCAATATCTGATACCACTTATTAGAGTGAGGTTGACATTGCACCAAAAGATCGATCTGTCAATGTCTAATGGAACCACTCAACTTATAGTACACATGAGGTGGTTAAACGCTTGTCACAAATCCCAAGGGGAGCATTAAACATCTTGCCAACATAATTAGTAACAATTTTTTATTGCAGTCATTATAACTTCTTGCTTTTTACATATATTGAAGATTCAACCAAACATGTTACATCATGAATACTATTAGCCAATTCTAAAAGAATATAGAAATTAACAAGACAAACTTTCATTTTCATAATCGATCATGATAACAAGAATAATTCTAGATTTCCAAAAGTATATACCAATTAATAAAAAAAAAAATTATCTCTATAATTGAGCTTGATAATAAAACTTACCTAATTTTATAAAAAAACACATTTAAAAAAAATATATAAATGATTTAGATGTATACTAATATTAATATTATTGAAAAAAATTATATGGACTTACAAAATGTCCTCACTAGACACATAATAGAGGACAAAGGAACATAAATTTTTACAATTTATAATTTCATTCCAAAAATCAACCATACAAAATAAATAAGGTAAATGCCTTTTTTTTCCAAACGGTTACAACTTTAACATGTAAAAAATACTTAAAAGAATAAATTAGTCAACATATTTCATAAAGTTAATAAAATTTTAAAAAATTGATAAGAAACAAAATCTTTTTCACAATTGACGATTTTAATACATTTAATATCTATTTTTAATTTTTCTTTTGTAATATGTTACACTAGATTTATTTTGCAATAATTGACAATTTTAATTTTAATACCTAATTTTAATTTTCATAGATCTACCCCAATGCGGACCTGTGTTTAAATTTGTATACCCCTATTTATTTGCTTTTACTTAGCAAGTTTAAACTTCATCGCTTACTTGTGTATTCCTTCCTATTATTATTATCTACTTATTCAAGACTTAATGCCTTCTTGTTTTAAAAATGAAATAAATCAATTCCTGTTGTGATAGCTACAACTTTGACACGTAATCTTTAAAATTCCATAGAAAAAAGATCTAGTTTCTAATATATATATATATATATATATATGAAAAATTTATTTTCATAGTTAATCATGCTAATAAATTTTATATCTAATTTTTTATATTTTTGATAGTTACAACATCATAAATATATTTTAAATCACTTAAATAAAATACCTAGTCAATGCCATAAATTAAGAATAGTATCCAAGTTTTCATTTCTATGGTTGAAAGTAATAATAAAAATAATAGATAATTTAATAAAAGTGAATAGATATTAATAAGACATAAATATATTCACCTTTTTTTCCTATTTTGATGGTTACAGCTTTAAATTTCTTAGGGATTGACATTCAACCTCTTGATTAATGAGGCCTTCCTATTAATATAATAGGAAATCATAAGATGATGAAGTTTAGTCTCTAATAATCAGCAACCTAAAATTATATATATAAAACAACCTCTTCATTACTGAGGCCTTCCTATTAATATAATAGGAAATCATAAGATGATGAAGTTTAGTTTCTAATAATCAGCAACCTAAAATTATATATATAAAACAAGATCAATTATGTTAACCAACGAACCTACGACCATACATATGTGTGTATGCAAGTTGATTCATTGTAAAACGCCTTCTCAAGTGCACCAGCACCGTCCCTATCCCAATCATATAACCCGACAAAGTGGCCTCTGAAGTTTAACCTCGAGAGAATACTCACTGAAGCCTAGCCTAGTATATTGTCCGTAGCACAGTGGAAATTTAATACCGATTAATGTTCTCCCTGGGAAAGAAATTCTCGTGCAATAGAGAAGCCATTGTCAATGAAATAGGGAGAAGCCGGTCCTCTAGAGTAGGTTCCCCAGCATTTAATTTACTAACAATCTCAGAACAGACGTGTCCGTTCAGGAGATCCAAGCAAATGGCAGGTACGAGAGAATATTTAATGTATGTCCTTGGGTGGCATATCAGAATCGGAAATACAAGAACAGGGCAGATGTTATCATTTAATGTGGAGGATGACCTAGTATCAACCACAGATACATCATCACCTCTGACGCTAGTTCTTTCTGGTAAGGCATTGAAGTCTCATTAAAGTGAAACAGGTGAGGCGAGGCTCTATTTATACGCCTCTAATTCTCTCCTTCTAAGTACTCACCCACATTCAGAGATTCAGAGATTCTAGCTAGGTTACTAATACTTCTCTGTGTTGTGAGTAATTATAAGCGGGATGGCGATGAAGGGGAGGATGAGTGCATTTGCAGCGGTGGCGGCGTTAGTGGTGGTGGTGGCGATGGCGGTGGCGGTGGAGAGAGGCGAGGCGGCGATCAGCTGCTCCGCCGTCACTCGGAACTTGGCGGGCTGCGTGGGATACCTGCAATCGGGAGCGGGGAGACCAACTGCAAACTGCTGCGCGGGAGTGAAGACGTTGGCATCACAGGCGAGAACAACGGCGGACAGGAGGACGGCGTGCGGGTGTCTGAAGAAGGCGTCTTCCTCCGTGCCTAACGTGAAGGGAAACGCAGTCTCCGCTCTCCCCTCCTCCTGCGGCGTCTCTCTCCCCTACAAAATCTCCCTCAACACCAACTGCAACACGTACTACCCTCCTCTCTTCTCTTCCCCATGTTACTCAAAAGTAGTTTATCTATCATACCATATTACATGAACACTCACTTACTTTTATGTCTTTCTCTGTTGCTTTTTGTTTGCAGGATCCGCTGAACGTGACGCCTACCACTGAGCTCTGCCTCAAGAAATATATAAATATATATATAGATATATGGAGAGAGAGACGTATTTACTTATTATCTAAATAAACTCAGTAGCGCTCTGGTTGCGGCTGCTCTCTTTCTCATAGAGGCCACTCTGTATTTATATCTAGAGTTGTGCTGTTAGCTGGCACCACTGTAACTGATCCGTCTTATGTATTTGTTATGAATTGAATCATTATCTTATTTTAAGATCCGTGTTCCTCTATTACAGTTCAGTAATTACAATAATCAACTGAGTTTTTTATGTGGTTTTAGTTCCAATTACATTTCATTTAACCTCTTGAATTTTCACTTGAACTAATTGACGTAAATGGAGCTGCGATTTATGTGTAGATAAATGCCTGTTGATTATTATTAATTATTTATTGATGAAGGTTATTTATAATGATAGGTATGTTGACATATCTTTAATTTATTGATGAAGTTGAATGATTTAAATGAGTGAAAAGCTATTTAATCCGACTTTTAGTTAAAAAATTTAATATCTCTATTTATGTAGTAACAAGAAGCCAACAAAAGAATTTAATAGTGCTTCTAAGAAAATTTAGGAAGAATAAGATCTCAATCTTCTATTTGCCACCTCAAACCTTGCTAAACATGTAGAGCTCCCCAACTCTATGAGAGGAAGCAACAAAACAGTCCACATTAATAAGACCTCCAAGTGAATTTAGGAAGAAAAAAAATCTCATGTGCTTTTGTCCACCACCTCAAACCTTGCCACATAGGTAGAGATCCCCAACTCATTAGGAGTACATGTAGGGGCCACTAGAAGAAACCTTTGAGAAGAGAAACAAAAGGCCACTAACAATAGGAGCTATACATCACCAATTGAGAAGAGTGAAGAAATGGAGCTATACATACCAATGCCACCATAGTAGAAAATGTAATCACATAAATGCCTACATGAAGCCTAGTAGAAAGGACAAGATAACACTTCAATATGTGAGAGAGTGGAAGAAACTCCCACCTTCTATCATAAGTGAAGAACTCAGAAAATATGGGAGAAAGGCAAATTAGAGTCTACCTTAACCCACATAATGATTGAAATACATTCTAAACTATGGAAAAAAAGGTAATTCTTAAATAGGAACCCACAAAACCCATGAATATGAAGGACTAAATTAAAGAACACAATGATGCAATGTGCATGAAGGTCAAGAGGACGACCCCAAAAAGATAATTCTACAAGGAAATATTCAACAAGCTAATTGAGCCCACTTTAGTACCTAGGTTACATCTCATCTTTGTGAGAACATACCCACTATTGGTAACAACCATGCCAATCCAACAAAACTATACACAAAAAAGGCCATGGTGAAAGGATCTTGAAGTATATGGTGACAAAAAATAAAGAAAATCAAGAGTTGAGGCTACAAAACTAAAGACATATTGGTTAAACCATGATGCTTTTTATTCAAAATTGAGGATAACATGTCATATATAATGCATGATAGAAAAATAGACTATGTCATTCTTGATAGTTAGACAAATACAAACCAAATATAGCTATTGTAATGTAAAACTAATTATATACTAGCATCCCACCTTTATTACATTGATCCTAAAAAATATTAAATACACATTTCCTTAGGAATTTCCGTTTAAGAAACTCACAATTGTTTTCTCTAATTACAAGAAAATTATGTGTCTTATAAGATATTTTCTCAGAGAACTAAACAAACAATCAAGTGGATCCCCCAAGTTACACCATGGTCCTCATAAAGATATATCTCTAAGTTATATTCTTGACCTCTCAATATTGAACTCTCAAATCATAGACATCAAGTTACTACAAAAAAAATCATCCAAGCTATCCCTTGACCATTATAAGGGTGGTAATTATCGATCACACTTTTTCATGATTCTCTAAGAAACTGACATACTTGATATCTTCATCAAACCCCAGACCTATCTCCAAAACAAAAAGGTTAACAATACATACATTTCAAAGTCCATTAACGTCAAGGCTAAAAACTCTTGTCATGGACCATATCAAAGTGATAAGATAATTTGAGATGATGGAAATCCTCCATCCTTTGATGCCACCAAACTTCAAAATGTGAAGGCTTCTACTAATAATGTATTATTACTAGACCAAGAAAAGATTCATTAATATAGAGTTCATAAAATATTTCTAAACTACTTATAAAATATTTATGTTGTGGAATTCATTGTCATCTTAACAACACATTTTATATGAGGATAGAAAACATGTTACTCTAATACATATAGATCCATACATATCTAAGAAGTACTTTCTATACTACTATAAGTTCATCTAAAGATAATTCATAATAGGATGTCTTTTAAAAAAAACCAATCTTCTAGATCAAGTTTTTCCATTCAAGTTAACTTTCCAAGTCCCATCCACTATTTACAAAAAAAATGAGGTTCAATATATCTTGGTATTTTCAATATTTTTAGTAAAGTATCAAACTCATGGTAGTTCATCATAGAATGACTGCTACTCATAATAAATAGCAAACTCAACTAAATATATTTATAGATTTATGCTTTGACATTTAATTTTAAAATAGAGCTTTAGGTGAACTTATGAATATTATTATGTTCATATCTCTATCCCAATATTTTTTGTATTTTTGTTTATACATGAAATGATGTCATCCCTTCTTTTCTTTTTATATAATCACTTGTTGATCCTTTTCATCTATTATTTATTAGTTCCTACCAAAGACATGCTACTATTGTATCCATTGAGTTCCATTTTCTAATTAAATGAACCAATCATAGTGTAGACTTTAAAAACATAACCACAATTTTTAAAATCTAAATATATTTTTAATTTTAGATGATTATTTAAATATGTTTGATCTTTGATTATATTGGACAAAACTAATTTTTTTAGTTGTGAAATTTATATTTTTCTAATTAAAAAAAGGAGAAAAAGTACTATGTTAGAGTATTATTATTTTTTAAATATAATTATTGTAGGCTGTCATAAATATCTATAGGCATTGTCATAAATTAAATATTGTGTTTGGCGTAACTCTTGGCCTTGCAGGGTACAAGTGCTAGTGTTTAATTGTTTTTGTATTGTATTCTTTATCTATTCTTTTCTTCTTACACTTAATATTCAATCTAACAAGTCACGTCATGAGTATACTATTATTGAAGTCTAAAAGTACTTAAAAATGAGTTTGGCTCATTTCTACAATTATATATATATATATATATATATATATATATATATATATATATATATATGTATGTATATATGTATGTATGTATGTATGTACACACACATATGTATATACATACATATATACATAAATACATACATATATACATATACATATACATATACATATAAATACATATACATATACATATAAATACATATACATATACATATAAATACATATACATATACATATATATACATATACATATATATATATACACACACATACACATATACATATATATACATATATACATATATACATATATACATATATATATATATATATATGTATATATGTATACACACACATACATACATATATACATACATATATATACATATAATGTTATATATGTATGTATGTGTGTGTGTGTGTGTGTGTGTGTGTGTATGTGTGTGTGTGTATTTAGAAGGGAAAACCTAGTCTTGACCTACAATTTCTTTAATAGAAAATCTATATAACATTTTCTTTAAACAATTGTTCCTTTTACTTGGTCTTATTTCATCAACATTATTTAAGATCGAAAACTCTAGTTGTAACCATAAATTTACTTGGGATTGATCTAGGACCCTCTTAATGAAAAAATAGACTTAAGAATTTTTATTCAATTTTAAATCTATATCTTTTTTCCCTCAATTAAAAATTTCAACCTTACATCATGTACAATGTTCACTTGTATATCTTTCTCTTTCCCATCTTTGAACACATTCCTTCAAAGAAGATAGACATTCTTTTACATTTCTATCTTCCTTTTCTAGTAATGGTTTCTTCCTATTTTTCAAACATAAAAGGTTTTTCTTACATTTTGTAACAAAAAAAATCATATTTGGATTCTTGCTTCTTTTACTAAATTTGTTTGATTTGGTAAAGTGACCAAGTTCCTTTATTAGGTAAAAAATAGATGAATATAATTATTTTGGTACACTAAACTCAAGCTTGTGTAATACATAAATATGAATTAATTAATGCTATATTTCAGTTTTAAATCTATCAAGCTTCTTGATATATATTGTTCTAAAAAAAGAATTTTAAATCTATTTTAGTTTGTATGATTAAAACTATTTTGGCTCTTTAATTGTGTGATAATTATTTCATGACATACATTACTTATATTTTTGTAGTAAAAAACAAAAAATCCCTAAATTATATGTCTCTCAATTTCCTAGTGTATTTTAACTTTTCACCTATAAGATATTTGAATGCATCTTACTATATTAAAGTTTACAACTATTAAAAAAAACTCATATTTATATTTCTCCATCACAAATAATTTATCCATTTGTCTTAGTTGTTGTGTGATAACCAAATTATTATTAGTGGGTCTTAGGATGCTACACGATTGTGCTCAGTGTGTGGTTTCAAGTTATCTCTACATAATTGCAATATTGCTCTCTACACTTCTATTTTTGCACTCTAATATCACTATGTTTTCTACTATTTTTGACATTCCAAGCTCTCATATTTGATATTGCAACATTCATTTGGTTTATTCACTTGTAATTTGGGAGTTCTTTTGCCCCATTCTTTGTATCTTACAAGAATAAATATACTATATCTTTTTTTTCTTTTTTCTTTTTTTACATTTATTTCATGTTATCTCCTTTATTTATTTATTTATCATTGTTTATCATGTCTATTATCCATCCATGGGGTTGGGGACACTAAAGAACGGGTTTGATTGAGACAAACTTCTCAAACATCCCAACAATTTTTCTCTTTTTGTGTTTGTGCAAGTTCTCTTTGCAATCTCATGGATCTTGAGGACTTTATTAGATTGCATTATCAACCACTAAAAGAGGCTCTTCATTTCCATTCCATTCATCTTATTCCATTTCATATAAATTGATAATTTTTTCCTTTTATTATGATTATGATTATGATTATGATTATTATTATTATTAATACTACTATTATTATTATTATCTCTTTCACTCACCAAAAAATGTTGGAATGTTCAAATGGGAAGAGTGCTTCTGGGGGGGGGGGGGGTGTGAATTAGAAGTACACAATTTTTATCCTTTCAAACCCTTAATAACATATAGCTATTTTTTTTTTACATGCATGTAAACATATAAACAAACATGAAATGAAAACATGCATCAACACATAACACAAAGTTTTGATAACCCAGAAACCCTCTAGGAATAAGAAGGTAAAATTGGGGTGGGGATGACACCCACAAAAATCACTGTAGCAATGAGTTCAACCACTTCTGATGGTTTGCCCTGTTAAAGGCCTACCCTGTTAAAGGTTACAACACACTGTTGAACATGAGCTGTTGAAAGGATTTACAAACACTTTACATGAAGTGTCACCTTGTTAAAGGATTTACACAAGGCTGTTAAACCCACCTAATACATAGGATTTTCTTGACCTTTTCCAAAGGCTCTCCTCTTAGCTATTAAGCTAACCTATCACCATAGGATTTCAACCTCTAATACAATTGTGAGAGAGTATTAGAACTTTTAACCTGATTGAATATAATCTCAAATTGGTGGGTTCAGGCACTTGGTCTACTCGTCCTCTTCTGATCCTTGTTTAATCTGATCTCTAAATATGTCCCCTATTATGTTCTGATCAAGTAGATGTATAAATGTTGTCCTTACCACTAAGTCTTTTCTCTTCACACTACAATTTCTCTATAATCTCCCCTTTATACTATTTTCTTCCACTATACACAATGATGCATTCGTTCTCCTTATAAAGATTGTGAAGACTTAGGGTTAGGTATGGATCTATGATCCATATTGAATCTCAAATTCCCACTCACACTTTGTATTTTTCTTATAGGTTGCATGCCTTCACCATTTTTATGATTGGTTGCATGCAAATTGCATAGGGAACGTGAATGATTCATCCTTATCCTTTTTCTTTTTCAAAATTTCTTTAAGTCGGCTCTAAAAAAAAAAGGTTTATGTCTTAGTTTGTGCAAATACAAATTCTTATGCTGATCCTATGTTGCTTAGCACATGAAGTATTATTGATGCTCGACACATACTATTTCTAGATTTCTCTGCATCAAATACGTTTCCTAGTTTGCTTGACACCTGTTATATCCTATATTGCTCGGGATATGCTGTTCTGAATTTCTTGACATCTGAATGATTCTATTACTCGGCACATGAACAATTCTGGATCACTTGGCACATACTATATTGTGATATGCTCAGCACTAACCGTGACTCGACACCTATTGAAATTCTGGCTCGGCATCTATTGTGTACTCGACATACATAGTGAAAATGGTTAAGTGTGTTGAAACTCATTTGTCAATACTATTCATTTGACCAACAATCTCCCCCTTTGACATGAGTGTCAAAAACACTTAACTAAGCATTAGTGATCCTATCCTTATTGAGTACATTCTTCACTTACTCAACTTACATGCAAAATTTCAAAAATTGTGAGTAGCAATATACCTTATGACTCCCCTTGAGTTGATTATGCCTTTGAAATAGAAATTATGTACCAATGTGCTTGATCCTCCCTATCCTTCGACCTGTTTCTACATTCTAAGCCTGTATATTGTATCTAATCTGTGTGATGTCCCTGTATTCCATATGATTACCAAAATTTTACATTTTTGCTTCACTTCTTTATTCCTTGTCTCCCCTTTTGGCTAATTACAATCATTCTATTTTATTCTCAAAATGAATGAAAGAATGGATGAAAGAATGAAATCAAAATGATCAAAATTTGTCAAAATGTGGTAATTACCCATAGTATCTACATATCTCCTCCTTTATTTATTACTCCCCCTAGATAATATATATCTCCCCCTTTTCGACATTGATGTCAAAGGGTTCTATGGAATAATACCATGTTTAGCCAAAAATGAGCTATTAACCTCCAGGAGTATCTTCAGAGCTGCATCCTAGTTGTTTAATGCAATGTCCAATGACTTATGTTGAAGTGCAAGCTTTGCTGCTAGGTCTACAAGTCCTTCATTGTTGAAAGATTGGGATCTTTCTTTAGGACTATCTCTGCATACATCTACTCCTTGTGAAGTACCTCCAAGTGAGGGATGATGGAGGATTAAATTTGCATTAACTTGGCTTTTACATTAGCCTCCTCTACGATTAATACAACTAGTTCCCTTTGAGTGTGAAGTGTTTGAGCAAAATGCTTCTCACTTTGAGCTAGATTGGTAGGAAGTTGCATGCTAGAAATCTTTATATTTCTCTCCAAGCTCAATATCTTCTGGCTGATCTCTTGTGTGAAATTGAAAAATCACAGAATTTATTGTAAAGGGAGAATATATTTCCAAGTGCAATTTTGACTCTATCTAATTTCTTAGCTAGGTCAACTTGTCCCAAAATGATATCATTTGATATCTTCTTATTGACCTTACCTTGAAATTTCTTCTCTAACCATTCCATTAGTTTAGCGTTGGTGTCATGGTCCTCATTTGTTACCTGATCAACTATATATGATAGTTGCTCTATAATTGGTCTTGATTCATTTGGAGACTGTAGGCTGAAGGCATCCATGAATATGTCCTTGATTTCATTTAATGCTTGTCTATATTTATAATCCTTTCTAAGTGCCTCTTGTCTCCTTCTTCTATCCAATGCACTTTGTATCTCATTCATCTTTTCTTCTATGAGAGTGCTGGACTCATAATAGGGTATCTTTATTTCTTCATCAAGCTCAGGAATTCCATAATGAATTGTCTTGGCTACCCTAGTTGAGCTCAAGCCTGGTGTTCTAATTTGCAATTCTAGCATTCCAGTGCTCAACTGCTGAAGAGTTTTTGTAAGAGTTCCTATTTTCGGTAGTTCAACCAAAGTTTTTATTGTAGATTCCTCCTTATCTTTTGTCTCTTCTTTCTCTTCTGATGTTATTCTGGTTGGGAGTGTACCTAATGATTGTACTGATTTGCCTTTGTCATCCCCTGCTGCTGCACTCAACTCCTGAAGTGCTTGTGTGATTGCTTTTGGTGGAGATGGAGATGGAAGGAGTAGAAGTCCAGTAGATTGTGTGGTCATAGGTGGTTCTTTTGTTTGCACCTTGACTTCCTTTAATTTCTCTACTGCCTTTTGTAACTCATCAACATTAACCAATTATTGGGCTTGAACATAGTCTAGCTACTTGTGTTGATTGGTCAAGGATCTTTGCTAGATCTTATGTAGTTAATGGATTAATTTTTTGACCTAAAGTATCAACAACATCCTTTATCTTGATAATATCTTTAGGTGTGATGGTAGAATGAGGACGGCTAGGAGGTGGCAGTTGTGTGTCTTGCACACTCTGTTCTTGTTACTCATCTATCCCCTTTTCCTCTTCTTTACTCATTTCCTCCTCCTTTTCTTCTTCATCCTTCTTTTCTTCCTCCACTTTCTTCTCTTCTAGCTTCTTCTCCTCTACCTTCTTTCTTCTTGCTTCTTTTATTTCCTTTGTTTTGGCATTTTCTTCTGCCTTGTATTCTTCATCAAATACATCATCAATTTTCTTGTAAATAATCTTCCATACTTTTGTGGTTCTTCTCACAACCTCTTCAATTTTATTTTGTAAAATGCAAAATGCCCTGTATTTGGGAGTAAATCTACTATTGTGCCTTTTGACTGCATTTTTTATTTGACTTTAGTCAAATTAGGCAACATCCTTGCTAAGGTAGACTCCCTTATTTCCTTCTCAGTTTGCAGAAAAAAATGCCATTTATCCTCTACAATCTTATATAATTGCTTTGGCAATGAGCTATCCAATTCAAGAGGTGTATTCTTATATTCTACCATCATACTATAGACAGATTTCTCTATTTTATTTTGTTCATCCTTTGTGAGCTTATTAAAATCTACATTATTCAAGTCATTCATGTCACCATTCCTAATCTTAGCACATAATTTGTCAATTGAAGACTTAGGTGGATGACTTACCACTTTAAACTAACTGTGGTCTTCTGATTCTGTCCTTTTTTCATCTGAATCAGGTTGAGCCACAAATTTTCTTCTTTTCTTTGGCTCTTCTTCAATCTTCTTAGTGGATTCCTTCCTCTTTACTACCTCTTCCTTTGCCTTTTGTGTAGTAGCTCTTGTAGTAGGCTTCTTAGGTGCAGGTTTTGCCACTTTCTTTGGCTTGGGCTGAGGAGTAGCTAGTGCTTTTGCCTTTCTTTTGGTGACCTTAGTTTGGATGGATGTTTTGTTGGCTTGTTCTTCCTTTTCACTCTCATCCTCATCTTCACCTATGCCTTGAGTTAACTAAAGTAGCCCTTGCTCCAGCTCATCCTCATCTTTCTCATTGTCATCCTCTTCTTCATCATCACTTATTTCCTCTACTTCTTCTACAGTACTTGTCTCTCCAATATCTACCCCAAATTTCTTCTTAAGTTTCTTTACAATATTGTCCTTCTTCTTGACTACTATTGTTATCTTGAGGTCAGTAACCATCCTTGATTTGACAACATCATATGTCCCAAAGTGATTTGTAGTTTTATTAGTTTCCTCTACAAGCAATGCTATAATAGCTGTTGAAGCCTGATCTACATCAAGTTCATAACCTAATGGTCTAAGCCATCTGACTCTAGGGATGACTGCTTGTGTGTAAGTATAGTCAATATCCACTAGAAAGAAAATGTCTTTTTCATGTTGCTCCACCAATGAAACTGGAATTCTCATTCTCAGTTTCATGGATTGTTTGAAGTCCTCAAAATAAATGGTCATTTGGGCATCAAAGTTTTCACTCATTTGATCATTTATTTGATCAACAATAGTCTTATTTGGATCCTATCTCACCTTGCCTATTGATGAGAATTATTTCATAATGTAGAAAAATATGCATATCAAAACTAAACCAAATTTTCATTGAGATCCTTTTGATTTCCTTATGGCTCCCAAGTTTTCATTGATTTGCTGCATCATATCATAAGTATGATCCTTTTTCACTAGCTTGTAAGCAACATCCACTACTATGCAGGGTACACTATTTAACCTAATGGATTGGTAAAATTTGTGAGATATAATCCTCACAAAAAAATCTAGTAGGGGGTCTTTGATGGTGTCAATTTTCATACCCCTATTGTTCCACTTGGCACCAGTGTTTTTCTCAACTGCCTCCCTCTTCTCACTCCTTAGGGTCTTGGGCCGATCTAGGGTTGGAATACCAATAACCCTATGTACAATTTTCTTTGTGAATTTTACTGGCCCTGTTTGTAACCAAAAAGCTCCATCATCGATTCTACTCAACACAATACGTATCCATTCTATTTTAAAGAAAATAGGGAAAACTAGGGTTTTGGTCAGACCCTTCTTCTCAACTATGGAGAATTCATCTTTAAGTTTCTCATTTTCACAGAGTTTATCAAATGCATTGAAAATATCTAAATCTGCTATTGCTCCTATCTTATAGTTATAGCATTTGCATACATCCTAAATCATTACTACTTTATCAGGAACCATAGATAAGGCACTAGCAGGATCATTTTTGTAGGCAACCTCTGGGATTGGTTTGAACTCAGGTTGTTTAACTTTATTGCTAACTAATTGAATTTCTAAATCTTCCTTTCCCTTTGCAAACTTAGAACTAGATGCCATTTTAAACTGAACTAGAGTTTACTATTTAAACAAACTTTTCAAACTATGTAACTCGACACTTGAATTAAATACCTGGTAAATCGATGAAACAAAGTTGGGTTGCTGTTGAATCACTATAAATTGCCTTTTGATTGCTAGGAAATTGCTTAATTTATTTGCTCATCTTTTCTCTTTCTTCAAATGATAAAAAAATGAATGATTTTCACTTTTATTAGGCTTGAAACGTAGCATTTATTGCTTTCGTGCTTACAGTTGTCACTAAGCTTCCAAAGGATTTTTCAACTTGGCATCAATTCTATTTCATTCACTCGTTACTACCTCATTTCACTTGACATCTACTAATATTGTTAATTGCTTGGCAACCATTATCAAGTCTTACTTAGTAGCTACTAGACTGTTCAACTCAGCATGTACTGGAGTTTTACTAGGCAACCAAAGGTAGCTCGACATCACCTTCCAACTTTTATCCTAACATCTTAACTTATGCTAATCTCTTCTTTGCAGTGCTCCTATGTTATTTTGGGCTGATGTATGATACATCTTTATATGTATCAACCCCATGTGCCTTTCTAGTGCTTAATTTGATGAGGTGTGATCACCTGACCTCTTGAGTGAAGTGATCTCTCCATTTATTGTGCTGCATTCACTTTTCTTCTTCCATGTCCTCTTCATATCTTCCCTAATGTGTTCCATGTTAACTTTTTGTTTGCCCTTGTTACCTTCAGTCTTGGGTGCTTTGACGTTTGCTGGACAGTTCCTACTGACATGTCCAGTCTTCAAGCAACTGAAGCAAGTAGTTTGATTTAACCATCTACTGTAGTTTCCCTTAAAATGTTTCCTTATGCAATTCTGAGGTACATGACCATATTCCTGACAATAGTGACAACTTTTCCTTGTATTGTAGTCCCAATTGTAGTGATGTGCATAATTTATTCCTCTTGCAAGCTGATTAGGTGTGCATATAGGCTTTGATTTGCATTCAAATGCTCTATGTCTTTTTTTTTGTAGTTGTAGTAGTGACTCTCAAATCTTTGTGTCCTCATGGTCTTGGTTTTGCAGTCTTGTGTTAAATGTCCTTGCTTTTTGCAATTGTGACAAAAATTTGCATTTGTAGGCTTGTCATGTTGATGACTATTCTTGCTTCTACACACGTTAGAGGTATGTCCCTTTTTACCACATTCATGAAAAGTAGGTTTAGTGTTCTTACCTTTGTTGCTTCTTTCTTCTATAGCCTTGGATGATTCTCCTTGTTCAGTGTTGATGTAGCCAAGTCTTGTAGTGTCATTACTAGCCCTTGGTGATTTCAACAATTGCTCAAATTACTTGATGGCCTCATTAGGTTTTTTGTAACTTTTTGCTATTTCTTTTTCTCTCTTCAATTCATTCTTTAATTGTTCATTTTGTATCTTCAAGGTGGAGATCTCAATATCCTTCATGTTTAGCTCATGATGATCATTCATCATTTGGCTTAAGGTGTCTAACTGCATGTTTGAAATCTTTTCAAATTCAGTTGTCTTCTCTTCTAGCCTATTGATGAGATTCCTCTTGTCATCTTCTACCATGGCCTTGTCTTCAATAGCTCTTTTCTTTTGTTCAGTCACTTCACAAGTCATTAGGGCTTGTGATTCTTGTTCAAGCTCGAGTAATCTAATTTCTTCAGCTTGTGTTTTGTTTTTCTTCATTAATTCTACTACTGCTGCATCAAATTCCTTAGAGTCTCCATTGGCAAACACTTGTGAGGTGTCATTCTCCTTTTAGTGTATGTCACTTTCAGCTATGGGTATCTCCTTTCTTCTTTTCAAAGATTTTCTCAGTTCCTCCCTGGCTTCCTCTACTTTGTGTAGAGCTAGTTGCACATCAATAACTTGATTGTTAATGATCTTCCCAAGTTCGAAAAATTCCATCTTCTAATATTTTCCTCCAAGCTGTTAGGCTTCTTCTTGAGAGAACTTAGCTCTAATACCAATTGTTGGAATGTTCAAATGGGAAGAGTGCTTCTTGGCGAGGGGGGGGGGGGGGGGGGGGGCTTGGTGGGGTGAATCAGAAGTACATGATTTTTATCCTTTCAAACCCTTAATAACATATAACTGAAATTTTTTTTGCATGCATATAAACATATAAACAAACATGAAATGAAAACATGCATCAACACATAACACAAAGATTTGATAACCCAAAAACCCTCTAGGAATAAGAAGGTAAAACTGGGGTGGGGATGACACCCACAAAAATCACTACAACAATGAGTTCAACCACTTCTAATGGTTTTCCCTATTAAAGGCCTACCCTATTAAAGACTACAACACACTATTAAATGTGACCTGTTGAAAGGATTTACAAACACTTTACATGAAGTGTCACCCTGTTAAAGGATTTACACAAGGCTGTTAAATCCACCTAATACATATGATTTTCTTGACCTTTTCCAAAGGCTCTCCTCCTAGCTATTAAGCTAACCTATCACCATAGGATTTCAACCTCTAATAAAATTGTGAGAGAATATTAAAACTTTTAACTTGATTGAATACAATCTCAAATTGCTAGGTTCAGTCACTTGATCTGCTAGTCCTCTTCTGATCCTTGCTTGATCTGATCTTTGAATATGTCCCCTGTTCTATTTTGATCAACTAGATGTATACATTTTTTCCTTACCACTAAGTCTTTTCTCTTCACATTGCAATTTTTCTATAATCTCCCCCTTATACTATTTTCTTTCACTATACACAATGGTGCATTCGTTCTCCTTATAAAGAGTGTGAAGGCTTAGGGTTAGGTATGGATCTACGATCCATATTGAATCTCAAATTCTCACTCATACTTTTCATTTTTCTTATAGGTTTCATGCCTTCACCATTTTTCTGATTGGTTACATGCAGATTGCATAGAGAATGTGAATGATTCGTACTTATCCTTTTTCTTTTTCAAAATTTCTCTAAGTCGGCTCCAAAAAATAAAATGGTTTACATATTAGTTTGTGCAAATACAAACTCTTATGTTGATCCTGCATTGCTCGGCACATGAAGTATTACTGATGCTTGACACATACTATTTCTGGATTGCTTGGCATCAACTACATTTTTTGGTTTGCTTGACACCTATTATATCCTGTATTGCTTGGCATATGCTATTCTGAATTGCTCAGCATCTAAATGATTCTGTTACTTAGCACATGAACAATTCTGGATCACTCAACACATAATATATTGTGATCTGCTCAGCACTAACTGTGACTCGACACCTATTGAAATTTTGGCTCGACATCTATTGTGTACTCAACATACATAGTGAAAATGGTTAAGTGTGTTGACACTCATTTGTCAATACTATTTATTTGACCAACATAAAAATAGGTGTCTTTATCTCCTTTTACATTTTGTTCATTCTATTTATCTTATATTTTCCATAAGCTAGATAATATTTATTCATTTTTCCATTTTACTTCATGTTTTCCATCCTCTATTGGTATGGGATGACAACATACCATGCTATCTATGCTCTATTGGTATAGGATGACAACACATCATGCTACCATATGTCATTTGTACTATATTCCTTTGGGTACACAATTTCCTAAGGTGATAAGCTTGTCAACATGGTTTAAATTAATTTGATTTGTAATTTTATCTCCTAGGAAAAAGTACAAAGCTATGTCACCTTATAGGTTGACTAATCAGAATGACTATATTTGAGTATAATTTTTCTCCTAGTTAAAATAGATTTATTTTGAAAAGTGTGGTGGGAGATGAAAACTATCAATTTTAGGTGAGTTGAAATTTTAATCCTTATAAAAGAGAAAATATAGTTCTAAAGCCAATTTTTATTTTTGATTGTTCTAGATATACATGTTATATTTAACATAGACTAAGATCAATGGGAAATATGTTTATTTTCATATAGTTTTGTGGTGGGAACTAGACCCCTAATTTTCAGCATTTTTCAGCACCTAACAAATTATCTATAAAAATTAGGAAAATATATCAATTCTTATTCCAAATAATTATTCAAAATTATAATCCTAGAATTCATCCATTTCTACACATTTCATTAGATTACTTCATTTCCAAATTCAAAATAATAATACCAATTTTATGTCATTGAAGGTGAATAGTTATACTTTTGTTAGCCCTTTCCTTTACAAAAGGGTGACACGGGTTTGTGCTTTCACCCTCCCATAATAAGAATACATTAATATCATCACCTAGTCACCTAATTGATATTTAATTGGTTAATTTAAAGTCCAATGCATATTTATCACTTAGCACATTGATACAAATTTCTCACATCAAACCAAGTAGTTACTTATAATTCAAGTCCTTTCTACGTGACACTTCTATCCAACATTGTGAGGTGGCTTGAGAAGCCTTGTGCATCCCTTAAGGTTTCAACTGGCTTCTAGGATGGTACATTATTTTAATCCCCATAGTAACTTGGTAATCATTATTAATTGTTTAATTAGAAAATTCTCCCGAAGTTGGACAACTAAAACAAATATTGAAGATTTCAAATTCATGCTTAACATGTTTTTTTGAGTATAAAATCTCCCATATGTTACGAAAAGGTAACTATGCATTAGATAACTTGGAAAATATTGGTGTTCTTTCTCAACACATGATTAACTAGGATATCAATGATAATATCCCTATAGAAGTTCAATTGTTCCTATGAAATGATGTTTCGGAATGCTAAACTACTCTCTCTCTCTCTCTCTCTCTCTCACACACACACACACACACACACACACACACAGAAATGATGGTGTTATATGTGCAAATTAGTCTCCATATGAGGGTTTTATTTATTATGAAATGGTTGAGTATTTTGGTGATGATACATAGGGCTTTTAGTTTTGGTTTCCTTATTTTCCAAAACATAAATAAACACTCTATAGGTAGAATGTGGGGAATCATAGTACATTGGAACCCATTGTCTATGATAAATAATAACAAATGATTTTTTTATATAGTGATATTCCTATAGGAGGTTTAAATGTCTATATGAGAAGGCTCCATTATGTGGATTCTTAGGTCATTAAAGATTTTATTGAAGGATGGAATGAGGGTACTTTGAAAGTGTATGGAATAGATATTGGAATTAATGAATACTTGATTGTAAATGTCTAGTTGAAGGTTGGAAATGTTTAAAAGAAAGAGAGTACACACAAAAATTGATGGTAATATTTTTTCAACCCAGTGAAAGATACAAAGTAAAAAAGAACATTGATGGGCGTTTTGATAGATATTTCCTCAAGATTCCATTGACATATGTTGTTGAGATAATTATGTGTTGCCTTACCTTGATGGTAAATTATAGGTACCTATAGTTATCATTTTTCTATCCTCAATCCTTTAGGCACATTAAGTTCATATCCTATATATTCTACTTGTCATCTCTAAATCATAATCTACATGCTCAAGTTAAAAAATATCTTCTCCTCTTGTTTGTAAGGATTTGATTTTACTATTAATGGAGCATGTTAGGTGTATACATATAGAGAGAAACTATCCCCTGAAAAGGACATTAAGTTTAAGAAGAATGCCAATGCTCATTGTGAGGACACTTTCTCAAATAAGGAGGAAGTGGAATCTAACAATGAAGAGGTTTTACATTTGTATAAGAAAACACCCTCATCTACTTTCTCTTCTCATAAAAAAATTATTATGTGAGGATGATGATGGTTCTAAATACACCCTAATGGATGAAAAAATTCCCAATTCTCCCAGTCCTAATGTTGATGTGTAAGCTTAAGGGAATAAAAGTTAATCTATTTTGTCTACATTGAGTAAAATGAAATGAAAGAAGAAACCCATTAGGTTTTTCTCAATAAAGGACAGGAGAAAATCATCTCATTTTAAAAATGTTTTTTGAAGTCTCATAGTGAGTTGCATCCCATTCCCCCTATTTGGCCTCCTTAGGGCATGAGTGGTATGGACATGGGAATTCATGTGGAAAGAATTGCTAAAATGGGAAAGAATACTCTTATTGAGAGGGGTTCATTGATTCTAGAAAACTCCACTATAAATAAAGAATTCAAAAATATGGTGGAAATTCATAGTTTGTGTTTTCATGCATAGTTGCTGAAATCAATACATTAAAAGCCATATCTACTTTTTTAAACTAGAAACTTGATAACATCGTGAGAAGTAACCAAGTAAACTTGACAAGGGTGCTACTAATGTGAATGAAAGCATGAATAGTGTATTAACAAGATTTACTTGACATTTTGATAGTGATTCAAGATAAAGTAAGAGTTGTAATTGTACTTATTAAAATTACCATGGATAATAACATTGAGGGCCTACACAAATTGCATGAACAAATGGAGGATAGATAGATAATGTATATGGGTATATCTTCCTTTCCATATATTAGAGTGAAGTACTCCAAGAATGTTCACCTCATGGATATAGGGACAATTAAGAAGAACATATATCTTGTTGTGGATTCAAATGATGCCTAATAGAAGATAGAGAATGAGTCTACTTCAAAAACTGAAACTTGATTGAGGAGTAAATATAAGGAGATCTCACTCCTATTGATAACATTGTTAAAAAGTATGAATCAATAATGTAAAAAATATTTTTAAAATTTATTTTTTAGTAAAGAGTCTATGATTTGTTTGAGGAAATTGTTTCCCCTTGTTTGGTCCTATTTTTTTCTTTTATTTAGACGATGGTCAACATTGAGTTTCTAGTTCTTGTAAACCGAATTTTACTCTAATTAGTAACACATTTTTGCTATATTCATTATAAATTCTTCCTTTCTATATACCTTGAAGATTCAACTAAACAAGTCACATCATAATATCATTAGCCAATTCTAAAAGAATATAAAAATTGATAAGAGAACATTTCATTTTGCAATGTATCATGATAAAAAAAAATCATATATAAATTTCCAATACTATATAGAAATTAATAAGACAAAAATATTTCTACAATTAACCCTAATAATAAAAAATACTCAATTTTATAAAAAGAACATAATTTTTTTTGATAAAAGATCATGTACCTATATATTTATATTAATATTATTAAAAAAAATTATGTTGAGTTACAAAATATCCTCACTAGACACATAATAGAGGGCAAAAGAATGTAAATATTAAGAATTGCCATATAGTGGCTTAGTACTTGCATTTAGTTTTTAGTATAAATTTAGTTTTGATTTAATAAATTTATTATAGTATATAAAATATTTTAATTAATAAAAAACTATGTAATTAGAATTTTATATAATATTAAATGTAGTAATAAAGATTTTTTTAATTGTAAAATTATTTAAATAATTATTAAATTATAAATTATAAATTAATTTTATATTAATTTTAATTTTATTTATAAATATTATTATTGGTATATATTTTATATAGCATATAACATACGATACTATTATTTCATATATAAATTATAATTTCAATGATTTTTTTATATATAAGATATGTATATATATATATATTTTAATTGAATAGGAAAATTACAGTCTAAAATATATAATATCAAAAGCATAAAAATCTAAACTAACTTACATTTAAAAGTATTCAACTTTAGCAAATTATATTCTATGAAAAAAACAACTCATAAAAATATTATGTTTTACCATTCATGAAATCCAATCAAATTGTAAAAATGTTTTTTGGGAATTTTAAAGTTAAAAATTTGGCATCTATACTATGCAATGTATCAGTTTAATAATACAATTTTAAAATTAATAATTCTATTTGGTAGAAATAAAGAGTTTTAATAATCACTAGTTAAAATGAATAAATCATTAATTGATGTAATAGTACTTAGCCTATTGACTAAGTACTAACACGTACCACGTAGTGGCTAATAATTTTTTGTTAATATTATAATAAAATAATAAATATATCAAAATAATTATAACTTGAAAACATTGGCGTACACTCATGCACAAGCCTCTTATGTGGTGCACATTGGTGTGGTTGTTGACGCGGTTGCCTCTGGTGAGTGCTTCGTCTCTTCTGTAGGGGGGAGAGTTTGTATTTTCTCTTTTCCATCTATAGATGGGCATTAGTTGCCTCAAGCAGAAGAGGATTTGTCCAGGTCTTTGATTTCTCATTCTGCTACAGATGAAGCTATTCTATGAGAGGTTGTGGCTTGGGAGGAGAATGTTGTGGAGGTTTTGGGGGTTTCAAATGATCCCTCTTATGTCCAATCTTCTTAAGGTGGGGAGTTAAGGGCTGGTTTTAAGCCTGTATCTTTGCCCTTTCCTACTCATAAATCCATTATAATCAATTTTGACAAAGATACAATTTCAAAGATTGAATAAAGGTCTGCAACCCTCGAGATGGACACAATTATTTATCATTCCAGGGGCTTTTGTCCCTCTCTCAAGGAGCTTCATGACTAGATCACTAAGGACTTAAAGCCGTATATAACTAGGATTGATCAATTCTTTCCTATGGTGAAAGGTTTCATTATCACAAGATTTGATAAGGTGGATGATAGGAGAACCATCCAATGGGATCATTTTTTCACATGGTAGAATCACCTCCCATCGATGATCAAACCTTGGCACAAGGAATTCAACCTTGTTATTGAATCTTTCTATAAAATGTCTATATGGGTACAATTTCCTAACCTCCCTCTTCATCTTTGGCATGAATTCTATTCTTGATGAAGTTGGTGAGGCTATAGATGATTTTCTAATGGTGGTTTTGGAATTCTTTGACATTTTGCATTACATAGTCTATGCTTGGATTGTTGTGGATATTAATGCATCAAAAGGCCTTCTGGAAAAGATTAAACAATGTGGTCCTATTGGCTCTTGGATTCAACCTTTAGATCATGAAGGCCTACCATTTAGATGTAGGATCTACTATTTGGTTCTATTTGATATCTTTCTCTATCCTTTCTCTCTGTACCTCATTTCTTCCCCCTATTACTTCCCTAATTCTCTTATTATCCTCATTCTAACAATGTGTTCCTAATAATTACCATCTCTCTCTCTCTCTCTCTCTGTGTCTTTGTCTCTCTCTGTCTCTCTTTGTCTTTGTCTCTATCTCTCTCTCACACACATGCACACACACGTGTACACATGCACATGCACAAGCACATGCATAGGAACATGCACATGCACATGCACATGCACACACACACACATGCACATAAACATCTTTGTCTATTCTAATCCTAATTATTCTACTCCTAAATCTCTCTCCTTTTTCTTACTCTTTCCTTTCTATGTCTACCTCATCTTTGCCTACTCTACCTCCTGTCACCATATAATCACCTAAATTTCCATTAACTCTCCTTATCTCTTTACTCTCCTCTACCTTTCACCAACACCACATGTTTCTATTTTATACCCTAATTATTATATCCACTTGTTTCTATTTTATTATATATCCTTATAATGAGATCAATGATAATCCACATTTCTTTAAATATCGTTTAGATCCCTATTATGTTTCTCTACACCATGTAATGTTGTCATACTCTATTAGGATTAAACCATAGATATAAATAATAATTACATGCAAATATAAACAATATCAGAAAATAATAGATCACACAGAAAAATAACACAAGACACCAAGATTTGACGTGGTTCGCCCAATCCTTGGGTTGTGTCCAACAAACAACAAGTCTAATATTATTACGATCTAGTGATTACAACTTGATTACAATCCATAATCCCTTACAACTCAATACCACCGTAAGAACCAATTTTGCATCACCACAATGAAAAAATCCCTAATCTTAAGCCCTTTTATACAAGTATTTTTATGTCACTTTAGGGTTTCAACATGTCATCCATACATACAGTAATTCCCTAAACAGTCACCACAAACTAACAATCTCCCACTTGGGGACTGATCAGAGTCCACACTAGACAACAATCTCCCACTTAGAGACTGATCCTATAGCAATACTACTACCACATGGGGCTCCCACTGGATCAAATCACCTTGGACTTTGCCATTCTTTTATTCATGTTTAGTTTAGAGGACCAACCGAAGCTGAAGAGGAATTCAACTTCTCCCTTGCCACTACCTTTGTAAACATATCCACTAGATTTTGATTTGTATGTATCTTATCTAGCTTTAACTATCCATCATCCAAAATTGACTAAATGAAATGGTACCACAATTGAATGTGTTTTGTCTTTGAATGCAGAGCTAAATTCTTGGCAAGATGAATGACACTCTGGCTATTGGTAAAAAAATTATTATCCCTCTAACAATTTCCCAATTCTTCCAAGAAAAACTGAAGCCATATCATCTCCTTGGCTACCTCTGTAGCAATAGCATACTCTTGCCTCTGTAGTGGATAAAACATTAACTTTCTATAACCTGGAAACCCAACTCATAGCTATCCTACAAATAGTAAAGACATAACCTGTAGTACTTCACTTGGTATTGATATCCCCTACCAAATTTGAGTCAACATAGCCCTATAAATTAGTATTAGAGCCTCCACAGTGTAAACACTTACTAGATGTTCCTCTCAAATATCTAAGAATCCATTTAACTGCATTCCAATGCTCAATTCCTTGATGACTCATATACCTACTAATGGCTCTCACTACATGTACAATATCTAGCCTTGTACATAGCATAGCATACATCAAGCTTCCTATAGTTGAAGCATAGGATACCTTGGACATCTTATCCTCCTCTTCTTGTGTCTTGGGACACATCTCCTTAGTCAACTTCAAATAACCAAGTAAATATGTGTTGATAGCTTTAGCATTCTCCATAGAAAAATGTTGCAACACCTTCTCAACATAATCAGCCTAAGATAGTGTCAATTTCCTATTCATCCTATCTCCACAAATCTTCATACCAAGGATTTGTCTTGCTGCCCCTAAATCCTTCATAGAAAATGCATGTACTAACTAGCATTTCAGCCCCTTAATCTGATCCATGGTAGACCCAACTACAAGCATACCATCAACATATAAATATAAAATAACGTAGCTATCATCATTCAACCTCTTAAAGTAAACACAATGAACTGAATGACACCTACTGTATCCATGGTGATGCATAAAACTATCAAATTTTAGATACCATTGCCGAGGTGCTTGCTTCAAGCCATATAAACTTTTCTTCAATTTGCACACTAATTTCTCTTTACCTTTGACCTCAAATCCCTATGGATGAGCCATATATATCTCTTCATCTAAATCACCATGAAGAAAGGCTATTTTAACATCATGCTATTCTAAATATAAATCTTCAGTAGCCATAATACTAAAAATAGTATGGATAGAAGTCATCTTAACAATAGGAGAAAATATCTCACCAAAATCAATGCCCTTTTTCTGTGCAAATCCTTTTACAACTAACTTGGCTTTAAATCTTTTCTTACCTCCATCCTCTTCTTTCAACTTGTAAACCCAATTATTCTATAAAGCCCTTTTACCTATAGGCAACTTGCATAAATCCCATGTCTTATTTTTCAACAAACAGTCCATTTCATCTTTCATTCTAGACTCCCACTGAATCTTAGTATCCACCTACATAGCTTCATCATAACATTCAAGTTCACTAGCATCATTACGAAAAATAGAACACAAAAAGGGAGAAAATCTTTGTATAGGTCTAGTTTGCCTTGTTGACCATCTAACATTCACCGGTGTGTGTAGTATTTGTTGTTGTGGTTGTTGCACATCATGAGGAATGACTAGAACATCATCTTTTGGAGTATCATCCAACACTATGTATAATCTTCTTCTTTCTTCTCATGTTGCTACAACAGATCTTTGTACAACACTTTCTCATTGAATATGACATTCCTGCTTCTTACAATTTTATGATTTTCAAAATCTCAAAGCCTATAGCCAAATTCATTAATGCCATATCCAAAAAAAACACATTTCTTTGACTTAGCTTCCATCTTGGTTCTACTTTCAAAATCTATATGAGAAAAAGCTTCACAACCGAAAGTTTTGAGAAAAGAATAACTCACCTTCTTACCAGTTCATGATTCCTCAAAGGAGTAGAGGGACCTCTATTAATCAAACATACAATAGTATTGATAACCTCCACCCACATGTATAAGGGCAACCCAACATGCAACCTCAAGCTTCTTGCATGCTCTATTATAGTCCTATTCATGCATTCAGCTACTCCATTTTTCTATGGAGTCCTTAGAATAGTTTTATGTCTACGAATACCATTAGTGGAGTAATAATCTTCAAATTTGTGACTGCAATACTCACCACCATTATCACATTTGAGACATTTCAATTTCTTACCAGTCTCATTTTTAACCAAGCATTTTAATGGAAAGTTTGAAATACATTAGATTTCTGTCTAAGGAAATAAACCCATACTTTTGTAGTTGCGTCATCAATAAATGTAACATAATAATGAAAGCCACTGAGGGAGGATACTTGAGCTGGTCCCCATACATTAGTATGCACAAGCTCTAATTTATCTTTTCTATTTTCCTCCCTAGTCTTTACAAAGCTCACTCTCTTTTGTTTTCCATACACACAACTTTCATAGAAATCCATATTAACACATTTTAGACATGGTAAAACTTTCTTTGAATGAATTAATTTCATACCTTTCTCACTCATGTGCCCAAGTCTATTGTTCCATAACATTGTATCATAATTTACGTTAGCTATTTGTTCTCCCTACTCAACTGGAGCAACTATTCCTGAACATTCATTTTTCTTTGAAACAATTAAAGTAAAAGGAACAATATGACCTATACAAAGATATAAGGTGCCTACTTTCACACCTTTTTCTACTACAAGGGAACCTTTTGAAACTTTCTAATTTTTATCATTAAAAGTAACTACACAACCCTCATCATTGAATTTTCTTGCTGAAATTAAATTCCTACTCAGCCTTGGAACATGTTTTACCTCATGTAGTAGCCAATGATTCTCATTCAACAACTTAATCTTAACTTCTCCCTTTCCAACAATCTGACAGGGTTCATTATCCCCCAAATAAAGAAGCCCAATATTCCATTGGACATAATCAATGAAATAACCTCTATGAGGTGCAGTATGAAATGAAGAACCAGAATCCAAAACCCATAAGTCATCAACACTTTCTAAAGATAAAAGCAAAAGCATCCTCTTCAGATTTATTACTTACCACATTTTCCTCCTTATCTCCATTTTCTATATCTCCTTCATTTTTTTTTATCTACTCCAACAATATTTCTTTTTATGCCCTAGTTTCCCACAATACTAGCAGTCATTTAGTCCTCTCGATTGAGACTTCCTCCCCTTTGAATTTCCTCTTGTTTTCCCATGATTTTTAGAATTACTTCCTCTCTTAGTCATTCTGCCTCTACTTTGTGTGTTCAAACCACTTTCTGATATAGATCCACCTGAGGATTTACTATGAGCTTCCTCACTCAAAATAACAATAATCACATCATCATATTTTAGGGTACTAGATCCAGTAACAAAATCACTCACAACCATTACCAAGCTATTCTAGCTTTTAGGAAAAGAACACAAAATCAAGAGAGCCCTAATTTCTTTATCAAAATTGATACCCACAGAAGATAACTAACTAGTAATAGTATTAAATTCATTTAAATGATTTGAAATAGATCCACCTTCTACCATTTTTATGTTAAATAAAAACTTCATAAAAAATACCTTGTTTGAAGTAGAGGGATTTTCATATAATTTCGCTAGGGTTTGCATCAATTCTTCTATCGTCTTCAATTTTGTAATATTAAATGCAACTGATGGTGCTAGGCATAATTGAATGCTTCCAAGTGCTTTTCTATCCAAAAGATCTTAGTCGTCATTTGACATAGATCCTTGATTCTTGGTTTTGCCTTCCAATGACTTCCATAAATCCTTCTAATAAAGATAGTATTCCATTTGCATCTTCCATAACTAAAATTTCTATCCATTAAACCTATCAACCCTTAGCTTACCCTCGTCTGCCATCACTCCCACTTAACTATGAGACTGCCACTTAACCATGAGAATTTCTTGCAAAGGATAACTAAAAAGAACCTCACTCTAATACCACTTGTTAGGATTAAACCATGGACAGAAATAATAGTTACATGTAAATATAAAAAAATTAGAAAATAATATATCACACAAAAAAAGAACACAAGGCACCAAGTTTTAGCGTGGTTCACCCAATCCCTGGGCTACATCCACCAAACAACAAGTCCAATATTATTATGATCCAGTGATTACAACCTAATTAGAATCCGTAATCCCTTACAACTCAATACCACCACAAGAACCAATTTTGCATCACCACAATGAAACAATCCCTAACTATTGATATGTGATTGAAAGGATCATTTTAGTAAGAGAACTATTGAAAAAGTGTTTTCAATCATTGTTTTGTCACTGATGTCAAATCTGCTACATGTTGGTAAGACAATTGCTTATATGTTTCAAGCACTATCACTTAGTTGATTGATGAGGAGGATTTGATCAACAAGATGTAACAAAAGTACCTAGAGGAAAGGTTGAGTTATGATTATGTGTTTAAGTGCAGGAATGAGTTAAGATAGTGATAACATAATGTATTGATGATCTACTTGAGGTTACAAAATGATTGGCTACATTTAAAAAGTTTAGAAGAAAAAGGTTGGACAAAGATCTTTTGTTAAGCTTGACCAAGTTGATAGAAGGTGTCGAGCAAAGTTAGTGCAAGCTGAGCAAAAAGTCAGTTGGAGCCAAGTGAAAGAAATTTCTAGTGGATGTTGATAAAAGCTAATAGGTGCTGAGCAAGATAGTTGAAGCTGAGTGATTTTTAGTTGATGTTGAGCACTTGTAAAATTTAGTTGATTCTAAGTGATTTTAAAATAGATGCCAAGTAACATAGTATGTGCTGAGAATTGGTAAATTGATAATCTCAAACTGCTGCATTATGAAAAAGATTGAAGATTCACTAATTACAAGTTGATAAGTTTGTTTCCATAGAGCTTGCAAATTAGGAGGAAGATAAGATTAATGAGATGGAGGTGTAGAATCTTATGTAAACCTTTTTGAAGGTGAATTCAAGTGGATTCTGGGAGAAGTTTTTGTAGAAGACAAGATATGGGGTAGATATATTGTATCCTCCCTAATCCATCAAAAACCCTAATTTTTGAGATGGATAATGCATGGGAAAAAGAGTTTTAATTTCCTATATGTAGGGATGTGTGGTCATGAAGCAATTTTGGATAGAGGTCGGAGAGTTTTGAATGCAAAAATCTAACAAGGAGAAGGAAGAGGGTTTGCTTCATTAAGTGACCCAAGAGAAGATGTCTGCAATGGCAAGCTAAGCAAGACAACTAGAAGAGGATGAATGCTTGAAGAGTGAACAAGTTGTTAGAACTGCAAAGATTGGAAGCTAAGAAAAGTTGAGGGCTAAATAGTGATTTTTAATCTACAAGTAAGGTTGTAAGTTGTATCAGATCAAAACTCTATTATTATTTTCTAATAATTGTATCAGATTAGGGTAAATCCTTTAGAGAAAGGTTGACTTAATAGTCATTGGAAAATTCTTTAACAAGGTGGCATTCCAAGTGAATGGCCTAAAGTCCTCTAACAAGGCTCACTTTTAATAGAGTGATTGAAATCCCTTAACTAGGTCACATTTAATAGTGTGTGTTGTAACCTTTAACATGATTGGCCTTTAACAGGGCATGGATTCAAAAGAGTGAAAAAGGAGTAGCATGTTACTGGTGGTTTTTCCCAAATTGGATTTCCATGTTAAATCATTGTGTTAAGTGTACTGATGGATATGTTGTGTTTTATGTTTTACATTCCTACATGTTGATTTAACACTAACATATCAATTTTGGTTAATACACAATGGATGCATGCATGGTTGAGAAATTTTTAAGGGTTTACTAAATTGTGAAAAGTTTTATTTGTACATCTGGACCTTGAATAACTGATTCAGCCCTTGCGCCCCCCTGCGCAGGCGCCCCCCCCCCCCCCCCCAAGTTATTCTAAAAGAATTCCAACAATTGGTATTAGAGAAATTGCTTAAGAGGACTAGTTTTAAGGTACTAAAAGCATATGGATCAGGATGTAAAAAAGAGAGGTACCCAAGCTGAATAGAGATAACTTTTCTGTGTGGAAAAGTTTGATGAAGCTACACCTTGGAGGACTTGGAGCTTATGCAAAAGCTTGCATTACAATAGAACATGATGATGTAGTAGGACCCCTTACTACTGAAGATTTGAAGAAAAGGAAAGAGCACAGTTAGGCTATGTTGGAGATTGCCTCTGCCATAAACTATGTTGATTTTGATGATATCAAAGACCTTAAAAGTGCGAAGTAGATGTGGAATTCTCTAAAAACCATCTATGGAGGAGATAAAAATGTTCAAAGAGCCAAGTTAGAGAGCCTTAGAGGTAATTTTGATGACATGAGAATGGAAGAAGGTGAAAACATTGCTCAATATGCTGCTAGAATAAAAGAAGTTGTTAGTGCAATAAAAGGTGCTACTAGTAAAATTGATTATGATACTATGCTAAGTAAAGTCTTGAGAACATTGTTTCTTATGTATGCTATTAGAGTTTCTACAATTCAAGAGTTAAGATGTATGCTAGAAAATGATCTAACCCTTGAAGGTTTGGTAAGAAGATTCACTGCTTTTGAGTTATCTAACTTTGACAACTACAGACCAGAAAGTATTGAATCAGCTTTCAAAGAAAAATTTCTATTGAAGGATTCTGAGGAGGTCAAACCAAAGAAGAAGAAAATAAAGATAAAGTATGCATCCAATGACATCAGTATAGATGAAGAGGACATTGAACAATTGGAAGTATTGCTGGCCAAAAGATTTCACAAAGGAAAAAGTAAATTTAAAGGTAAGCTACCTATCATTTGTTTTAATTGCAATGAAGTTAGCCATATTGAAGCAAGATGTACACAGAAGAAGAACTTTAGAGAAGTGAACAAGCACAAAAATAGAAGAGAAGATGATGGAAGAGACTACAGAGATAAAGGCAAGAAGTCATGCTACATTGCTAATGAATAGAACTCTGATGAAAATGATGATGAAGTGGTATATGTTGCAATCAAGGATGAATCAGATGAGGATGATGCTACTACACTTGTGACTTTTGTGAAAAGAATGACAAATGGATCATTGACAATGGATGCTCACATCAAATGTCTGGAGACAAAAGTAAGTTCATTACCGTAACCTATTATGATGGAAATAATGTAAGATTTGGTAATGATGCACCATGTTCAATAAAAGGAAAAGGGTATATTAAGCTTATAGACAAGATCTCATACATGACAATGCTTACTATGTTGAAAGATTGAATTATAACTTGTTAAGTGTGTCACAATTGAATAATGTGGGGCACAAATTTGAGTTTAAAAATAAATCAGCCAAGATATATGATACAAATGGAAATCTGATTGGAAAAGGTGATCAAACTAGGATTAATTTGTTCTATTTGGATATAGAAGATGCTACTTGTCTTATTGCAAAAATTGATGATGTATGGCTTTGACACAAGAGATTATGTCATGTTAACTTTGATAATCTGATTAGTATCAGTAACTTGAAAAGAGTTAGAGGTTTTCCTAAGTTGAAGAAACTAGAAAATGTAATGTGCAAACAATGTTAGCTAGGCAAGATGACAAAGTCAAGCTTTAAAAGTAAAGCTTATACCTCTAAAAAAATACTTGAAATTGTTCATACTGACTTGTGTGGACCTATTGAAGTGCAAAGTTACAAAGGAGATAGATATATTATGCTACTTGTTGATGATTACTCTAGAATGATTATAGTCATGTTCCTAAAACAAAATAAGATGCTTTTTAAATGTTTAAATGGTACTCGGGAAGAGTTGAGAAAGAAACAGGTAAAAACTTGAAATGCTTGAGATTAGATAGAGGAGGTGAATTCACTTCACATGAATTTGAGATGTTCTTTAATGACAGAGGAATCAAGAGATAAACATCAACACCTTGGACCCCTCCACAAAATAGAATTGCTGGAAGCAATAATGGACTATGCCAGAACACTCATGATGGAGAAAAATGTTGCTCTAAAATACTAGAGAGAAGTTGTAAGTACTGCAACATACGCTTTGAACTATGTGTAAGTAAAGAAAGGTACTCACTCAACACCTTTTGAACTACGGTATGATCATCCACCTAATGTGAAATATTTTAAGGTATTTGGAAGAAAACGCTACATTCTTAAAGATGTTAGGAGTGGAAAGTTTGATGCAAAGAGCGAAGAAGGTATATTCCTTGGTTACTCCACAAGAAGTAAAGCTTATAAGTGTTTAATTACTAACACTAAAAAAATTGTGAAAAGTGCAAATGTGAATTTTGATGAGTTTATAGAAGCACACAAGGCTGAAACTGCACAAGAATAAGAAGACTACAAGACATTTGCATACTATTATGAAGGAATGCTTACTAAAGAAGATGCTACAAATCATGTATCAAGTCAACAACAAGTTTCAACAATTGCCAAGTCACATCCTATGAATGTCAAGTTGCATTCAGATGCCGAGTTTTAGAATGAGGAGAATGCACAATCTAACTCTAAGATTGGCACACTTGAAAGAGATGCTGAAACACATGATAGAGATGCACATAGTGATACTGAAGCTGAGAGACAAAATGCAACCATAAGAATTGAGCCTAGACTATCTAAATATGTCAAAAGATACCATCCTGTAGATCAAATCATTGGAGACAAAGATGCAAGGCCAATGACAAGAAATAGGTTGAGAAGTGAATCATGTTTGTTAAGCATGAAGGAACCTAAGACAATGAGAGATGCATTGGAAGATGATGATTGGTACAAGGCTATGGAAGAGGAAATTTAACAGATAAAAAAGAACAAGACTTGGAGCCTAGTTCCTAGACTAGAAGAAAAGAATTTGATTGGCAAAAAATGGGTATTTAGGAAGAAGCTAGATGAGAATGGTGAAGTGACAAGAAACAAAGAAAAACTAGTATACAAAGGGTATGCACAAGAAGAAGGAATTGACTATGGTGAAACATTTTCCCTTATTGCAAGAATGGAAGGAGTAAGAATTCTACTTGCTTATGCTACATACAAAGGTTTTAATGTCTATCAGATGGATGTTAAGTCTACATTTCTGAATGGAATATTAGAGGAAGAGGTCTACATAGAAAAATTATAAGAATTTGTGGATAAAAAGAATAAGAGCATGGTATGTAAATTGCACAAATCCCTATATGGATTGAAGCAAGCACCAAGAGCATGGTATGAGAGACTTCATACTTATCTTATTAAGATTGGATTTGAAAGGACAAATGATAACAACAATTTGTAAATGAAGAAAAATAAAGAGAAAGGTATACTATTATCTAAAATATTTGTTGATGACATCATATTTGGAGGACAAGATGCTCTATGTAAAGATTTTGCAAATTACATGAAATAGGAGATTGAAATGCCACTCTTTGGTGAGATCAAATTCTTTGTGGGATTACAAGTCTATCAAATGAAATATGGTGTATATATCACTTAGTCAAAATATGGCAAGGAGATATTGAAGATATTTGGACTTAAGGATTCAAAATCAGTAAGTAGACCTATGGTAACAACACTCAAGTTATCAAAGAATGATGATTTAGTTGAGGTCAATCAAACATTATACAAATCCATGATTGGCAAATTGCAATATGTAGTGCACAACAGACCTGATATTGCATTAGTTGTGGGGATAGTTGCTAGATTCTCTGCTAATCCTAGAGAGAATCACTTGATGAAATTAAAAAGAATAATGAGATACTTAAAAGGAACAGAAGAGTATGGTTTATACTACAAGAAGAATGAAAAGTTTGAACTCAAAGCCTACACTAATGCTAATTGGGCTAGAAATATTGATAATAGAAAAAGCACCAATGGAGGAGCATTCTTCTTAGGCAGAAGACTTGTTACATGGACAAGAAAAAAACAAAGTTGTATTTCCCAATCTACTACTAAAGCAGAATATGGTGTTGCTACTATTAATTGCACTGTAAATATTGTATGGATCAAACAACTACTAAAGGGAATGAAGGAAGAAATCACTGAACCAGTGACACTTTATTGTGATAATACAAGTGCTATAAATATATCAAAGAATCTTGTTATGCATACAAAGACAACGCACATTGCAATAAAGTATCATTATGTAAGGGAATTGGTTCAACACAAAGAGGTGAAGATGGAATATATCAACAAAAAGGAGCAAATTGCTGATATCTTCACCAAAGCATTACCTAAGGATGCTTATGAGTATCCAGGAGGTAAATTAGGGGTGATACACCTATCAAAGGCTATGCAAAAGACAAAGGGAGTACCCTGCATCAAACAAGTTGGCATGCATTTCATACAAATTGATGTAGCGGATCTTACTTTAGGAATTGCCTAAAGTAATCATAGAGCTGAAATTACAAATCAGTCACAAGGAAAGTGACATAGGGAGAAAATTGAAGAGCCTGCAAAACCTTATATCTGCATATACAAAAGATGCCAAGTGTTGAGTATATGCCTTTGGCATTGTTGTCAAAGAGGGAGAATGCACAATAAACTGATCAAGTGCATATTGATCAAGATGGGAGATGATTAGATGATCAAACCAGATAATCAAGTGAGAAAAGAAGAGTTCATCATTAGAAGATCAGAATATTGAAAGCAATAAAGAGGGAGAAAGTAGAAAGAAAGAGGGAGATATTATGATATTCTATTGATCCATGAGAAAAGAGAATTAGATAAGAGTTATATTTTTTAACCTAAGAAGGAGTTATTGATAGAGGAAGAAGTTTTATTCACAAGATTTCTTTTTGGTATTACCTTACTGTTTTAACCTAGTTAGTTTGATAGAACAAGATGTTCATCATTTGTTTGACTAGTTGATCAGTTTGGTTTTTCGTCAATGCCAAAGAGGGAGATTGTTGATATATGATTGAAAGGATCATTTCAGTAAGAGAACTATTGAAGAAGTGTTTTCAATCATTGTTTTGTCATTGATGTCAAACCTGCTACATGTTGGTAAGACAATTTCTTATATGTTTCAAGAACTATCACTTAGTTGATTGATGAGGAGGATTTGATCAACAAGATGTAACAAAAGTACCTAAAGGAAAGGTTGAGTTATGATTATGTATTGAAGTGCAAGAATCAGTTAAGATAATGATAACATAATGTATTGATGATCTAATTGAGGTTACAAAATGATTGGATACACTTAGAAAGTTTAGAAGAAAAAGGTTGGACAAAGATCATTTGCTAAGCTTGACCAAGTTGATAGAAGGTGTTGAACAAAGTTAGTGAAAACTGAGAAAAAAGTCAGTTGGAGCCGAGTGAAAGTAATTTCTAGTGGATTCCAAGTAAACTAGTGGATGCTGAGAAAAGCTAGTAGGTGCCAAGCAAGATAGTTAAAGCTGAGTGATTTTCAGTCAATGCCAAGCACCAATAAAATTTAGTTGACGTCGAGTGATTTTACAATAGATGTCAAGTAACACAATATGTGCTGAGTATCAATAAATTGATAATGCCAAGCTGCCTCATTATGAAAGAGATCAAAGATTCACTAATTAAAATCTGACAAGTTTGTTTTCTTGGAACTTTTAAATCAGGAGGAAGATAAGATTGATGAGTTGGAGGTGCATAATATTATGTAAACCATTTTGAAGGGAAATTCAAGTGGATTCTAGGAGAAGTTTCTAGAGAAGACAATATATGGGGTAGATACATTGTATCCTACCTAATCTATCAAAAACCCTAATTTTTGAGATGGATAATGAGTGGGAAAAAGAGTTCTAATTTCCTATATGTAGGGATGTGTGGTCATGAAGCAATGTTGGATAGAGGTCAAAGAGTTTTGAATGCAAAAATATGACAAGGAGAAGGAAGAGGGTTTTCTTCATTAAGTGATACAAGAGAAGATGTTTGTAATGGCAAGCCAAGCAAGAAGCCTAGAAGACAATGAATGCTTGAAGAGTGAACAAGTTGTAAAAACTAAAAAGATTGGAAACCAAGCAGAGTTGAGGATTGAATAGTGATCTGTAATCTGCAAGTAAGGTTTTAAGTTGTATCAGATCAAAACTCTACTATTATTTTCTAATAATTGTATCGGATTAGGGTAAATCCTTTGGAGAAAGCTTGACATAACAATTATTGGAAAATCCTTTAACAGGGTGGCATTCCAAATGAATGGCCTAAAGTCCTCTAATAAGGCTCACTTTTAATAGGATAATTGAAATCCCATAACTAGGTCACATTTAACAGTGTGTGTTGTAACCTTTAATAGGGTTGGCCTTTAATAGAGCATTACTTCAGAAGAGTGAAAAAGGAGTTGCATGTTACTGGTGGTTTTTTCCAAATTGGGTTTCCATGTTAAATCATTGTGTCAAGTGTACTGATGGATATGTTGTGTTTTATGTTTTACATTCTTTCATGTTGATTTAACATTAGCATATCAATTTTGGTTAATACAAAATGGATGCATGCATGGTTGAGAAATTTTTAATGGTTTACTGAATTGTGAAAAGTTTTATTGGTACATCTACACCTTGAATAAATGATTCACCCCCCTAGTTATTCTAAAATAATTCCAACACTAACCCTAAGCCATTTTATACAAGTATTTTTATGCCTCTTTAGGGTTTCAACATGTCGGCCATATGTACAATACTTCCTTGATCAGTCACCACAAACTAATAGATTCTATCTTCTAGGCTTATTTTCATACATGATCTAATTTGTGAGTAGCATAATATATCCTCTTTTCTATGTTCCTAAAATTTGGGGGCAAAGGGAACTTTATCCATATTTTTCATTCTTTAAGGATCCACTATTTTCTTTGGTTGAGTGTTATTATTTTATCATGTCATATTCAATATTATATAATTAGAAAGTGGATTTTCATAGTAGATAGACCCCTTACCCCAGAGATTCATAATATTGTGTTATCCTTTTCAAGGATTTACTTTTTCACTTCGAGTACAGTGTCTCATCACATTCTACCCTTTGATGACCTCATAGGATTTGTGACCTCTTTGGTTGGACTAAGTGGTTCTTATGGATACTATCTTGATGTTGAAATTCAATTATCCTTCTTCACCACTTTCTAAAGATACCAAAATAATCAATTATTTTTCCATCTTAAGAGGGGGCATAAATGGTATCCTTATTTTCATATGTCTTATATTTGGTTGACTCGCATGATACAAACACTTTCTAGACCACTTGACCTATCCTTGTGAATCCTCAAATTATACTCATGGAATAGTGAATATGGATTATAAGTATTTCTTAGGGTATTTTATCCTTATGGGATTGGTATGCTTCATAGGTTATCCTCAAATATATGCATTTCTACTTCATTCCTTATTTTTGCACATATTTTCCCTTTATGGATTAGGTATAATCCTAAAGCATGGATTCTTTGTGGGAAGAGAGAATCCTTAACTCTCTCTCTCTCTCTCTCACACACACACACACACACACACACACACACACACACACACACACACACACACACACACACATCAACATCTTTGTCTATTCTAATTACTAATTATTCTACTTCTAAATCTCTCTCCTTTATCTTACTCTTTCTGTGTCTACCTCATCTTTCCCTTCTCCACCTCCTCTCACCATATAATCACCTTAGTTACGATTTATCTCTCCCTATCTCTATACATGCCTCTACCTTTCACCAACACCACATGTTTCTATTTTATACCCCAATTATTATATCCACATGTTTCTATTTTATTATATCTCCTTATAATGATCTATGAGAATCCATATTTCTTTAAATATCACTTAGGTCCCTATCATGTTGCTCTACACCATGTAACATTTTTAGCTTCTATCCTGGGGTCTTATTTTAATACATGATTTAATTTGTAAGTAGCATAATATGTCCTCTTTTTTTGTGTTCCTACACTTGGGGGGAAAGGGAACTTTATCCATATTTTTCATTCTTTCAAGGATGCACTATTTTATTTGGTTGAATGTTATTATTTTATCATGTCATATCCAATCTTATATAATTAGAAAGTGGGTTTTCATGGTAGATGATCACTTACCCTAGAGATTCATAATATTGTATTTTCCTTTTCAAAGATTTACTTTTTTACTTTGAATTCAATGTCTCATCACATTCTACCCTTTGATGACCTCATAGGAGTTGTGACCTCTTTGGTTTGGACTAAGTGTTTCTTATGGATACTATCTTGATGTTGAAATTGAATTATCCTTCTTCATCACTTCCTAAAGATACCAAAATAATCAATTATTTTTCCATCTTAAGAGGGGTCATAAATGATCCCCTTATTTTGAAATGTTTTGGATTAGGTTGTATAGTATGATACACACATTTTCTAGACCACTTAACCTATCCTTGTGAATCCTCAAATCATTCTCATGGAGTACTGAATATAGATTCTAAGTATTTCTTAGCATACTTTAATCTTGTGGGCTTGGTATGTTAGCATGAATGCTAATGACACTAATTTGGGGGAGTATCCTAAGCATTGGAGAGTATTGACATGTTGCATTCATGACTGTGTTTGTCATTGCTATCAACATAGCATGGCTTCTATAAAGACTGGTTGAGTAGTAGACAAAAATATTAATGGTATGGACAATGGTTTGATTATCTGGTGATAAATAGTCATGAACATGTTATACATTATGTCCTGATGACATGGTCAAGTGCATAGAGTCTAAGTTGAAGGTGCATGAAAGTTGTACTTGATTTATAGAGAGAAGTGTAGAGGCAGAGTATTAGGAAAGCAATTCCTAATGTTTGTTCTCTATATTACATCTGAGATGCAGTAAGAAAATGAATAGTCAAGTAGTGATAGAGGATAGTCCATTGGTGATGTCAATGAGTGCATAAGCCCTAGTATCACATGTGTGAAATTTTATATAGACTATGAGGAAACAATGCTATTGTAATTTTAATTAATTAATTATTTTATTATAATTAATTAGGAAAGTCTCAAGGCTGACTAAAGGAATTATTTTGAATATATGTTATAAAGGAAAGATGTTTTCCTTGTTTGTAAAGTATCCATTCAAGTGCAAAGTGTAAAAAGGATTGAAGTGTTTGGTAAACGTGTGCAAGAAATCCAAGGGATTATTGGATGCAAGTTTTGTGATCTAGTTACAATATTAGAAGGAGCAAAGGTCCAATTGATAGGACATAAGAAGAGGAAGGAAGTACATTTCATTTCTATTATTCTACAACAAATAATACATAGATCATTGGGACAATGGTTTCATTGGTCTGTCTGTTGAAGCTATTTGGGCAATGGTTTGAGCTATCTCTCACAACTCCTAACAGGGTTGCAATCTCCTAACAAGGATTCAAAGTCTCCTAACAAGGACTCATATGTAGTGAATGTTTTTATAAACTCCTAACAAGGTCCATCCTCTAACAAGAAATATTTATATTAGTACATAATTTTGTGGGTACAATCTCCAATAGGGTTTTCCCTCTAATTAAGGGTTTCCCTAGTTAACATATCTAGTGTTATTGTATATATGAATCCCTCCTATTTGTCATCTTTTACCTATTAAAATGTTGGCTAAATATTTTGATCCAAAAGCTTTTTGTCAATATTATTGCTAGAATGGTCATGATACTAAGAAATGTTGTTCTTTAAAACATAACGTTTATGACTTAATTGATTCTAATTCTTTATCCATTGATAATTTTTATGGTAGTAGGAATAAATCTATTTTTCCTCCTAACCAAAATTTGAAAATCTATACAAATCCTTTGCCTACACATGATACTAATACTATTTCTTAGCCATATTGTGTATGATTCAAAGATAGATGATATTAATCATGTGGTTAATCAAGTGGAGCATGTGGTTCAATATGTATCTCCACCCCAATCTCAACCTCTACTTCAATCTCAAGTTTTAGCTCCACCTCAATTAAAACCTAAGCCTAAACTGAAAGCTAAGCCTAAAACTTGACAACAACCTACAAGAAAATGACCTCAAGAACTTTTGATTACCTTTTATTATTCTAAGACTATAAAAGCTCCTAATGATCCCCTTTATATTTATGCTAAGATTGTTGCGATACCTACTTGTGGTTGTCTTATTGATCCTACTACCTTAGTCAATATTATTATAGAAGAAAATCTTTTTATGAAAAGTTTGCAATTTGATTTTTATGATAAATCAAATGTATGGATTCAAAATTATAATGGTTTTCTTTATCCATATTTTGGTTCTATTGATTTACCAGTTGAAATTTGTGGAAAGATTGTGAATACTACCATTTTTATTGTTCCTACTTCTGATCAATTTCAAGTTAAGCTTGGTTTACCATGGTTAAATGCTATGCATGTTTCTACTTCACCTATTCATAAATATCTTAAGTTTTTTTATGATGATGAAATGAAGATAATTAATCATAGCTTATACCATACTTCTAGCCCCAAGGATGCTACTACCATTGACTTCTTTTGGCCTTCATTACCTAATTTGTGTCCTACTTGACCTGATCATCTTTTCTGTTCATATCAAATCTATAAGGAGAAAAAGATTCTTGGGTTAAGCTTACCTCCTAAGGACCTTAACCATGGTCTTTTTCCTATACCTTCCATACCTCCTTTCTCTATGGCTTCTATGAATAATTTCAAGCTTCTCCTATTACTTGTCAGTCTCCTAGTAATTCTATTAATCCTCCTATAGAACCTATGAAGGATCCTATAAACTCCTAGCTCTCAACAAATTTCAAGTAAGGAAAAATGTAACTAATCTACTAATGAACACCATAAGAAGCATAATTCTCAAGCTAAAGCTCATAATTTTTCTATTAAAAAAATCTTTATCTTCTTTGGATACAACTATGTATGATGTGTTAGAAGATGTTACTAATAATGATGTTAAGTTACCTATTTCTAATGACTCTATTCATATCTTAGATCCTATTTTCATTAATCTACATGATGAAGATACTCTTGATGATACTAATGATGTTAATGATGAATATGAAACTATTGACATTGATGTTGACTTACCTAATATGATTTCCTCACAATTAACATGTACACCTTGTATTGAACATTATGATTCTTAAGAGGATATTTTCTTGGAAAATTCTATCATTCTTCCTGTGTTGGATATAGTCCCTCTTGTGAGTTACCCACCTTCCCTAAATGATAAAAAATGAGATGGGGAGAGTAGGCAGTGCACTTGATTGGCTAAGTCCTTCATGGTGGCCTCTTTTGTGTGTTTTTCTATTGTATTGTGCTTCTCCCATAATATGTTTTCTAAATATTGTTAGATTCTTTTATACGATCTTTTTTGCTTCGTTAGTGCAAGGTGATAAAAGAATCAAACCTATTGTATTTTTCCTATATATGTATCTTTATTCTTCCATATGTTGTTTCATGCTATGTTATATTTGTGCTATTGTTCATACATGTTTTCTTGTGTAATCTGCTTGGATTTGCAACTTGGTAGCACTAATTCTTTTTGGTATCTAGGTCATGGTTTGAAAAGATTCTTCATATTTCTTATGTGATTTTTCCTCCTTTGTGATTGTAGTTGTACTTTCTTTTGGGAATGATGTTAATTAATTTGTAATAATATCATGTGTGTGTATATATATATATATATATATATATATATATAATACTAACCCCAAAATAGGTAGATTGATTTTGTGTTCTCTATATGTTTATGTGGTATTTCCCTTGATTTGTCTTTATCTAGGGGAATCTTGTAGTGGAAACATAATTAGTGGAGTTGTTTATGTTTTTGTCAAAGCCATTGCTCCTGTTAAAGTGCTAGCAATGACTTTAACATGGGGGCACATGCTCTGCTCACTTATTATGCACACACACTTGTCAATACATATATATTGTTTTTGAAGATAAATTTTCTCCCTTTTTAGATTAGTGGCTAATCCTTAAAGCATGGATTTATATTTTAGGATCTCTTGATCCCTCCAGTTTCAAATATTTTGATCCCTTAAGGTTGAAGGTGTCCTCAAGATTGGATCTCTTTTTCTTTTTGGTTTTACTCTTATAGAATTGAATATTCTTAAGAGTGAACCCTTGATGAGTTGACTAGTGAGTAACCACATTTACTAGGTGGTTCAATTCCATCTTTCTAATTGCACAGTTTCATTGTGCTGTTCACAATGGGACATAAGTTCTCATTGGGCAAGATAATTATAGTCTTTTTCTTTTCTCTTTTTTCTAGAGATGTCTATCTTATTGTGATCATAGATTTGACGAAGACTTGAAGATTTTTTTGTCCCTTTAATTTTAATAAGATTATCTTTTTTGTTGTAATCTAATTTACTAAGACATTTTATCAAGTCCATACTCTTGCTAAAGTGGGGACTTAATGTATCATCTTAAAATAGAAGCACTTCCATGTTAAGAGCATTTAGCCCTCTGATTAAGTGGTCTAGTGTCATGTCAAGCACCTTGAGGGTCTTTGCATGGACCTGGTTGTTTCCCCCCTATTCTCTCTCTCTCTCTCTCTCTCTCTCTCTCTCTCTCTCTCTCTCTCTCTCTCTCTCTCTCTCTCTCTCTCTCTCTCTCTCTCTCTCTCTCTCTCTCTATTTATAGCCTATTTTTGACAAACTACTCTATGAAACTAAGGACTTTGGCCTCTAGATCAAGGTTCTAGGTTAAGGAAAACCTTGACCCTAACCTAGGCTAGGGTCAACCTCATCCCTGAGCCCATGAACCATGTTCAATTTGTGGGAGTTTTAGGAACTTGGGCTTCAAAAAGTTTCTTTTCCCATTTTTGCATCGACTATTTTAGGTTTTGGAATGGTAGACACTTAAATTACATTTAATCTAGGCTTATTCCTAGTGGTTAAGGTTAAATAGAATTTAATGTTCCTATGTCAGCCTTCTCTAGGAGTTAGTGCCCTAGATCACTATATAAGGAAGCCTTGTTCCCTCATTTTGACATCTACAATCTATGCACAATCAATCTACTTTCTATTCACGCATACTGACTATCCACTTTCTATCCACTCATATTGACTATCCACTATTGAAATTCATGAGAAAATTTTACCATTATCTTGTGCATAAATTATTCTATGAAGTGAAGATCTTCTAGCATTCAAGTATTCAAGTGTTCAAGTATTTAAGCATTCAATTTATCAAGGAGGTCTATTGTTAGCTATTGGAGGATTAAATCTCTATGGAGCCCTCTTGTTGAAGATTTCATCCACATTCATCTAAGCCTTCTTCTATGAAAAGATACATTCAATATTGGTGTTGACAATCTAATGATATTGATTCGAGACATCCTACATGCATTTCTACATTCATTTGGAGCATTCTTTCTTGTGGATTCAAGGATTTGAATCCTCCATAAGGAGTTCCATATAAGCAAGGTGAATAGTTCCATTTACTTTATATTTGCATATTATAAGTTCAATTATATTTCAAGATTAATTCCAAATTGGGGTTTAACTAAAGCAAACCTACCATCCAACAAACAAAACAATTTTCTTGTAGATATAGATATGAAACAATGAATTGGAGAGCATATTTAGATGCGCTTTTCATCAAACTTGTAGGATCCATGAACATAAATTTTGTCAAAGTAGTGCAGGTCAAGGCTAACTTTTTGTGGTACAATTATGCCCTGGGGTAAGATTGTGCCTTGCCAACAGGGTCAAGGTCGACCTCCTTTCAAAAACGTAAAATATTTTTGGGTTTGCTCTGTCTCAACATTTCTAGTTCGAAATGGGTTGCAAATTTTCTAGAAATTACATACAAACATCAGAAAATAACATTTTCTAGATTCAAGGTTAGTATTTGTCATTTATCTATTTTAGGATTGTTAGTGAAAAGATTGTCCTCCAAAGAAAAATTACAAATTAACTCAAGAGCCCAAATAGGAAGACTAAATATACACTAATAGTATGGTCATTTTGCTATTTAAAAGTGTAAATGCCCTCTAAATTTATTTGGGTATAGCTCCGCATACATGATTTACAATGAATTCAAATATGGATGCTTTTAACTAGAAACACAAAAGGTTTACAAACATCTACTCGTAAACACAAAATAGATGTGGAAACTAAGTAACTGAAAAGGAAATAAAACAACAACAAATACACAAAGTTCATTTTCCTCGATGCTGCATTAAAGAGAGAATGAAATCAAAGAATGATTCTTCCATACCCTTGAGAAAGTGAAAAATTATAAATTTTTAAGATATCTTAAAATGATAACATAATTAGAAAGTAGTGACATTAAAATACATTTTAGAGAAAATTGAAAGATATGTAAACATCATGATCAGTGGAAAGAAATTGCCCCAAATTCAAAGTTTGATGTGTAATTATCTTTCAATATCCCTTCTCTAAAGTGTAAAAGATAACATAGACCTGATTACACATATGCTTCTAAATCACTGTCTAGAAGAAAACAAAAATTTATTCCCTTACATTACATTAAAAATCAAACTTTCTTCATTTCCCTAAAACACAATTCAGAAAAAAAAACACAAGCTCTTCTTTCCTACAGCCCTAAAGTCTACTTTCTCTCCCTTAGAAGAATTGGAAAATCTGGAAAAACTCTCCCTTTTTGTTGTAGCACAAAGTTTGTGATCTAGACAAAAAAGTGGAACCTCTAGACCATGTTTCTATGGTTTATTTAATAGCCTCTCTTTCTTGTAACATTTCGGTTATATAACTGATTATTGGGTGAAGCTTTTATCTTCTTGTCCTCATCTTCTGATATTTCCATCCTCATCATGTGTAATGCTTTAATCCATAATTAAAAAAATCATTGTGATTCATTCTTGTATTACATTTTCTTTTTCTATATGATGGATAGAATGTTTATACCTATATCTTGGTTATTAAGTAGATGATGACACCTATTAAAGAATAATTGGATTTACATATTTATACACATATCATTATTTTTTTATACCACATCTTTTCTTTATCACTCCTCTTAGGCTTCCACATGTAGTGTTTACACCTTCATGCATCAAATTGGACCTTTGGTCAAAAATTCTACTTTCCTATTCTTGGGGCATCAACTTTGGCTTTGGCTTTGTCGAGCTTTCTTAGCCATGCTTTCAATTGATCACAAGTGATTTTTATCACATGGCCAAAAGTTCCAACATTCACCTGCAGTTTCTATGACTTTTGTATGCATGAGAGCTATCCAAATATATATTGAAATCAACTTTCCAAAGCCATTTCAAGTGCAGAATAAGAACTTCAAGCTCAAACTAGTGCGGTTATGTGTATCAGCTTCGTGCTCCTTAGTGTGTTTTAATAGCTAGATAAAAATCTTCAATCACTTTTGAAATGGATAGAATGTGATAGACACTTCTAAAGCTTTTGACAATTTGCAATGTGTTTGAATTTCTTGCTACCAATGGAGTGTTACACCCACATAGGCATCCTCTTGAGAAACTATCTAATCAAGACAAAAGATTGATGCAGATTCAATTTCATAGAATTTGCATCCTTCCTTTATAAGTTGTTAGAGTGTATTCAGTTCATTTTAGTGATAAAGATAGCTTATCTATCACCTCTGCACTTGATAGTGGAAATGTCTTTGTTTATTTGAATCCCAAGTTAGACACCTAGTTCTACAAGCCACAACCATGATGGTGAGTTCCACCTCAAAATGATTTGAAGGTCTTTCGAATGGGAAAATCAATATGGCCTAAAGAAGCTCCTTCTTCATGTTTTAAATCTATGTGGGGAGCATTTTATTTCTAAATATGCCACTAGGTCCTAGATGGTGTTCATGTAATGCCCTCTAGTTACAATTCTAGATAGCTTCAAAGTCTTTAGTTTGGTACTCCATTCTAAGTCATAGAGTGTAAATTATGCGAGGGGAGTTGGGTTTCTTCACCATTAGCATCTTATGCTGAGAATCCTTTATTAGTTTCTCTTAGACCCTTGGCTATGTGCTCATCAAACTTGGGCATTTGGCCCAACATATTACATGTGCCTTGTGAGATTACCATCATGACCCGCAAGTTCTTTCATAGACTATTTCTTTGAACATGACAAGGGGAAACTTCAAGTTCTTTGGTGCCATGTAGAGATCCTGAATGATACATGCTTGAGTGTTTAATTTCCCATCAATATCTATCCCAAGCTCAGGTTATATGTATTTCTCATCTAGTGATCTTAGACTTAGATTCTGTGAGGGTTGGCTCCATATTTATTCAAACCTGAGCTTTCATAATGCTCCCTTTACATAATTCAATTGTAAACAAAATGAGTAGGGAGCTCTTAATTTTTTATCAACTGTTTGATATTATGAAGGTCATCTTTTGAGGAGGATGGTTTTTAGAATGGTCATCTATTTGAGACCAAATGCAAACAATTTTGATGCCCAAAATCATTATTTTTGATGAACTTCTTTTGACCTCAATGAATGGAAGTCATTGTTATTTTGTTGAGAACATCATACATCCCCTCAATGATGGTGCTCACATTTTGTTAGACATATCGAATATATCTTCCATGCAGATATATGGGAGTAGGGAAGTGAAGCCTTACTAATATTAGTTCAGGATGCCATCGTTATTCATTGTGTTGACCATAAATATTAGATCGTCTAAATATTGGTATTTGACTGATCTTTAGGGACTAATTAGAACCTCAACTAGCCTTGCACTTGCCTTTTAAATCATGAAATATGAACCCAAACTAATTTAATGTGAAGATGAATTCTAACAATTTAACTTCCACCTGACATTCTTAGTCTGCTTCGATATTAATAATATGATCATGAGCATTGGCATGTGATATCTCAAACTTTAAATTTGGACCATTGAATCTGCATTTTGAATCACTAAATTAGTATCACAACCCTGTATCACACCTTGAACCCTTAACCTCATGCTTATGGATCTACTAATGGCACTCAAATTTGCATGTCAGGGATTCGAATCCTTAATATGAAGCTTGACATTAAGAATCTATGACACAAGATTTGAACTTTGGACCTTTGATTTTTGAATTGTTGGGCTTCCATGTCAAACCTATAAGATGAAACACTTTGAACCATTTTGAACTATGGTTTGAAGGAGTTTGAAACCATAAATTGAAAATTTGAAACACTAGGTCCGTATAGGTACTAATAGGGGCTCTAACTATGGGACTAATTTTGACTTCAAAAATAGAGAACTCCAACAATATTTGGCAAAAGACAAGTGTCTTACCCATTGAGCAAATAGAGTCACCAAGAAGAGAAAATTGGGAGCTACTTGCAGAGAGGGTGGAGGGGAGCAGGGTAAAACCAACTAACCAAAACACCTAGATTACCAACAAGCGTAAAGCTTGCACATTACTCAAGCTAACACTACACACACCAAAAGAATATTTACAATATTTACAATGGTAGGAAGAGAACCTACCAGAAAACCAATAGTAAGAAAAGAATCACATGAATCCATTTACTGATTGAGAGAAGTAGGAGCCTTTCCACATCAACAAATCATGCTTCAATAAAGTAGCTCCATACCATTGCTTAATGGAAACTTCTTCAATGTTGAAACTCAAATTGAAAGTAAACATGCATATGTTGACCAAGCATTTCTTCTCGAAGAGCCATAACTCATCATAGCATTCTTCTCCACTCAAGGTTTGATCTTTCACATTCATCAGATCATATTTGTTTTCAGACTAAGAAAAATGAAAAGTAGAAACCCCATCAAGAAATGGTTTAGAATGTCTAAAATGCTATCCTCAAAACTCACTTTTTGCATATGACTTGTAGTATCATGATGAGTTTGTAGAAAAAGAGATGCCTTATCCAACATAGGATCAATCCTTGAATATGTGATTTCTTTGTCTCTTTCAAGAATCAAACTATCATCAAACATGCAATATGTGTTGTCTTCTTTCCTTTCTAAAGCACCATTACATTTTCCAACATTACTTCCAAAATCTAAGTCATTATCAAAGGGATGATCCTATTTGAGAGATGATAGAAATCTATTTATAATCTCCTCTTCCTCATTGAGAGAGGCATTCTCAACACACTAGCCAAGTCATCTTTGGGTTAGAAGTTAGCTTCATACCTCTTTTCCTCAAGAAGAAAATCAACATGAGGAGTTTCATCCAAAGGTATCTTTACTTTATCTCTATGAAGGGTTAGATTGTCATCAAATGAGCTAACCTAAGAAAGGTCTTCTAATTAAAGAGAAAATAAGAACTCACTTATGATTTCTTCTTCTTGCTCAAGTAGTGTTCTCCTCCATATTTTAGTTGGGTAATCTATAGGCTAAGTGATAACTTCAACACCTCTTTCTTCAATCTAATTTTTAGCATGAGAAGAAATTTTTTCTATACATACTTTCACCTTATCATCAAGATAGACTTTATCTTTAAAAATATCAAGCCTCTCTATAGGTTGATTACAAATGTTTAAACATGAGGGCTCATCTTTATTTTCCATGTGAGTAGAAAGTTTACTTTCAGGTTGCATGTTATTTTGACATTTTCTACAAACAAAATTTTCCAAAGAAAGATGACCACTATCACTTTCCTTTATTTCATTAAAAGTGAAAGATTGATACTCTGGTAACATTTTGTTACCAAGTTTTTCACAAATATGAACTTCTGAAATGGGATGACTATCATCACTTCCAAATCTAAAACTTTCAAAACATGGAGACAAAAAGGATTCAGGAGCACCTTTTTTTTTTTTTTTTTTCTGAGTGCCATCATGATCAACCAGACTAGAAGGGTTGTGAGAAGTGGAGTAAGATGGTATCACCAAAGATTCTTCCTCTTCAACTGACAACCTTTTTTATCTTCATTGTCACCGCCGCCATGTTTTTCACTTTCAACTTGAAAGTCTTTGTGTACCCCTATTTGATCTTTGTGAGGCTGTAATATTTCTTGAAGTAAGAAAGCTTCTTGTTGTGATTTTGTTTCCAGATTTATCACTTTGGCCAAGTATTCAGTCACAATAGAATCTCTTTCAAGAAAAATTTCAGCATCATTTTTAAAATCAACATTAATAATAAGGTCAACTACTGCATTATTTCCAAAGTGAAAGGATTCCAAAATAGGGTCATTTTTAGCATTCACATACAAAGAGCCACTATTCTCACAATCTCTCATGACATTTAAAGATTTATCTTTTGATAAGGCACTGCTAGAAAGCATTTTAATAGAATATTTAAGAAAAAGATGATCGTCATGATCCTCAACTATGAAAATTTCTATAGAAGGTGAAAAAGGAACTTGAGGTAAGATTTCATTATTAGTGCTTACCCTTTGTCTATTGTTAGCTACTTGGAATCCTTTCTCACTTAGGACTGAATAATTTCATGAGATGAAATGTGAAGATATAACTGGGGCTTCATCATCATCTAGGTCTCAAAATGTTTCTTCAACCAAGACACTTTCTCCTCAAGCTCTTGTAAGTCTTTCAACTTGTGAAATCTCATGTAGAGGCTTTTCCATAGTAGCCAAGATGAGGCATCATATTTGAAACTTACATTGTTTTAGATAGCTTGGGAAATGCTTTCTTTAAAGCTGTCCACAAATTTGCATGAAACTTTATCATCAATTTGATAAAGTGCTAGGAGAGAAGGGTTTGGCCTTGATCTTCTCATTACTTTAATATCTGGCATGATCTTTGCAATAGGGTTGCCAATCTTCTCACATGGACTTAATCAAGAAACTGAGTAAACAAATATAAATACTGATCTTCATTTCTAGATTCCCCAGTAGAGTCACTAAAAATTTGTTAGTGAACAGATTGTCCTCCATAAAAAAATATACAAATTAACCTGAAATCCCAAATAGGAAGACTAAATATACACTAACAATTGGGTCATTTCACTATTAAAAAGCATAAATTTCCTCTAAATTTATCTGGGCACAACTCCCTATAAATGATTTACAATGAATTCAAATAAAAATGCTTTTAACTAGAAAACATAAAGGTTGAAAAACATCTACCTGTAAACACAAAATAGATGCAAACCTAAGTAACTAAAAAGAAAAGAAAAGAACAACAAATGACACAAAGTTCATTTTCTTGCATGATGCATTAAAGAGAGAACAAAATCAAAGAATGAATCTTCCATAACCCTGAGAAAGTGAAGAATTAGAGCTTTTAAAGATATCTTGAAATGAGAACATAATAAAAAAGTAGTGACATTAAAATGTATTTTAGAGAAAACTAAAAGCTATGTAAACATCATGATTAGTGGAAAAAAATTGCCCCAAATTCAAAGTTTGATGTGTAATTATCTTTTAATCCCCCTTCTCTAAAGTGTAAAAGATAACATAGACCTGATTACACATATTCTTCTAAATGACTGTCTAGAAGAAAACATAAATTTCTTCCCTTACATTACATTAAAAATCAAAATTTCTTCATTTCCCTAACACATAGTTAAGAAAAAACACAAGCTCTGCTTTCCTACAACCCTAAAGTCTATTTTCTCTACCTCAGAAGAACTAAAAAATATGGAAAAACTCTCCCTTCTTGCTATAGCACAAAGTTTGTAATCATGAAAGAAAAAGTGGAACCTTTAGACCATATTTCTATGGTTTATTTAACAACCACTCTTTCTTGTAACATTTTGGTTATATGACAGATAATGGAGTTAGCTTTTATCTGCATGTCCTCATCTTCTAATATTTCCATCCTTGACATGTGTAATTTTTTAATCCATAATTAAAAACATCATTTCAATTCATTCTCACATTACATTTTATTTGCCTTTATGATGGATAGAATGTTTATATCTATGTCTTGGTTATGAAGTAGATGATGAAACCTATTAAAGGAATATTTGGATTTACATATTTATACACATGTCATTATTTTCTTATACCACATCTTTTCTTTACCACTCCTCTCGGGTTTCCACATGTAGTGTTTATGCCTTCATGCATAAGATTGGAGCTTTGGTCAAACATTTTGCTTGCCTATTCCTAGGGCATCAACTTCAGCTTTGGCTTTGTCAAGCTTTCTTAGCCATGCTTCCAATTGATCACAAGTGATTTTTATTGCATGGCCCAAAGTGCCAATATTCACTTGTGACTTCTATGCCTTCAGTATGCATGAGAGATATCCAAAAATCTATTGAAATCAACTTTTGAAAGCCATTTCAAGTGAACAATAAGAACTTTGAGCTCAAACTAGTGTGGTTATGTGTATCACCTTCATGCTTCTTAGTGTGTTTCAATGGCTGGATAACAATCTTCAATCACTTTTGAAATGGACATAATCTAATAGGCACTTCTAAAGCTTCTAAAAATTTGCAATGTGTTTGTGTTTCTTGTTGTCTATGGAGTGTTGCACCTGCATAGGCATCCTCTTGAGGAACTGCTTGATTAAGATCGATGACCAATAGAGATTCAATTTCATAGAATTCACATCCTTCCTTTATAAGTTTTAAAAGTGTATTCAGGTCATTTTGGTGATAAAGTTAGCTTATCCATCACCTCTACAGTTGATAATCAAAACATTTTTGTTTATTTGAATGCCAAGTTAAGCACCTATTTCTACAATCCACAACCATGATGGTGAGTTCCACCTCAAAATGATTTGAAGGCCTTTCGAATGGGAAAATCAATATGGCCTAAAGAAGCTCCTTCTTCATGTTTGAAATCCATATGGGGAGCATTTTTTTCTAAATATGCCACTAGATCCTAGATGGTGTTCATGTAATGCCCTCAGGTTACAACTGTGGATAGCTTCAGAGTCTTCAGTTTGGTACTCCACTCTAAGTCATAGAGTGTACATGATGCGAGGGGAGTTGGGTTTCTTCACCATCAACATCTTATGCTAAGAATCCTTTACTAATTTCTCTTAGATGCTTGGCTACATGCTCATTAAACTTGGGCATTTGGCCCAACATATTATGTGTGCCTTGTGAGATTACCATCATGAACCAAGAGTGCTTTTGCATACTATTTCTTTGAACACGATAGGGGGAAACTTTGGGTTGTTCAGAGCCATGTAGAGATCTTGACTGATGCATGCCCAGGTGTTTAAATTCCTATCAATATCTATCCCAAGCTTAGGTTCTGTTTATTTCTCATTGAGTGACCTCAAACTTAGATTCTGTGAGGTTGGCTGCAAATTTATTAGAAACTAAGCTTTCATAATGCTCCCTTCACATAATTCAATTGTAAAAAAAATGAGTAGGGAGCTCTTAATTTTTTGTCAGTTGTCTGATATTATGAAGGTCATCTTTTGATGAGGACAATTTTTAGAATGGTCATCTATTCGAGACCAAATGCAAACAATTTTGATGCCCAAAATCATTATTTTTGATGAACTTGTTTTGACCTCAGTGAATGGAAGTCATTTTTATTTTGTTGAGAACGTCATACATCCTGTCAATGATGGTGCTCACATTTTTTTAGACATAGCGGATAAATCTTCCATGTAGATATATGGGAGTAGGGAAGTGAATCCTTATTGGTATTACTTCAAGATGCCATCTTTATTCATTATGTTGACCATTATTTGGAGTATTAAATCTTCTGAATATCAGTATTTGATTGATCTTTGGAGACTAATTACAACCTCAACTAGCCTTGTGCTTGCCTTCTAAATCATCAAATAAGAACCTAATGTTCTTTAATGCGAAGATGAATTGAAAAAAGTTGACTTTCACTTGACACTCTAAGTCTACTTTGATATTAATAATATGATCATGAGCATTGGCATGTGCTGTCTCAAACTTTAAATCCAAACCATTGAATCTACATTTTGAATCATTGAATTAGTATCACAACCCTAAATCACACCTTGAACTCTTAACCTCATGCTTATGGATCTACTAATGGCACTCAAATTTGCATATCAAGGATTTGAATCCTCAATTTGAAGCTTGACATTGAGAATCTACAATATAAGATTTGAACTTTAGACCTTTGATTTTTGAATTGTTGGGCTTTTGTGTCAAACCTATAAGATGAATCAATTTGAACCGTTTTGAACTATGGTTTGAAGGATTTCAAAACCATAAATTGAAAATTTGAACTACTGGGTCAATATAGGTACTAACTAGGATTTAGGCAAATACTCCCCCATAATAGGAAGATCATATAACCCCCTTGCTCCCTATTTTCTATCACTTGATCCATTTTTGCATTGAACACTCTCTTTTGTTTAATCCATTTGGATCATTCCTCTTTGGAAATTGGGGTTGTGAAGAGGGTTTCCATTTTATTTCTATTCAATATGTGAATCATATTATATATGATTCATTTGTATATTTAATATTACTATTATAATGTAATATTATATTATATGATGATGAAGTATATATTTTTATTTATTATTAGTTATATTTTGTTTATATGAGTCTTTTTCTGACTAGGATATTGCGTTTGATACTATGACATATTATATTTATAATCATATATAATATTTATATTTACAATTATCATACACTATGATTAATTGATAATATAATATAATAATTTCATTTCACATTTTATCTAAGCAATATATTATTATTAGTATTATGCCTATATATATAGTATTGATTTTGAAGTATTTGGTAGCAGCCAAAAAGTTAAGGGGCTGATCCTAGAGTAAAAAAAGTCTAAATGATTAGTTAGAGGTTATCTCGCAATCAAACTAACTGATACCAGTTTTATACTTCAAAAAAGAAGAAGTTCTAGAACATAACTATTACTACCATTAGTCCTACTCCTAACTAGTGAATAAAACAAAAAAATATTTGAGTAGCAAAGAGAATTATTGCTATTAGTCTAACACTTAAACATATATATAAAAAGTAAAACCCCATAGGGTGTCAAGTTTAGGGTGATTAACAAGATTAAAAAAAAAAAAGTAAAAATATAACCAGGGATAGCTACCCTCATCCTTCTTCTTTTTAGATTCCTCATCCTTCTTCTCCTCAAGCTCATCCATTTTCACATCCACCCCCTCCTCTTTGACAAGTTCGTGTCCAGAAGTGTCTACAACCAATTTTCCACTAGGAAACCATAGATGGAGTAGGTAGTCTTGCTCTCCTTGCCCAAATATTTCTTATCCTTATTCACCTTTAGGAAATAAAGGCTAGTTGCAGTAGAATGCATAACTTTTATATATAGTTCTACCAGAGTGTCAAATTTTTGGTAGATGTCAATGTGGTTTTCTTCCATCTCCTTCATCAACTACTCTAGCCTATCTAGTCAAACCTTTATTTGACTGTAGCCATGGCTATGCTTCCCCTTTTACCCCCAAAATCTAGGAGTACCTTTCATGGGGGAGGTGAGGTCCTCCACCCCATTTCTATTGGGGGAAGGGGCAACATCAAGGGTATTAGAAATGTGAGAGGGGTCTTAGGAGGACTAGAGACGGGTTTCTTCCCAATGTCATGGTGAGGTTTCTTCCTCTTGGTGGGTTTTATGTCACTCTCAATAGACTCAGAGCTAAAATCCTATTGGGAAGGAGGGAACTTGATTATGTCCAATTGGAGTTTTTTTCTAATTCTTTGAGCATGTTGTTTTCTCTTCCTCATGTCCATATTGAAATTAATGAGGCTAATTTTTTCCTCAGGAACATGGGTTTTCTTGGTTTTTTTTGTGATTGGAGCCAGGGCTAGCATATAAGGAAATTTGGGGAGTGATAGTAGCTAGTGAGTTGACTAGAAGCAATGGGTTAAGGGTAAGGTGGTAGATATAAAGTTTATTCACATAATCCTAGTGAATGAGATAAAGGGTTTACCCTACTCTTTCTTTTCCCTAGCCTTATAGATATTGTCTTCCATAGAATTCAAAAAGAGAAATGGAAAGAAAATCTAATCTAGGTTTCTAAAATGGTTGAGAATGGGGAAATATAGTAACAGTACCTGAAAGTGATCCTTGAGGGTAGTATATCTCATTATGGCATAGTAGATGATATCCCAGCACTTAAAAAGATCTTCTCTAGAGAACTCACCATGCATTCAAATTGATTCCTCAAAAGAACTTTCATAGACTGGTTTTATCATTCACTCTGGCTTGCTTGTGCCAGTTCTTGCCTCCCAAGGTAAACCCTCCAATCTTAGCAATAATCTCTTCCATGACTTTGAAACCCATCCCATTGATGTTCACTTTTCTATCATTCTGTGAGTTTTAAAACTACATTGAGATATTCTCATCATGCTTTGTCATCCCTTCCATAAACAATTTAATAAGCCACTCTCCTGCAAATAAACTATTGCAGCTTCACTCTTATGGATGCAAGCCTCCACTCCCAAAGGTTTAATGTGATCACTGGTGCCCATACCTCCACCTAGCTCAACTACCAACTCCTCATAATTCTCCGACATCACCTTGTTGTAGGTTTTGTAGTCACTAGAGGTTAAATAAAAAGAACCCAAGATGAAAATGTAAAGGTAGTAAAAAACCATCATAAGACTGCAAGGTTTCCCAAAAACAAAAAAACCTCACTCAATGAAACATGTTAACAGTCCATTTCCTTCCATAATCACCCACTTCTAGCTGTAGTTGAAGTGAGGTTTGATTAAGGTGTCTTTATTTTCTTTTTTATCCTATTTAATATATCTAGGAAAATCCATTCTATTCATCCTTTTACAAAATAATCAAAACTCATGGCAAGAGGATCATAAAAGTGAATCCTCATGCAATCTTTCCAAATGATCTCTTTATGAAGGGAAAACTTCTAGCCTTCCCTATTACTTGAAAACTTAAATGTGTGCCACATATTGTGATTCATCATGCACCAATTTGAGTACACTCACGTTCCATCATCACTTGAGTTGATGATGTAATTTGGTTGGCTTCATCCCATTTGATTAGTTAAGTGATATTATGGCCAAATTTTGCCGAATCATCCATCATGCCATTACCTTCACACCAAATTTTGTATTGTTTTTGATAAGATAAACATGTTTTGAAGGGACACTAAAACCCTTTAAAAATAAAAAAATTTCAATGAAGCCCAAAATAAACAAAATAATAGTCCTAAGGAGAAATAGGTCACCCAACAACTAACAATGACCAAAGTGGCATCGCAGAAAACATAGAACTTATTAGCCACACAACAAATAGGTTTTGAAGAGTTCTCAAAACTCGTAATGAAACAACAATGTTGAAACATCTCACTAAACAAAAGGTGACCAAGGTGGCAAGACATAAAACAAGAAAACAACAATCACATTAATAGGTTTTAACCAAGCTCTTGAAACCCCATTGTGAAACATACTTCCAAAAACTAAAGGCCAAAAGAGTTAGAGGACAACTGGCCAAAAGCCAGGATAGCCAAAAAAGGATAGCCACATCAGACATTCCCTTTTGAACTCTTCTTGTTAGACCTCAGTGCCATATCAAAAGAGGGAATTAATGGCTTTACCTTTTTCCCTTTAACTGTAGTCCATCCATCCTCCACCAAACTAGCAGCCTTCTACCATTGATAGTCAACACCATCAGAGCCAGAACCTAAAACCCCTAAAGCCAGGGAAAAGGTTGTAGAAGAATTGATAGTAGAAACTTGAGATTGAATAGTGACACCCATAAAAAGTACTGTAGGAGAAATTGCCTTGGAAACATCAAAAGCCACCACAATAGGAGCTAAAGGTAAATCCACCATGAAGAGGTCAGGAGTGGATGGACAGACAGAGTCCAAACTAGAAACTAGGATTAAAAAATCCAAAGATGGACTGACTACCACCACTGAAGGAGCTAGAGGAGAGGACTAAATAATAGAGATAGTAGCAGAATCCACACTAGAAATATGGATAGCAATAGGAAAATCCACACCATAAATAGGAATAGAATCCAAAGATAGACCAACAACCACGATGGAAGGGGTCAAAGAAAAATCCTTCTTTAAGATGCTAGGAGAAGATGGGTTATGAGAAGAGACACCATGCTCAGTAGAAGACACCTTCTCATAGGTGTAGTGGCCATCTAAGACCCCCTTTCACCAAGAAGGGGACATTTTTGGTCTAGATTTTCTGGAAGAGCACCTGGCAGCTAGGTAACCTATCAAGTGGCAATTCCTACAATGGAAGGGGATACCCTCAAAGTCAAGAGAAATATTCCAAAAACCAAGAGGAGAATCTACCAAAATAATTTCTAGGAGTCCCTTAGAAATGTCAATCTCAAATAGCATATGAGTAAATGTAGTTTGATACATTTTTGAAGCAACTGAATCAATTTTCATGAAGTCTCCAAGAGCATTCCCCACCTCCTCGAGGATAGGATCAATCCAAAGGTGAAGGGGAATATTCAACAACCTAACCCACAGAGGGAACTTATTAAAAGTTTCCATCAATGGGTTGAAATCCTTGTGCCAAATTTTTTCCATCAAGGGAAACTTCCCATCCTAAGTGAAATTATTATTGAAAATGGCATTTCTTTCATCTTTAGAATTAAATTTCACAACCAAAAAACCCCTAGCCATAGGGTAAATCTGGGCACCCAAGATGAATGACTCCCAAACATGAGAAATCCATGCATGTAAATCTAAAAGAGAAGGCTAGAAACCCTTAAAGTGAAAGATAGCAATAGATTTCAAGAAATCATCCATACTAGAAGAAATCTCATCTACTAAATAAGATTTTAAATGAAGCTTTTTTGGGTTACATACCACAACCAGCTCAGTATCATGGAACCCTGAACACCTAGTATCATGAAACCCTGGCTGTATAGAAAGACCACTAATACTAGCCTCATACATAGCCACATTAGCATAAGAAAATTGCCAAACTGCCCACAACACTAGGCAGACTAGATTTCCCTCCAAGATCAAGAGAAACTCGAACCTGGCGAACAAAAATTGAATCGATTGCCATAAAGCCATACATAGGAGTAGAAGCTAAAGTAGCCATAAAAAAAATGGGCATGAAAGGCTGAATCTAGATGTAGGAGACAAAACTGGTCTCAGGAGCCAAAGCTGAAGCCAGGCATAGAAGCAGAGGCCAAAGCTAAAGCTAGACATTGGGAGCCAGAAAAAATTCAACATAACTAGTTAGACATCTTAAAAGTTATCTGAATTTTGTATTGTTATTTGTTCTATAAAAAATTTATTTAATTATGATGGTTAGGGGACATGACAATACACCCTTCCTCATACTTCTGATCCTTAAGAAATAATTATTTACACCAAAGTTTTCTTGTAAAGTAAACATTTATAAGGCATAAACTAGGATGCAAAAATCCATAAGGTATGCATGAATTTTATTTATTAATGCATGAAAATAAAAGTTCCCACGAAATAAATACATGAGTTCTTGTAGACACAAAACATACTCAAAGGAGACACATACATGCATGGAAAAATAAAATATACAGAAAGAAGACAAGTAAATGTATTCAGATACAAAGTATACATGTTGATGTAGGAAGAAACTATTGGATACAATCATTTAATTGTATATTGTCTTTGATGTTACAAAAATGTTAAGCATATATTGAGAAATCAATCTATGCCAAGCTCACTCAAGAGTTAATGGAATTTTCAGTGTATGACGAGAATATTAGTGTTAACCAAGTTTAGAGTTAGTGTCTACCAAGCTCACTCAGCTACTTAAGGAAAGTCAACATGGTACTAGTGTTAACCAAGCTCACTTGGTTACCAAAGGGAGTTTGCAGGAAGATACTGTCAATCGAGTTCACTTGGTTTCCAAAGAAAAATTGGCATGAAACCTATGTTAATTGAGGTCACTCAGTTACCTAAGGAAGTATGAAGAAAATTCATTTCTAAGTTAGTGTTAATGAAGGATTTCCCTGCATTAGCTTATATTTGATCCGAAATTTTTTTGGTTAGTTCTAGCTGACTCATGGGATGAATTTCATTTGTTTAAAAGTGTATTCAAGCCAACTTGACAAGGTAAAACATATAAATATATAGTCAAGTTGAGGATTGATTTGTGAAGAAGCATGGGATTGAAAAGATAAATCAACAAAGCGAATTGGAATGATATCCAATTATCTGAGTTGATTGAGCTACAAAGAACATTGTGATCAAGGAGGATCAAGTATTCAAGCCATAAGGGTAAAACCAAAAACCTATGTCACCTTTTATAAAGAAACAAGATATCAGAATGTAACAGTTCAACATTGACGACAAGAAAATGGTATTTTTATTTAGAATATGAAGATGATGTTGTTGGTCAAAAGAATAGTCTTGACAATTGAGTGCCAACACAGGAAACCATTTTCACTATATACGTCGAGTACACAATGTATGTCAAGTGATTTAAAATTGTTCAAATGCTAAGTGATCCAGGAACATTCATGTACTGAGCAATACAAGATATAACAGGTGTCAAGAAAACCAAAAATATAGTAGATGCCAAGCAATCCAGAAATAGTATGTACCGAGCATCAAGAATACAATATGTGTTAAGCAACTCAGGATAAGCATAAGAGTTTGTGCTATCACAAACTAATATGTGAAGTATTTTTTTGCATGACTCATGAAATGATAAGAAGATAATATCAAATCCTTGCAATTACCTATGAAATCAACATGCAGCCAATGGGAAAATTGGAGACATCATGCAACCAATAGGTGAAAACAAAGGATTTGAGCGAGAATTTCAAGTTCATGAATGTGTAGAAAGACCTAAGTACACAATATCTTTATAAGGAGACCATGATACCATATTGAAGTTGCTGAGATTTATAAGACAAGAGTTGAGAAGGTTATTGGTGGAGTTATCAAATTACAAAATAGAGCAATCAACAAAGGTGTCAAGGACTTAGTGAAACGGACTACAAATATACATCTAGTTGATCAGAATAGAGTAGGGGATACATTTACAGATTAGATCAAGTAGAGATCATAATGAGAAGAGTAGATCTAGTACCTAAATCCAGCAATTTGAGATTGCATTCAATCAGGTCAAATGTGTTGGATACAATTGTTAATTGTGTATTGTCTTTGATGTAACACAAATGTCATATCAGTCATCAAATAGAGTCTATTGAGCTCAGATAATCAACAAAGCAATTTGCAGTGTTAACCAAACTCCCATGATTAATGAAGAAAAGTGAATGTTTACTGAGCTCACTTGGGCATCAAAGGATCTTATAGCAAAAAGTTAATGTTTACCGAGCTCACTCGGGCATCAAAGGATCTTGTAGCAAAAAGTTAATGTTTACTGAGCTCACTTGGGCATCAAAGGATCTTATAGAAAAAAGTTAATGTTTACTGAGCTCACTCGAGCATCAAAGGATCTTGTAGCAAAAAGTTAGTGTTAACCAAGCTCCCAAGGTTAACAAAGAAAAGTTAATGTCTACCGAGCTCACTCGGTTATCAAAGGAAATGTGGTAGAGAGTTAGCTTCTACTAAGCTCACAAGGTCAGTAAAGGAAGGTCAGTACTAACCGAGTTCACTCGGTCTCCAAAATATTTTTGCAGGGTTTGCAATGTTTATCGAGCCTCACTTGGTTAACACTAGAAAACCATTCTAGAGCAGTGGTCACCGAGCTGGGTCGGTCAGTGAAGGATTTTATTGTTTTGATATTAAGTTCAATTGTTTCATACAGCTAACTGATGTAATGATTTTTTTAGTTGTTGTAACTTATATTTGAGCCAACTTGATAATCTGATAGGTATATATTTAGATGTTCAAGTTGTGAATTAAAGTGTGTGTGTGTGTGAGTATATGGATGAGGATAGAATAAGTGAATATTGAACAAATTTTGATGAAGGATTAGATATCTTGGAGGAGCTGCAAAGTTGTATTCGATCAGTAAGGATCCAATAAAGTGGAACATAGATCTGTAATCAACAAAAGATAAGTTGCATATCACTCAAGTCACTTCATTGTTGCTTTCTAATCATTGTAACAGTGAATCTAGAATCTCTTAACAGAGTTGGTTTAATAGCCATTTTGTAAATCCTCTAACAAGGTGAAAGTTTAGTTGAATTGTTCTAAAGACCTCTAACCAGGCCACTCCTAATAGGGTGATTAAATCCTCTAACAAGGTCACACCTAATAGTGTGCATTGTAACCTTTAACCGAGTTGGCTCCTAATAGGGCTCACTTTAGAAGAGTGAAAATTGGTGACTAGTTACTTGGTGGTTTTTCCCATATTGGGTTTCCACGTTAAATCTGGTGTCTCTTATGTTCATTTATTTTAACCTTTGCAAGCATAATAATAACTATGAATGCTAGATGATCAGTAGTTAGTTAACCTACCGAGTTATAGTATTCTTACACTATTTACCGAGTATCAGTAGTAAGTAAATATTATAGACATCTAAGGGATTTTTGGAACTATTTTTGTGGTAACTGATTCACCCCTCCCCTCTCAATTACTTCATCTATATTTCCAACAAAATGTTTTAATACTCTCTTACAATTGTATTAGAGGTTTAAATCCTATGTTGATAGGTTAGCTTAACAGCTAGGTAGGAGAACCTTTGGAGAAGGTCATAAAAGTCCTATTAAATTAGATGGGTTTAACAACCTATTGTAAATCCTTTAACAGGGTGGCACTTCATGTAAGTATTTGTAAATCCTCTAACAAGGTCACTATTGACACAGTGTAAAGCCTTTAATAGGGTAGGCCTTTCACAGGGCAAACCATCAAAAGTGGTTGAACATTGATTGCTACAGTGATTTTGTGGGTATCATCCCCACCCCAATTTTACCTTCTTATTCATGGAGGGTTTTTGGGTTATCAATTATGGTGTTATGTGTTATTGCATGTGATTGATTTTATGTTCTTTTATATGTTTACATGCATGCAAATTATTATTTTTTAGTTATATGTTTAAAGGATAAAGAAAAATGGGTTAAAATGGTGTGGTATTTCTAATTCACCCCCCTCTTAGAAGTACTCTTCCCATTTGAATTTTCCAAAAATTGGTGTCAGAGCATTGTTCTCACAAGGAGAAGCATAACAACTTGGAGAAAAAGGTCAGAAGATGGAAGTCTTCAAACTTGGGATTGACAATCAGGTGATTGATGTGCAACTAGCTCTACACAAAGTAGAGGAAGCCAGGGAGGAACTGAGAAAATCCTTGAAAAGAAGGAAGGAGATAGCCATATCTAAAAATGGCATACACTACAAGGAGATTGAAACCACACAAGTGTTTCTAATGGAGATTCCAAACAATTTGATGTAGCAATAGAAGAATTAATCGAGAAAAATAGAGCACAAGATAATGAAATCAGATTACTCAAGCTTGAACAAGAATCACAAGCCGTAATGCTTTGTGAAGTGACTGAACAAAATAAAAGAGCTATTGGAGACAAGGCCAAGATAGAAGATGACAAGAGAAATCTTACCAATAGGCTGGAAGAGAAGATAATTGAATTTGAAAAGATCTCAAATATGCAGCTAGACACCTTAAGCTAGATGATGAATTCTCATCATGAGCTAAACATGAAGGACATTGAGATCTCCACCTTGAAGATGTAGAATGAAAAATTGCAAAATGAATTGAAGAGAGAAAAGGAAATAGCAAAAAGTTACAATAAACTCAATGAGGCCATCAAGTACTTGGAGTAATTGTTGAAATCACCAAGGGCTAGTAATGATACTTTAGGACTTGGCTACATCAACACTAAACAAGGAGAATCATCCAAGATTGTAGAAGAAAGGAGCAATAAAGGAAAGAAAACTAAACCTACTTGTCATTTCTGTGGTAAAAAGGGACATACCTCTAATGTGTGCAAAAGCAAGAATAGTCATCAACATGATAAGCCTACAAATGCAAACTTTTGTCACAAGTGCAAAAAGCAAGGACGTTCAACACAAGACTACAAAATCAATACCATAAGGACACCAAGATTTAAAGGTCACTACTACAACTACAAAAAGTATGGACATAGAGCATTTGAATGTAGATTAAAGCCTATGTGGACACCTAATCAACCTACAAGAGGAATCAATCATGCACATCACTATAATTGGGATTACAATACTAGGTATAGCTGTCACTATTGTCAAGAGTATGGACACATTCATGAAAATTACATAAGAACACATTTCAAGGGAAGTTATAGTAGATGGCTAAACCAAACTACATGTTTTAGTTGTTTGAAGACTAGTCATATCAGTAGAAACTATCCTACAAAGTCAAAAGCACCAAAGACTAAAGTCAACAAAGGAAAAGAGAAGATTGATGTTGAACAAATAAGAGGACAAATGAGCAAGACATGGAAGAAGAAAGGTGAATGCAACATATCAAATGGAGAGATCACTTCAACCAAGAGGTCAAGTGATCACACCTCATCCAATTAAGCACAAGACAGATACATGGGGCTGATACATATAAAAATGTATCATACATCAGCCCAAGAAAACATAGAAGTACTATAAAGAAGAAATATGCATGAGAAAAGATGCCAAGTTAAAAGTTAGAAGATGATGCTGAGCTACCTTTGGTTGCTAAGTAAAGCTTCAGTACATGCCGAGTTGAACAGACTAGTGGATGCCGAGTAATAGATGTTAGTGGCTACTGAGCAATTTAAAAGTTTAGTTGATGACAAGTAAAATTAGATAGTAGCTGTTGAGTAGATGAACTTTAGTACATGTAAAGTTGATAAAATCTTTACAAGCTTAGTGTATAGCTGTAAGTACAAATGCAATAAATGCTAGGTTTTTAAACCTAATAAAGGTGAAATTCATTCATTTTCAAACCATTAGAACAAAGAGTGAAGTCAAGCATAGTGAATAGGCAATCGCATAGTGATTTAGTACTGATTTGCAGTGATTCCAACCACGATTCAACTCCAATTCATCGATCAACAGGTATTTCACTCAAGTGTTGAGCTACAGAGAACTTGAAAGTTTATTTAATTTTAAACCCTATTTTAGTAAACAATGGCATCTGGGTCAACAACCACTAAGGAGAAGGAAATTCATGAAATTCAACTTGTCAATAATGAAGTCAAAGAGCCAGAGTGTAGGCCCATCCCTAAAGTTTCCTATAAAAATGATCCTACTGGTGCTTTATCAATCATTCCAGACAAAGTTGTAATGGTCCAAGACATCAAAAAATGCTATAACTATAAGATTGGAGCTATAGGTGACTTAGAAATTTTCAATGCCTTTGATAAGTTGTGTAACAAAGGTATATTGAAGGACGAGTTTCAAATAGTTGAAAAGAATGGTTTAACTAAAGCCCTAGTTTTCCCCACAATGTTTAAGACTGAATGGATTAATATAGTGTTGAGTTTAATTCATGATGGGTCATTTTGGTTAGAAATAGGGCTAGTGAAGGTAACAAAGAAAATTGTTCATAGGGTTACTGGTTTCCCAACCCTAGATTGGCCCAAGACCTTGAGAAGTGATAAAAATGAGGCCATAGAGAAGAAGATTGGTGCCATATGGAATAATAGGGGAATGACCATTGATACCATTACTAGTCCACCACTTGATTTCACTATTAGAGTCATATCTCACAAATTCTATCATTCAAGTAGATTGAATAGTGTGCCATGCATAGTAGTGGATGTTGCATATAAACTTGTAAAGAAAGACAACACATATGATCTAGTAGAGCACATGCTACAACAAATTAATGAAAATTTTGGAGCCATAAGGAAATCAAAAGGAGCCCAATGCAAATTTGGATCACTGTTGGTCTACATATTTTTCTATGGTATGAAGGAATTTCCATCAGTTGGAAAGGTTAGATGGGATCCTAACAAGACAATTGTCACACAAATCAATGAGTTCATTGATCAAATGGGAGACAATTTTGATGCTAAGATGACAAGTTACTTTGAGGACTTCAAGAAGTCCATGAAATAGAGGATGAGGATACCAATCTCACTAGTTGAGCAGCATGTAAAGGAAATTTTCTTTCTTGTGGATATTGATTACACTTATATACAAGTATTCATACTTAGAGTGAGATGGCTTAGGCCACTAGGTTATGAACTTGATGTTGATTAGGAATCAATAAAATAATAACACTACTTTTAGAAGATATTGAAAAGGAAAATTTTTTTTTTGGAACTTATGATGTTGTTAAATCTAGAGTGGTCATAGACCTTAAAACAACCACTATAGTGAAGAAGAAGGACAAATTGATCAAGACGATCAAGAAGAGATTTGGTGTTGAAACAATAGGCATAGCAGAGGAAGAGGAAGTAGATGAAGAAGATGATGATAGAAAAAATGAAGAGGATGAGCCTAAAGAAGAGCCTCTACAACTACACAAGGCCTAGGTGAGGACAAGGAAGAAGGAGTAGAGGAAGAAGAAGCCAAGGAAGCACCTGCTGGAACCAAGGTCACTAAAAGAAAGGCTAAAGCTCAACCTACTCCTCAACCCAAGGAAAAGAAAGTGACAAAACTTGTAGCAAAGAAGCCTACTACAAGAGCCACCACTAGAGCCACTACTTAAAAGGCTAAAGAAGAGGTAGAAAAGAAGAAGAAAGCCACCAAGAAGATTGATGAGGAGCCAAGGAAGAGAAGAAAATATGTAGCTCAACCTTACTTAGACAAGGAAAATATAGAGTCAGATGATAATAATCAATTCAAAGTGGTAAGTCGTCCACCTAAGTCTTCAAATGATAAATTATGTACAAAAATTAAGAATGGAGACTTAAAAGATTTGAAGAATTTAGATTTCAATAAACTAACAAAGGAAGAGCAAAATAAAATAGAGGAATATGTGTATACAATGATGGTAGAGTACAAGCACACACCTCTAGAGCTAGATGGCTCAATGCCCAAAGAGTTGTCTAAAATAGTAGAAGACAAATGACATTTTTTCTTGCAAATGGAAAAGGAAATAAGGGAATCTACTTTAGCTAGATTGTTGCTGATTTGACTAAGGGTCAAATAACTAATGCAATCAAGAGGCACAATAGTAGATTTAATCCAAAGCATAGGGAATTTAGTATTTTGTAGAATAATATTGAAAAATTTGTAAGAAAATCCACATAGTTGTGGAAAATAATTTATAAGAAAATTGATGATTTTTTTGATGAGGAATACAAGGTAGAAGAAAGTGCCAAGATAAAGGAAATAAAAACAACAAGAAAGAAGGGAGAAGAAAAGAGGGAAGAAGAGAAGAAGGTTGAGGAAGAAGAGAAGAAAGTGGAAGAATAAAAGAAAGATGAAGAGGAGAATAAAGAGGAGAAAGAGGAAGAAAAGGGTACATATGAGCAGCAAGAAAAAAGAGTGCAAGACACACAACTATCACCTCCTAGCCCTCCTCATGATATTGTCACACCTATAGAGAGTATCAAAATAAAGAATGTTATTGACACTTCTTGTCAAAAAATCAATCCATTGACTGTAGAGGATCTCACAAAGATCCTTGACCAATCAACCCAAGTAGCTAGACTATGCACAAGTCCTATATTGGTCAGTGTTGATGAGTTATAAAAGTTAGTAGTAAAATCAAAGGAAGTCAAGGTGAAAACACAAGAACCACCTTTGACCACTCAAACTAATGGACTCTTATTCTTTCCTCCACCATCTCCATCAAAAGTAGTCACAGATGCACTTCGAGTGTAGTAGCAAGGGAAGAAAAAGAAAAATTAGTACAATCAACAAGTACAACCCCAGCCATTGATAGTGAAAAAGTGAAACAAATAGAAGAGAAGGAAGTGACAAGAAATGAGGAGGAATCTGCAATACAAACTTTGGTTCAACTATCGAAAATAGGTACTCCCACTCAAACTCTTCAGAAGCCGAGCACTAACATGCTAGCATTACAAATTAGAACACCAAGCTTGAGCTCAACAAGGGTAGCCATGACACTTCATTATGGAATTCTTGAGCTGGCTGAAGAAATTAAAATACCCTACTATGAATCCAACACCCTCACTGAGGAAAAGATTAATGAGATATAGAGTGCATTGGATAGAAAAAAGAGACAAGAGGTATTGAGAAAAGAATATAAATATAGACAAGCACTGAATGAGATAAAGGACATCTTTATGGATGCCTTCAGCTTCCAGACACCTAATGAGTCAAGGCCAATAGTAGAGCAACTATTTGACATAGTTGACCAGGTGACAAATGAAGATCATGATACAAATGCCAAATTAATGGAATGGTCAAAAAGGAAGTTCCAAGGTAAAGTTAATGAAAATATATCTGGTGATATAGCACTATCTCAAGTTGAGCTGACTAAGAAATTGGAAAGAGTAAAAATTGTACTTGGAAATATATTCTCCTTGTACAACAAGTTGTGTGATTTTTCCAATTTCACATAGGAGACTAGCCAGAGAATAATGAGCTTAGAAAGAAATTAAAGATTTCTAGTATGCAACTCCCTAGCAATCCAACTCAAAGTGAGAAGCATTTTGCTCAAATGCTTCACACTCAAAGAGAATTAGTTGTATTAACAATAGAGGAGGCTAATACAAAAGCTAAGTTGATGCAAATCTAGTCCTCTATAACCCCTCACTTGGAGGTACTCCATAAGGAGAAAATGTATGTAGAAATAGTCCTCAAGAAAGATTCAAATCTTTCTACCTTAGATGGTCTTGTACATCTAGTAGCAGAGATTGCCATCCATCATAAGTCATTGGACATTGCACTAGCCAATTGGGATGCAACTCTGAAGATACTCCTGGAGGTAAATAGCACATTTTTGGCTAAACATGGTATTACTCTATAGAACCCTTTGACATTAGTGTCAAAAAGGGGGAGAAATATGTATAGGGGAAGAAATATGAGATATATATATAGAAATATGGGAGAACACTAAATTTTTGAAAATTTTGCTCATTTTTTATTACATTATTTCATTCATTTTGAGAATAGAGTGGAAAGTTTATAACTAACCAAAAAGGGGGAGTCAAGTAATAAGGAGAAAGGGGGAGATGCAAAATTTTGAACTTCACACAAATTAGATACAACATAAAGGCTCAGAATGCAAAAACAAGACAAAGGACAGAGAGGATCAGGCACTTAAGCACATAATTTTAGTTTCAATATTGGACAAGGCATAATCAACTCAGTGGGAGTCATAAGGTATATTGTTACTCATAATATTTTTGAAATTTTGCATGAATTCCAAGAAAATAAAGAATGTACTCAATAAGGTTGAGTTCATAAATTCCTAGTTAAGTGTTTTTGATACTCATGTCAAAGGAGGAGATTGTTGGTCAAAAGAATTGTCTTGACAATTGAGTGTCAACACACTTAACCATTTTCACTATATATGCCGAGTACACAATGTATGCCGAGTGATCCATAATTTTTTAGATGCCAAGTGATCCAGGAACATTCATGTGCCGAGCAATAAAGGATATAATAGGTGTCGAGCCAACCAGAAATGTAGTAGATGCTAAGCAATGCAAAAACACTATGTGCCAAGCATCAAGAATACAATATGTGCCAAGTAACTTAGGATCAACATGAGTTTGTGCCATCAAAAACTAACATGTGAAATAGTTTTTGCATGACTCATGAAAGGATAAGATGATACGATCGAATCCTTGCAATTACCTATGGAATCAACATGCAACCAATCAAAAAATTGGAGACAACATGCAACCAATAGGTGAAAAAAGGGATTTCAATGGGAATTTCAAGTTCGTGAATGCATAGAAAACCCTAAGTCCACAATATCTTTATAAGGAGACCACGACACCATATTGAAGTTTTTGAAGAAATTGTTGAGATTACTAAGACAAGAGTTGAGAAGGTTATTGATGGAGTTATCAAATTGCAGAACAAAGTAATCAACAAAGGTGTTAAGGACTTAGTGAAATGAACTACAAATATACATATAGTTGATTAGAACAAAGCAAGGGATACATTCAGAGATCAGATCAAGCACAGATTAGAATGAGAAGAGTAGATCTAGCACCTAAATCTAGCAATTTGAGATTGCATTCAATCAGGTCAAATGTACTAATACTCTCTTACAATTTTATTAGAGGTTGAAATCCTATGTTGATAGGTTAGCTTAATAGCTAGGTAGGAGAACCTTTGGAGAAGGTCATAAAAGTCCTATTAAATTAGGTGGGTTTAACAACCTATTGTAAATCCTTTAACAAGGTGGCACTTTATGTAAGTGTTTGTAAATCCTCTAACCAGGTCACTATTGACACAGTGTAAAGCCTTTCACAGGGAAGACCATCAGAAGTGGTTGAACATTGATTGCTGTAGTGATTTTTGTGGGTATCATCCCTACCCTAGTTTTACCTTCTTATTCATGGAGGGTTTTTGGGTTTTCAATTCTGGTGTTATGTGTTATTGCATGTGATTGATTTTATATTCTTTTATATGTTTACATGCATGCAATTTGTTTTTTCAGTTATATGTTTAAAGGATAAAGAAAAATTCACCCCCCCTCTCAGAAGCACTCTTCCCATTTGAATATTCCAATAGATGTAAACTGATAAAATGTGTAGAATTGGATGAATTTTATACCTATAATTTTTATAATTTTTTGAATACAAATTATTCATTTTATTTTATTTTGAAGTCCCTTTTTTAATTGTAAAAAATATAGGGTGTAGTTCTCGTCAAACAATTATATGAAAATCATCTTTTTTTGTTCTGATTTAAAAATATCTTATAGATGACATGTATAGCTAGAGAATAAAAAAAGAAATTATTATTTTTGATGTATATTTTTTTTCTTATAAGTAATCAAGTTCGACCTTATCAGAATCCAACAATTTTTTCCTCTTATCAAAACTTCCATATCAAAACTACACATTCTTGACAAAAATTTACATATTCATGAAGAGGATTCTCTCCTCTAGATATACATATGATTTTTAAATTTTTTTGATATGATTTACGCTTTTTTTAATTTTTGAGGGACCATCTTCAAAAATGTTGAAATATTGACTTATAATATTTTGAGATTATAACATATTATAACTAGTCAAAACACTCAAAAATTTATATAATGATGATATTGAATCTGAGATCTATAAAAGGATATTTCTAGTTTTTGAAAAAAAGAGAGTTTTGATAGAGAAATGAGATTTGACCAAAATAGGCTTTGATATCATAAAGGGTGACACAGATCTATGCTTTTACCCATAAAAATGATCTAAAATCAAAAAATATAGTTGCATCAACAATCATGTCAAGTCATTATTACTCTTTAACAATCATAGTAGTGAATCAAATCTCCTAATAGAGTTAGCCTAACAACTATTTTCCAAATCCTCTAACAAGGTGGCATTTCTAGATTGAAGTGTCTAAAGACCTCTAACAAGGCTACTCCTAATAGGGTGAACTAAATCTTTTAATAGAGTTACACCTAATAGTGGTTTTTGTAACATTTAATAGGGTTGACTCCTAACTGGTCCCACTTTAGAAGAACAAAAAATAATAACTAGTTGCAATTGGTGGTTTTCCCAAATTGGGTTTCCGCATTAAATCTTAGTGTCTCTTGTGTTCATGTTATTTTATTTATGATTTTGCAACTAAGTTAATTAAGGTTAAACACACTAAAAATATTAAGAAGTGATTATCTCAATTTTTTTTGAGTGACAATAATTCTTAGAATAAACCGAGTATTCCTGTGTTAACTGAGTTATAACAATATTTTTGTTTTAACAGAGTTTGGTTTTGAATTATATTGACATCTTAATGGATCTTGGATTTGTTTTTGTGGTAAATGATTCACCCCTCTCCTCTTAGTTACTCCTCTTATATTTCCAACAACTCGTATCTAAGCTCTTGGTGCTTATAGGAAGGTTCAAGGACCTAAGCTAAAGATCAAGATGTTGTCTAGTGTGGAGTCGAATTAGTCCCCAAGTGGGAGATTGTTGCTTTTTGGTGATTGATCAGAAAAGTACTGTACATACTTCATAAATTTTTTGTGGCCAACATATGGTTAACATGTTGTAACCCTAAAGTGGTAAAAATACTTGTATAAAAGAGCTTAGGGTTAGGGATTGTTTTTCATATTGGTGATGCGAAAGTCGGTCCTTGTAGTGGTATTGAGTTGTAAGGGATTACAGATTGTAATAAGGTTATAATCACTAGATTGTATTAATAGTAGACTTGCTGTTTGGTGGATGTAGCCAAGGGATTAGGTGAACCACATTAAATCTTGGTGTCTTGTGTTCTTTTCTATGTGATCTATTATTTTTTGATATTGGTTATATTTGCATGTAATTGCTATTTTTTCTGTGGTTTAATCCTAAAACAAGATGCCTTACAAAAGGGAGATTCCTATGTTGAACAAAGATAACTTACAAGTATGGAAAGAACTCATGAAGTTCCATTTGGAAACCATAGATTACACACGATTTAAATATTTGGAGAACAAATATGTGGAACCAATTGGAACTTTTACTGTGGATTAGATTATGGAAAAGAAAACCACACAATGATGATTAGCATTGCTTCCACTCTCAATTATGCTAAATTTGATGAAGTTAATGATAGTGGTACTTCTCATGAAATGTGGAACAAGCTAAAGGATATCTATGGAGGTGATGATAATGTGAGGAGAGCTAATGAATAAAGCCTTAAAGGTCCATTTGATCAGATGAAGATGGAAGAAGATGAGAATATTACACAATTCAATGAAATAATCAAAGCTAGTGTGAGTGCAATCAGAGCCTCAAGTGGTAAAATTTATGATGTAACCATGGTCAGCAAGGTACTCAAAACTCTTATTCTTGTTAATGCAATTAAAAATTTGATCCTAAGAATGATACAACTTTGGATGCACTAGTGGGAAGGCTAAAAAAATTTGAGTTAGATGACTTTGATAATTATATTCCTAACTCCAGTAACCTTGAGTCTACATTTAAATCCAAACTATCACTCAAGAAGAAAGCTACATTGTCTAAAATCAAGAAGCTTGATAGTGAAGATGAAGATGGTTTTGATGATGATCTTGAATTCATTGAAGCATTTTTTGTAGAGATTTCCCAAAGCCAAAGGAAAGTACAAAGGTAAAATTACTTTGATAGGCTTTTCTTGTGAAGAAGTTAGTCACATTGCTACAAGGTGTCCAAAAAAAGAAGGTGAAGAAGAAAAGAAGAATGACAAATAAAAAGGAAAGAAGGATTTAAAAATCTACAAAGACTACAAGGACAAAGGTAAGAAATCTTATTACATGGCTAAAGATTCTAATAGTAGTGAAGAAGATGAAATGGTTTACATTGTTGTTAAGGATGAATCAAATGATGAGAATGATAAGATGGCCCTGATTTCTCATTTTAGTAAGAATGCTACATGGATTATTTATAGTGGCTGTTCTCACCACTTGACTGGTGATAAATCTAAATTTGAGCACTTAGAACACTATGATGATGGGAGTGTCAGATTTGGAAACAACTAGCCTTGTTATGTGAAGGGAAAAGGTTGTATTACACTAACCAATAATCTTAGATGTGACAATGCATATTGGGTTGAAGGACTGAAACATAATATACTTAGTGTGGCACAATTGAATAACATTGGATTCAAGGTAGAATTCATGAGTTGGAAAGCCAAGTTGCTGGATGGAAAAGGAAATCTAGTTGGGTCTGACAATCAAACAAGACATAATCTATTCTGCCTAGATCTAATTGAAAATTCATATTGCATTGATCAATTAGAAGAAATTTGGTTATTGCATAAAAGGTTATATCATGTAAATTTTGATAACCTCGTCAAAATAAGAAAGAATAAAAGGTTTAGAGGAATATCAAGCCTAAAGAAACTTGATATGGGCATGTGCAAGAATTTTCAAATCAAAAACATGGGAAAGACAAGTTTCAAAAGAAAGATTTATCATTTTGAAGATGTCTTGGAGTTGGTTCATACAGACCTTTGTGGACCTATTGGAATATAAAGCTACTCTGGAGATAAGTATTTTATTTTGTTTGTTGATGATTATTCTAGGATGATAATAGGTATATATTTAAAGGATAAATTAGAATATTTTCAAAAGTTAAAATAGTATTTGGATAGATTTGAGAAAGAAAATGAAAAGAAACTAAAGTTCCTAAGGTTAGATAGAGAAGGTGAATTCATCTTAAATGAATTCAATGAATTCTACAACAAAAGAAGAATCAAAAGACAAGTATCTACTCCTGGTACACCTTGTTGGTAAACAAATTGTACTTTTTAAATTAACTCTTTAAATGCTCAATATATATGAACAATGATTGATTACAATAGTTGGGAAATCATAACTAAACAATTGATTTGCCTTCGAATTTATAGGTATATCTCCCTTGAGTTTATGATTTACAATAAATTTGTTTGTTCCTAAATCTAAGATGGGGTTTGTTCTTGACCAAAGAAAAGGAGAGGAAAACCAAGTTAGGCCTAGACAAGAACTAAATCAGGCTAGAATCTGGGTCTTAATACCAAAAAAATTTGTGAATCAATACATCTTATGAACCCATAAAATTTGATGATGCACTAATGAATTCTATTTATATGAAATAGATACTTAACATAATGCTTTTAACTCTAAAATGCAAGGAAAGAGCTTAAGAAAGACTATTGGAAAGAATATCTTTTAAACTCTGATAATACTATGATTATCTTCAATTTTTTGTATTAAATAGGGGAACAAAGCTATGTTTTTTGATTGGCTCAATTCAACTCAAAGAGATGCTTCTAACTAAGTCTAGAAATAGAACAATAAATAATTGATACAAAACACATTCAATTTGTCTCTACAATATGAAGTATTCCACACCAAAAATTAGCTGACCTTTCACTAATCTTTCTATTGAGTACATAAAGGATTATGAGATGAACCATTACAAAAAGGAACTAAATTGGTTCATCTTCTCAATAATGACAAATGACAAGAAGCCAATTATCAATTACAATTTCATATTGGAATACAAAAGAGCGGGAGAAACATCATTTTTTTTTCTTACCCTTTTCTAATTTTTCCTTATGGGCCTTAGCAACAACAATGACCAGAATGAGCTCCTCATGTGTGTTGACATGGACATTGATGTATTTGATAAGTCATTTGGAGTGCTCTCTAGCCAACTCCTTGATTGTGCTCAACTGCTCTTGCATTTCTTCTATTGCCAAATGTATGCATCCATTGAGATGTTGGAGATTGACACTCTATTTCGATGGCTAGGAAATCTCTTTGTTAATTTATCCAAGTGACTAGAGAAATTATTTTTCATAAAAGTGATTCCTACTACTCATTTACCTTGTTCACTTGTTTGGGAGCTAGAGTGTAGGCCTTTCAACAACTCATAATCCTTATCTTTCTCCTCTTTAAATTTACTTTCTATCTTCTAAACCCTTCTTCCACTTAAGAGATCATGTCCAATTTGAATTGAAAGCTCTATTTCCATTCAAACAAAGGCTCATCTCCTTTTTGTAGAATTTTGGATTCAACTACTTCTTTGGCTATCATTTGGATGATCATATGTAGGAGAGATGCAATCTTCACATTTTTCCTTTTCTATTTCCAAAGTTTCCCAGTTAGCTATGATATTATCTTTTTTTATCTAAAGCCTCAATACTACATTGCAAAGATGATCTATAACTACAAGTCCTTTAGAATTGAGTTTCTCACTCCAACTCTTACCAATTTACCCAAAATTCTTGTCTTCTTGAAGTTGAGAGATGATGGCCTAAATATATGTAGCTGTGGGATCACTGGTAGGTGGGATTTGTGAAATGCTCACCAATGGGGAATCCAATTACATGATTAAGTAGTTGAGCTCATGGATCTTTTCCTTCAATCAGACCTTGCAAAGCTTGATATCTTCAAGTTCTTCTTCTATCACTTCATTACTCATTCTCTATAAGCCTACTTTGGTATCATGCCTAACTTCTCCAAAATCTAGAGATTGTATTTGGAAATCAGATGTAGCTAGGTCCTCAATCCTTCCTTCTTTAGTAGGCTTGGTGATCTCCATTAGTTAGGTGTCTCATATCTAGATCTTGGCTGAGGATAGAAAAAGTCTTTGGCTTATTCACTTTTCTCAATGCATAACTAGAGTAGATAATTAGAGATAGAGTCTATTTGTTTGGAGCCCCATCTTCTATCCTCTTCCTTTTTCTATCCAAAGTATTTTCAAACCATAACTCGGTGCTAATTAATTTAGAGGTAGTCCCTAGCATGTCCACATTGAACATCTTTCTATTAGCTAGAGTTAACACCTTCAAAGATGAAGAGAAAGGATTTCCTGAAGTAGAGGAAATGAATATTGGAGCTTCAGGGATCTTCTCTTCTTCAGATGTCTTGTTTTCTACTTCATCCAACTTTGTGGATTCTCTCATTTCTCCTATCATCTCCAAGGTCAAGTACTTGTATTTGGGGACTACTTGGCAAGAGTATTGTTTCACTTATAGATGGGATTAGACTACTATGGGAAGGCAGAGTCAATATAACTGTAGTGTCTTTTAGCTCTTTTTCTTTCTTCTTCTTAGCTTCTACCTTTGTCCCAAACACATGTATTGAACCATCCTAACAAGTTTTTTATAAAGGAATTTTTTTGTTAGTAGGTTGATCCCCTCCACCCAAAAGTTGAGTTGGGCATTTAGTGAGTGATGGAATTGTGCCCGAAGTGCAAGTAGGGGAAGATCATGCTGTAGCTATGTTTGGAGTGGACAAGGAAGACACAAATTTACTTCATTTCTTCCATGCTGTAGTCCACTTGACCCACTTCTTATTCCTCTTGTAGATTCTTTCCATCATCATGTCTAGGTCTTCAATTGCATCTCTGAATGGTCTAGAGCTTATAGGAGTGTTCTCTAACATGGTCAAATAAGTTTTGCTATACATATTCTAACCATCATCCTCAAATCAATCTAGATCTATACTTACATTGTATAGCTTAACTTGATCTACTATCAATCTTGCAAAATCTTGATCATGGCTTTCAAATTCATCCTTGTAGTCAGCCCAATAGTCTTCAATTGTACTGACATGCTTTATTACACTTCCAATCTATAGAATGTCCTTAGCATATATGTCATGGTCAAACATATATCCCAAGACCTCACACATGTCCATCTTGTACTTTTTCTCAAAAGCCTTCATCATATTCTTGGCATCAGACCAAGTGTCACAATTGAATGCTCCAACCTTGATAAGGAACTCATACAATTTCTTCTTTAGACTTCCACTCAGGATATTCATCAACAGAGCTTGTCAAGTGATCTCTACCAAAACTATCATATCATTCAGATATTTTGGTAGCTTTAGATGAAATACATTGAAAGATGCAAGATTCAAGTAAGAAAAAGATGAAAACTAAACAAAATATTAGCCAAATTGACTAATGACGGCCATGGCTTCAAAGGAGAATCTCCTTTCTGGGCACCTTTTTAATTCCCTGCAAAGTTTGATAATAAACATGTCATTCACTTTTACATAATCTGCCTAACTATTATGTAGTTGGAGACATGGATAAAATTCATAGGACTTGACATCATCATGGAAGTCATCTAATCCTAGAAGACCGGGCCATAATTGCAAAGATGCCTACATATAAATTAGGAATGAAGACATATAAAATGAATTGTAATACTTAGCCACTTGGAGGGAATTGGACATAATCTCACTCACCTCTTGCACCCAATCAATATATTATGTATTTGAGCATATAAATTGAACCAAAAAGAAGTATTGTTCAACAAAATTTAGGGCTTCTACTTCACCTCTCAACATGTGCAGAAGAACCAAAATATCAATTATCTCTAGTTTGAGGTTGGTTTTAAACAAATTTTTGGCAACTTTTCTCTTGTCACTCCATGGCTTCTGGAACCATGTTCACATGATGTTATTCCTCCTAATCATCTTCTTCACCAAGAAATTTGAAATGGCCCCATAGATAGTTAGGTCAGAAAATTCCTCCCATTCTGGCACATGAAGGAAATTCACCACCATTTTCCTGTCAATTGAAATTAATACAGTGTAATCAAGTAGAACTATTTGTGTGGTTTCCAGATTGTAATGGTGTATACATTCATAAATGTGTTCTGGGGCATGAGTTGCAACTAGGAAACCAACGACTTTGACCAAACCACATCTCAAAGCTTATTATTGATGGGATGGATCTATTTAGATTTTACACTCTTTTGGAAATATTCCCTATCATAGAAATGGAGGGACATGTTTGTGAAGTCTTGCAGTTGATACTTGATCCTAGTCAAACCATCAAAACATATGAACTTAGTAGCCATAGCTTATGAATAAAATTTTGAATTGAAAAGTGAATAAGAAAATGAACACTACAGTTACTAGATTTCAAAAGCTATGCATACTAATAAAATGAGAAATCAAGGAAACAAGGTAACTCATTCAACTACTTGTGTGTTTTTATACAAGGACCTTGATTCATCCATTAAACTTTAGAATTGGTGCCACATGAGTGAAATTTAAGGGAGCACCCATTAATGAGTAAATGGATGTTGGAGTTACAAGAAGGAAAGATAAAATTCTGAAAGGGGGGTGAATTAGGAGTTTAAACTTCAATTAATAAAACTTTTAGCATTAATACATCACATGCATTAACATACTGAAATAACATGTAAAGTAAATGCATCTAAAACATGTAAGAAATCAAACACACACACTTGAAACCATATATGATTACCTAGAAAACCTCCAAATGAGAAGGTAAAACTAGGGTGGGGATGATACCTATAAATCTTCACTACTGCATCAATAAAGTGTAGCCAGGTTACAATGTTTTGACCATGAATCATGATTTGCCCTGTGAAAGGCCTATGTTGTTAAAGGCTTACAAAGATTGTTAAGTCCCACCTTGTTAGAGGATTTCAACACCCTATTAGAAGTGTGCATGATTAAAGGACTCTAGGTCATTCACTTGGAATGCCACCATGCTAAAGGATTTCGTAAAGCTTGTTGGAATTACTCTTCCTAAGAGATTCAATTGAAATCACCTATCAAAATGTCTCAGCATAGATCTTGCAGTTGGCACTTGATTGCCTAATAATAGATCATCTCTATCCAATCTCTAATTTATCCTTCATGATCTGATGCATCAATGTTGGATCATGTATCCTTAGTTCTTCACTTAATTGATTCTTCAATTCACTCTTATTGCTAAGTCACCTTGAATTCTCTACAAACTATCTTGTTTGCTCCTCCAATTTGATCATTCACCCCTTCAAAATGCTCTCAAATCCCTTAAAAATTTAGGGCTTCATCTTCCTTAAGAAGACTTTGGTGGCTTAGGGTTAGGTATGAATCTACAGTTGAGATTCATCCATTTTGTCACTTAATCCTTCCCATTTTCTGATTGGCTACATGTAATTGCATAGGGAATCTATAAGGAAACTTGGTAAGAAAGAATATAACCATTTTCACATAACCCATAATAGATTTGAAATAAACATGAAATTAAAAATCCACATGCAAGAGAATAGATAACATACCCACAAAAATTGTGACACAAGATATACCCTGGGAAACCCTCATTGAGGGAAAAACCTGGCCTCCAAAAGCATCCATCACCATGTATTATTCAGCAAAAAATACCATTGCAATACAACCATGGAAGCCTTTATGGCCATAGCCAAAACTGAGAAAACTATGTGAACAAGCATGAATCCACACATCCCATGCCATGCTTCTAACCTTCACAAATGCTCCCTTGGCTAACCTGTCAAGCCTTGTCCTGCTTGACTCTTGCCTTTCTAACTCTTTCTCTCTACAAATACTACCCTTGTGGCTGCTTATTTAGTAGCAAGTCCCACAAAACCACTAAGTGGTATTACATAAACCATGTGCTACCTAACCCACTGACCCCACATTTAATATTGGGCATTTAATTCTTTTCCCAAATATTAAATAATTACATGAAATATTTTCACAATGTTACAATACAACTCATCAAGAATATTCTATGGGAATCTTTACATGTTGCATGTCCATCTAGGTGCAACATTACATAATAAAATAAAATAAAATAATATAACAATATTATGTAATGTGTGCAACACCCATTATCTCAACAATCTCCCACTTGTTGTATACATTGCATAGGGTCAATCCATAGCCACATAAATGAACAAGGGAACAATCCCTCCTAGCACATCCACCATCATGGATCAAAATACACGAAGTGCTCCATCCTAGTACCTGCAACAAAATCAAAGTATCCAGCATCTCAAACATGAATGATCTCACCTCTTATTATGCCACTACCATTGGACATACATAGAAGATATCAAAAGAGAAAAACCACCCAACTTGTCACATTAGAAGATTATAAAATCCTATACCAACTAAAATTCTGAGCACAAAAATCCTAATCCAAAGGTAATCACATATATCTATACTTGTCAAAATATCCATAGCTGAAATAGCAGCCACAGCAAGTGCCAAACCCATCCAACTATCCATACCTCAAAGGTATAACAAGTGAATCTCACATCACTGACATCCAATCTATAACCTGTAATCACAAGCCTCAAGAGCAATACCTGCCACATATATACCAATAAGCTCCCACTGCAAAAGATAATGTCAAATCTATAACCAATCTACAGAACATCTCAAAGAAGTGAATCCATATAGTATCAAGGACATCTGCAATACATAAACTAATATCCTGCAAGAACAACTCTTGTAACAAGTCTCCAATGCTCTCTCAAGTTCTCCACAACCAACAGAGGAAAGAGATAAAGTAATAACCATGTCATCTCTCACATGACATACATGAACAAAAACCAGTGATCACAATCTCTAACCAATCTCAAATCCAATGTAAGCAAAACTAAACATGCAGGAAGATAACCAAGACCAGAGCAACCATGCAAATCATAACATGTATCATGTCCTTCTACACACACCTCTAGATGTAAACTGTGCAAGTATGATCTCCTCCATAAAACCCCAACAAGAAGCTTTAACAACACCTAAACCATACCATATAACTAATCATGGATGTAAGCATCTCACAAGAAGATCAAACTCATAAACCATTCCTTAACCAAGGAATATGCCCAATATAAAACCATCTCCCAAATTCAACCAACATAACAACATATGCAAATGGAGATAACCAATGCTAAACCATCTCTGAAATGAACCCTCCAAAACTAACTCATGTACCATAGCTCAAGATCCATATCCATGAAAGACAAGCATAAATATAATCCAACTGAGAGAAACAATGGGCTATACCTCTCAAGTAGCAAATCATCGAGCAGACCAAGAGTGGGGAATGAGAATGCTCATCAAGATATCCAAGTCTCTAACCAAGACTCATCTAAGAATAATCTCCTTTCAAGTCCATATTAGGTGACTACCCCTCGGACTTCCTACTAAAACCATCAACTGTCCCAACAAATACTTCTTTAATTGAAGAGAAATCAGCATCACCACCATCTCTACGTATCCATGAGCACCTGTAACCAATCAATCCATGCCAACTCTGAATGCAACATTGCAATATCATGAAGTATCCAGCTTATGATCACTGTACTCAATACTAAGAAACTAAACCAAGATCAATTTAAAAGTTCCAACCATGGCCTTAGGAACATAAACATGATAACATGATCTAACCATCTCAACCAAGGAGATAACATGCTCCACATGAACATACTATAACATGTCACAATTCTAAATGTGTATCAAGAGTATACCATGCCATAATAATAAAACTATCCTCATACCAAAGATAACATGCCAAATAAAAGCATAAATTGTACCTTTACCAAGAACCCTATGAGTCCTCAAGATGCAAGCATCTCCACACACCATGAAGAAAACCATCTCCACATACCAGGAAGAACCATCTTCACACACTATGAAGATAACAAGTGCACCATGTAAATGTTAAAGATGCTTTTGTAGCAACATGATCTAAGACAAACCTCCAACATCTGCAAACACTCAATAAATATATCAATGCCAACAACTCCCACTCAACTGTGGTACCAAGTCACCTATGGCATCATAAAATCCATCTCCTACATGAAGATCCAAACCAAACCAGGAACTAATCCTGCACTGTCACCTCATCACTATCACAAGCTCCCACTAAACTATGTATCCAAGCTATCCATGACATCATGATGAAAAACCATCCTCTAACCATGAGAATCAATCAAGGCATCAAACCATCAAAGAACTCAAAGTGCACATCATGAGCTCCTCAAGAGAAACCAAATAACCATGATCCTCAACCAAGAAGATATATCACCATAACTATATCAAAAATCCAAGCTAATGAACATCAAGGAGCCAATCATGTCATGCCAAAATCCATGACACCATGATCAGATCCATGAACTGAGCATCTATCTTTCAAAGTGTCCAACCTGTCAGCATAAAATAGTCAACCAAAATCCTCCACCATGATTGTACCTACTAACAACATCTCATCCCTTCTACATGAAGAAAAATCAGCAAATCATCTGACTTAAGGCATAGACAACCCAAATCCAAGCCACCAATCTGAATATGCATCAATAATGAAAGATCAATAGGCAAAGACAACCCATAACCAAGCCATAAATGTAACTTGTAAGTATAGACTGCTTACAACACTGCACAACTTGTAGATCCAACATGTCATCATACATATTCAAGCCAAACATTGATAGCCATATCATCATGAGACCAATATGAATAATGAACTAAGTATACAATGACATCAAAACTTAAATCTTCAATGCCATAAACTCACCATGTTACCATAGTTAAAATATATCTATAAACTGTTTAGATCAATATATCACCAAATAAATCATACCAAACCTATACCAAATCTAAACCAATGTGTAGAGCTCTCCAAGAGCTTTTTTTTGACTACTCAAAGTCCAAAATCCAACTCTGTATGCCCAAGTTATGCCCTAATCCGTGCTCAAAATAAATAACATCTAACTTTAGGGCTCTTAAAACTTAACAAAATATCAAAATCATAGAACCAAACCTACACCATGTTGTAGTGCTCTGAATTAGCTTTCCAACACTTATAAGAACTCTGAAATTTTATATTCTGAGAGAAATTTATGGCCATTTTACTAAGATAGTCTTTTTACCATTTTCAGTGTGATTTTTCATTTTTTATTGTGACGAAAATTCTGACGGGATTTATTTTGACAACCATCATGGGCTGAAACTAAAAAACTCTTTCATTTCCTCTGAACATGGCCAAACTAGGGCATATTATATATCAAAATTTATGAAAATGTCGACCCGGATCCAATGGTGAGGTCTATTTTTACCCAGAAGGTCATTTCTGCATGCTACCCCCCAAAACCCTCATTTTAAATGAAACATCCGAAAAATCTTTTTGTCCAACAATTTCACATGCCCAAATATTTTAACATCCCATCATAATAGGAAATCCAAAGCCCTCAGATCTGCAATAAAACATTCATATATCTTGCCCTTTCCTTTTATTCTCTCATGCATTCCCATGGATTCAATCTAAGGTAATAATAATAAAACCATAGCTCTAATACCACTTGTAAGTAAAATTGGCAAGAATATAACCATTTTCACATAACCCATAATAGATCTAAAATAAACATAGAATTAAAAATCCACATCCAAGAGAATAGATAACATACCCACAAAATTTGTGACACAAGATATACCCTGGGAAACCCTCATTGAGGGAAAAACCCAGCCTCCAAAAGCATCCATCACCATGTATTATTCAGCAAAAAATACCATTGCAATACAACCATGGAAGCCTTCATGGCCATAGCCACAACTAAGCAAACTATGTGAACAAGCATGAATCCACACATCCCATACCATGCTTCTAACCTTCACGAATACTCCCTTGGCTAAGCTGTCAAGCTTTGTCCTGCTCAACTCTTGCCTTTCTAACTCTTTCTCTCTACAAAAGCTACCCTTGTGGCTGCTTATTTAGTAGCAAGACCCACAAAACCACTAAGTGGTATTACATAAACCATGTGCTAAAACCATGTGCTACCTAACCCACTGACCCCACATTTAATATTGGGCATTTAAATCTTTTTTCAAATATTAAATAATTACATGAAATATTTTCACAATGTTACAATACAACTCATCAAGAATATTCCATGGGAATCTTTACATGTTGCATGTCCATCTAGGTGCAACATTACATAATAAAACAAAATAATAAAATATAACAATATTATGCAATGTGTGCAACACCCATTATCTCAATAGAATCTACATGTAGATTCATCCTTATCTCTAAAAGATCAAAAAATATCCTTAGATTGATTAAAAATGGTTTACATAGTTATTTGTAACATAAAAAACAAATATGTCCAATTTGTGTTACTTAGCATATGTAGTTCCTGATGCTCAACATTTATTGTAATTTTTCTTCTGACTCGACACCTGAATTGATTGACATCTACTATTCACTTGACACTTGGATCACTTGGCATGTTCTATCTACTCATGACTTGAGTGACTTGACACTCATTGCAACTTGACATGGTCTATTATTTACATGTTGCACTTAGCATGTATTACTAGTTTGACATGAACTAAGTAAATGTCTTAAGTTTGTTGACACTCAACTATCAAAACCAATCTAAGATCAACAATGCAAACATTCAATGGACATTTAAAGTCTACTCACTATTCTGTTGGATGTAGCAATAACTTTCCATAAACTCATTATTTACTTTTCCATTTTCCTTTTAGTTTTAGAATGTTGCCCCTTGGGTACTCTATCGATGAAAATTTGTCAAGTAAGATTCTAGCCTTATCTTCTTCATGCAATAGTTCATTTCAATCCAATATCATCTTAATATGTGCTAGATTTACCATGCGAGCCAAATTTTACTTGTTGACTTGATTTCTCTACATATTCAGAAAGTTTCCTTCATGGGTTGGAAACATGCCAAAGAAAAAGCAATTTCCATCTTTTTGCCAATGCTTCTTTATTAGTTGAATCTCTGATAATTGCATGATTGGTTGTTAAAGATGTTTAGTTAAGATAGATGGATTCACTTGGATGTCATTCAACATATTGTATTTCACTTTCCTCTATTTTGCAAAAATTGTCTTCATGGGTTTTGAAGTTGGTTGTTGACAATTTTCCAACAAGTTGGAATTGATGATGTAACCGTGGTCAGCAAGATATTCAGATCCCTTCTTCCTGTTTATGCAATTAATTATACCTAAATGATATTTTAAACCCCATAAAAAAATTGTTTTAAAAACTAGGAAGATGTATAACACAAAAAGGCATCTGCAACCAACTTCCAAAATTTCCTTTGCCAAGCCCAAATTCCCCCTATTTCTTGCACAAGGAAACAATGGTCTCCAATCTCACTTGATACTTTCAAACACTACGTGTGAGTAAGTGCATTACTTTGCATGAGGATTTTCATCACATCACACGAGGAAATACATAGGTGCATGTGAGGAAGGGCACATGACGCACAAGGAAGTGCTCATGCTTCACAAGATTTCATTTCTCTATGTGATGAAGTAAATGTTCACGTGAGGAAGTGCATTCTCACGTGAGAAACTTTTCTTCCCATGCAAAAAAACAATTGACAATATGACTAAAGTGTAAAGGAAAATCATAAAAACATGAAACCTCCACACCAAGGAGTACCAAATCCATGTAAATCAAGGAATGATCACTCAAGAGCATAAGAGACAAGACAACAAGCAACAAGAAGGAGAAAAAATCCATCCATCTGATCCATAACAACATATGAAAGAACATACAAAAAACAATATCACAATGTACATACATGTTTTATAAACCAAACATCATATGAAGGCAAGCATAAACATCTAAGTACTAACACAACTAAAAATTATGCTTGGTTCCTCCCAACTATAATGACATCATGAGACCTCAAAGACCCTATCCATACCCTAAGTGTAACATCCCAAATTGCCAACTAGATAGTTGGAGCTATCTTATGAGGGAGTTATTACTAAAAATGTAACTAATGTCATAAGATAAAGAAGATTTAATATGCTAATCGATCAAAGCATAGATGCTCCAACTAGTAGTGAATCGTATCATCTAAGCATATGCTATAACATCATAATCATGGGATGCAACAATGAAACTAACATCATCTAAAAATGATATCCAAGAATTCCAATTTAAGAATAAATCACAAGGAAATATAAATTGGAATCCCAAATATACCAAGCAAACATCAAGCATCAGTCTCAACTGGTAATAGACTATCTTTGTACATTGGTCTAGTAGTGGCATAGGTAGATATACCTCCCATCCATGTGGAATCCATATGCCGACTCTTTCTATACTGATGGAGAGAATGATCCAACCAAAAACACACATAAAACAAATTCCCATGGCTATCACTTGCACTAGACAATAAGGAGGACTAAAACTAAGATCACGAGACAATGCAAATTATACAATGGGTCCTCATCAGACACTCTATGGGTAAACTATGTAGGGGATATAGTGGAGAGTAATATGCTTGGTACTCCCAAGCTAAACCTAGTGTGGAAAATCTCCCGAGATACTCCCTTGAAGGCCATCACATTACTGTGAAAACACTCTCAAGATACTCCCTTAGAAGCCAATATCGAGTGTTCTTAGAATCATACTATAAGACACTTGACCTCAAATAGACCATACAAGAATCACATTTTAATTATCTTAATTTTATTACCTAGTTTATTTCTTTTGTTATCACTTGGTTAGAAACTTCTTCATGCCAACAAGCTAAGAAATGGTCACTAAGGATATGAGAGAAGCCCCTCCACTATCTAGCCTACATAACCATGCTCATCACACAATGAGTGCCCTTAGGTAATGCATATTTCCAACCTAACCCCAATGAATTCTAATATACTTGAATCACCTAAGAGTTCGGGTCTCACAAGAACTGACAAAGGCATGCACATGCGCTTGTGTGTGGACACACCAACTCCATGAGGCACATAAAAAAATGGCTAGATGAGAAGAAAATCAAAATACCAAGTATAAAAAATCAATCAACCAACTTATATTCGGGACGATGAATTCTATACGGATCCCAATTTTTTAGCAAAACCAAACATCATGACTTACTCCACTGGCCTAAATATGAGAGTATGGGTTCTATATGGATCCCAATGATACAAAAAAATACCAAATATCATGAAATCACTCAACCAACCTAAATTTGGGAGTATGGGTTCTACATGAATCCTAATGTCCATGAAATAACAATAAGGGTTCGACGAGAACAATAATAATAGGTACAAAATCACTCAACTAAACACATAGTTGAGAGTGTAGATTTGATAAAAATTCCAATGAAAATACAAAGATGCAATAGTGGTCAAATTGAAATCCTATAGTTAATCTAAATCCATGACCAACATCATGCTAAGAAAACTTGAGAAAATTGGGTAGCATGCAAATCAAGGCAAAAACCTCAAAAACCCAACATTGAAAAAAAATAAAAAAAAATAAAACCCATTCTACCCATGGGTAAATGAGCCATAAATATTTGATAAAAATTGAGTTTGAACCTCGTATGAAAAAATGACGAGTATAATGGTGCAAAACCCCAAATCCCCATCCCAAAAAATAGGGAAATGCTCATACTCGTCCAACTGAGTAGAGCTAGCACTCACAAACAAAGGGGAACACTAATTCTCAACCTACTACCAAATGACTACCAAAATTAGAAGTAGAAACATACCTGAAACCATGAATAGAAGAGCACTACCAGACAACCAAAAGGGGAAAAGAAGAATCTGAACAATAAAATAAAAATCCCATAGAAGTTTCAAAAAATCATAGCAATCCAAGGTCTTCCCGACCTATATCTAATGAGACCAATCTCATGAAAATCCCACACTTGTAGCTCCCACAATGAAAATAACAATATTTCCTCCTGAAGTAGATTTGGAATTTTTTCTCAAATTTCTATTTCAAAAAGTGAGAAGTGAGGAATAAAATTCCTTTTTGGATATATATTCACTTTTTGAGTGAATAAAGTATTAGGGTAATTAACCAAGTCACCTACTTAAACCCTAAAACAACCCAAACAAAATAGGCTATTCCAAGTAATTGGAATTCGGAATTCAACTATGGAAAAGTTGTCAGGAATTAAATTAAATGAGATTAAGCCCAAAATTCCCTTAAACCAAAAATCACATAATTCCTTAATAACTTTTGTGACAACTGCAAACCTTTAAATTCACAGACACACTAATGGATCTAATCACATAATGTAAATGAGTCTAAATTCATTAAATCACCAGAGGGTTTAATTTAGAAAATTAAATAGGATATGTCAACCGTACATGGATGACATTGGCTAGATATGAAAAGTTGAATCACTATCTCCATGTGCCATTTCTAGGGACATAAATCCTACACACTAAACCACATGATCAATATAATAACATATCCAAAGCAATAAATATATTGAATCAAATTAAATAAAAATTTATTTAATCACATTAAAATCATCTATTTAAATAACCCATTTTGCATAGATTACTGAAATGAACAAGGTAAATATCCATGGCACATAACCAATGAATCCAACATGGAAAATTTATTTCTAATTATTTAAGAATTTAATAAAGGTTGTTAAACAACATAAAAAGGAACCTAAAACAAATAAGTAAACATGGTCAAATGGATGACTAACTACTACTACAAGAACTTAGTCAAATACAACAAGATAATAATACATAGTACAATCTTTGCACACATCTTAGGATAATCAAGCAACAACATCATGATACCCCACCAATCCTGGTAACCACTACTGCAAATCTTAATGACACCATTTGACACATCATAATCTCATAAATTAGACATAAGAATAATATAAGAAAATGATATAACAAGTTAAATTTAATCAACTCAAGGAAGTTGACCACTGATAATCCCAATCATGATCGTTTCACAAAGAAAGATCAACAAAGTTGCATCCATCAGGATGACTTTTAGAAATAAAATGGGAGAGGCACTACATCATCCTCTCCAAGACTAGGCTTACTCTTGGAATTCTACAATCCAAGAATAGAGAAAAAAACACACCAACTACAAAAATCAAAACTGAGCAATAAGAATGACTAATCAACATCTCCACAAGTCAAACCCAAATGACTCCAACATTCACAAACCTTCTCATCAACCCCCAAATAGGTGTCACATTGACAAAAGGTACATCAACAATGAACTTCCTATGTGCTAGGAAAAACCATCTAGCCATAAAGTCAACACTACAAGGTACAGAAAAAGCCACTCTACCTCATCAAAAAGTACCTAAATACAACATGAACCTATCAAGTGAGCACAAAACAAGGTCAAAATACTATGCACTTGCAACAAGAGTTGGAATAATGGGGAATAACCATCCCAAGTTCCAAAGAATACTATAATGCCACACATGAGCATCCTTGACTCCATGTAAACTCACCATTTGAACATAGAGGATGATAGTTTACTAAAAAAATTGCACACTCCAAAGGATACTTTCCACAAAAAACCACCAAGCATAGGAGCACTTAATCTCTATGGTACACAAGCTCAACTATTAGTGGGAACTAGGTTACTTAACCCAAGAAGATAAGTTATCACCTTCCACAAGGTTAAAATGAATTTAATTAGTGGGGAAAACCATGTAGTATCTTCATACCAACTCACAAGATGGTAACATGAGTCCAACAATACCATGTCCCTTGAACAACATGCTAGGAATACTACACCCAACCTACTACTAAACTCAATATCCTGCCTCAAGTCAACTATATATGAGAAACTCAATTGAGACAATCCTCCTAAAGATATGAGATTAGGGAGAAGGGAACTAAAGAGTATTAGGACTGAGAGGGAGTCTCTCTCAACCTCTACACTAAGTCATCCTGAGACATGTTAGGGAAACCCACAATTCCACCAACTAAAAAAAACCTCATCCAACACTAACTAATTTAGTGGCATAACCATGCTAGCCTAATTTCTCGAGACAGGCAAGGATATGGAGATGTGCCAAAGTCAACCTCCAAAAGGAGGATATATTTTATTGAAAATATTCAAGACTATGCTAGGTTACTAAGAGGGGAGGGGTGAATCAGTAACCTCTAAAACTTTATCAAATTCAACACTTTATAGAAATATACCAATTATCATTTATTGATCTAATTGCATGCATGAGAAATTGAAAACATAAAACATTCATAACACTTGAACACAATAATTTGGTGACCCAGAAACCTTCCAAATAGAAAGTAAAACTGGGGTGGGGATGATACCCATAAGACTTCAATATTGCAACATAAAGTTGGCGTGTTAAGGCTTACATTGATCACTTCTGATGTTCTACCCTATTAGGAGCAATTAGGACTGCTAGGTCCACCTTGTTAGAGGTTTTACAAAAACACAATGAAGTATGCACTCTATTAAGAGATTTTAGAAAGATTGTTAGTCTACCTTGTGAAAAGATTTTGACTAGTTCACCTGTTAGAATGAAATAGTAGATCTCTAACTTACAACCAGATTGCTGATAGAGATTCCTTGATTACATTGATCACCTTTTGTGATGGATATGTCTTTGCTAGTCCTTTTCTGATATGGCCTTCAATATATACTTTATCTACCGCTTGATCAGATTCGCATTCTTACACACTTATGTTTATGAATTGCATATTCACACACATTGGGTATGATACAATACATGACATATATACCAATCAAATTTACATAATAACAATGTTAGCCATTAGACAAGTTAACACCAATATTACAAAGTCAGCCCATATGAAGACACTTGGTTTCTAAAGATTGACTTGGTGAAGTTCTGATACTTGGTGCCCACTGTCATTACTCGGCATCATCATGCACTTGGTAGAAGTAGAAGCTTAGTCCATACTAATCACCTCAAAGTAGTCTCAAACTTGGTTTGTACTAGTGACTTGGTAGATATCTTTTTACTTGTCATAAACTGAATCACTCACTAAACACTAATCATCATGCAACTTGATTAACACTAGCTTTATATTTCGTGAATTGCTAGCTTGGTAGAAACTACAAAGTTGGGTAACCACTGGAGTGCTCAAGTTGAACTACTAGACTTCACACTACCTGATTCAGCTTGATTTGAATTGCTACACTTCACACTAACTTAATTCCTTTGGTAAGCACTGGAATGCTTGGTGGCCACTGGAATTAGTCCAGAAGACTCAGTAGCAACTGTAGAATTCAGTGGCTATAGAATTACATGGAAAACATTGTAGATTATTTAATGAGCTTGGTATCCATACAAAATTTGAATAAGTATTGTCACTAATAACAAACTTGACTAATATGTCAACAATCTCCCCCTTTGGCATTAGTGACAAAAACACTTATTAGCTAAAACTTATATACATCACCATGTGATACTGGATTAGTAGGGTATACTATTTTGAGATTTTTCAAAATTTATCTTTGTAAGTATATATAGTATACATACAAGATATCTACAAAATTATCCTCTACTATATACATTTTCTCCTTTTGCATGATTCTCCCCCATACAATATACATAGTTTCTCACTATACATAGTCTCTCCCCCTTTTTGACAATAATGCCAAAGATATATCCAAATTTATTTACATGGAGACACCAAAATGAGATAGAAACTCAGAATGTACCTTAAGAATAAGTGATTGGGTTTTATCCCAATTTTCTTGCAAAATCTTGCATGTATGTAGAGAAATTTGAACTTTTGTAGAGAGTTCTATCATGTGATCTGCAATAGAGAAGTTGGTGTCATGGATCAAGGTTTTTGAATAAATAATATGTTTTGCATTATATCCATGATATGAAGGATCATATTTTGAATATCTATCAATGTAGACCAGATCCTTGCTTCTTCTCTCAACAACTCTACCTACATGTTTGACAGAAATCTAATCTTCATATGATGTGCAGAGCTTGAAGTAGAGTCAAGTTGCAATTGTTGTGCACTAGCTTTTAGATCCTCATCAATCTTTGTCATTTTCCTCTTTATCTCCTTTTGAACTCGGTAACATCACACAAATTTCCAAAAAGTGATGTCACATTAGTGCAAGAGGTTTCAATATTGGTCAAAATTAAGGAAAGCTCAACTTGAATAATATAAATTTTTTGAGTAATGTGCTCAAGTAGTTTATTGTCAAATTTCTTTTCTGCTTTCTCAATTAACTTATCTTGACCACTAGTGTCCTTATTAAAATTTTGGACTACCTCAACTAATTGCAACAAAATAGGTTGAGAAGAATCTACCTCAATACCTATTGTCTCAGACAAAATATTTTTAGCATCATCAATAATTTTATATTCCCTATCTCTCTCCTCTCTTAATTTTGGTTGTTTTTCCTTCTTTTGGATGAGTTCACTAGCTATATGCATTTGATCCACAGTAAGATTATAAAAGTCCCATTTGGGAAGTTCTATTTCCTCATCTAAGTCTATATCCTCTTCTATCTCCTTTCCTCTACTCGAAAATCTTGTACTTAGTTGAATTTTAGGTTCAACTATCCTTGTACTTAATGCCTTTGTATTTGGGATTGAAACAATTGTAGATATACTTGGACTTGCTATAAAAATTGATATAGTACTAACTAATGGAATACTAATGGTAATGCTTGTTGAATCCAAAATTGAAGAAGTCACAATTGAAGTATCCATTACTAAAGTAGACAAAATTGTAGAAACCAAAATTGAAGTACTTACTAGATGAAGTACTTATTGTAAATCAAGAGTTGAAGAACAGGGAGATTGCAACTTAGTAGATGAAGTGGTAGTCACTTCTATCAATGATGTGCTGAGCTATGGGGGGGTGAGGAGTGATTGGATGTTTGATGTCACAATCAAACTTGCTAAAGTTGTCTTTGAGCTTGCTGTAACAACTAGTTTTTTTGGAGAATGAGGAAGTGAGGCAATGACTGTGGCTACTATCTTCATTGGTTCAGTCTCCTCATCATTTTCTTTATCTTCCTCATTAGATTCCTCCTCTTTATCTTCTTCATTTTCCTTATTGTCAAAATGTGTGGGCTCAGTGTAAGTTTCTTCTTCATCATCATCACTGCCATCTTCATCATCCGTAACATCTACTAGGAAGTTACTTTGTTTATGCAAATGATAAACATTCTTCCACATGCTTGTGGCATTCTTAACCACATGCTCTATATCCTTGATCAAAATTAAACATGTATTAAATCTAAGAGTCATTTTGTCTTCATTTTTCTTCAAGGACTCTTTTACTTCAGCATCTATCATGCTAGGTAGCAATTGCCTCAGGGTTTGTGCACAAATATCTTTTGTTGTTTGGATTACAAAGTCCCATCTTGGCTTTATTTTCTCTAATAATTCATTAGAAATTTGAGAGGCTATTTGATCTGGAGAATACTTCCATTTTCCATTTTGATCAACACCAGTTCTTCATCCTATTTCTTTTCTACCTCTGTCCTTGTTTTATACTTCAAAGATTTGAAGTTTGTTATGCCTACACCTTCTTCCATCTATTTCAATTTTTCTTGGAAGGTGGGAGGAGGTTTACTAAGGAGAATTTCACTTCCTTTCTTCCTAGACCTCCTTATGAAGACTGCAATGGATGGTTTAGGTGGCTTGGTGATGATCACCTTGCCTTTCTTCTTCATAGGTTCTTCTTCCTCTTTAGACTCATCCTCATTCTTTGCATCATCTATATCTTCTCCTTTTCCCTTGGTTAACATAAGAGATGTGCTTGATTTTAGTTTTTTCATCCTCCTCTTACCTTTGTTAACCACTTGTGGGAGCTTTTTCTCCAGTTCTATCCTTACCTTTGCCTCATCATATGTTCCAAAGTATGATGTCTTTGGATCAACAGGTTCTAGCTCAGCCCGACCTAAGGTTTTGGTCATTTTAGCTTTGGTGAGCATGGGGAGGTTGGTGATGCAATGAATCATTTTCTTTGTGATCATAATACGGTGCTCAAGCCATTGTTGACCATTATGCACCCAACTTAGAATGTATCTGATCCATTTGATTTGAAAACCTTGGGGTATGTGAGGAATGTGGGTCAAACCTTTTTCTTCCAAATGTTTATGCTTGGGTTTGAGAACTCCATTAACACATAATTCACCTAGAGCATCATCCATTTCTAGGGTTTCAATTTCTTAAATAGAACACTTGAAATGAGTACAAATATCATTAATAAAGAGTACCTTAGGTGAGATTTGTGATTGAGCTCCACTTGGGTCAAGGGTTTCTGCGATCATAGGCACAAGTTTGAAGTCTGGCACTTTCCACTCAACTCCTCACACCAACATCTCAAACCCTTTCTTCACTTTGCTGCTACTGCTTGATGCCATGATTTCTTGGTAAATTGTCAAAACTTTGAAAATCTTATTGCAAATTCCCTTAAAGTTGCTTGATCACTCTATAAATCACTTCTTCACAATAGCACTTTAGATTTCATGGTGAAAAATGAACTAGGTTTCATGCTTTTTCTTAAAACTTTGCCATTAATGCTTGGTATGAAGGTAGTTGGGTTGACATTGCTCTTGTCATCATGTATGACATTATGCTCAACAACCTATCATCCACTATTCTATTGATTACTTAGTGAAGGTTTTGTGACTAAGTAATCATGCCTATCTTCTTACTCTCGACCTTGCTTGGTAGAGTCTATGACCCGACCTTACATGGTAGAGAAGGTAACTTGGTGATAACTAATACCAATCTTCTTCAATGATCCTTTTGTATCTTGAATACTGATTTGGATCTTTGTCACTTTTCAATTAGAATTGTTTGAATGTGATCATGATAGTGTAGTTCTAGTTCTCCATTGGAAATCTAGTTGAAAATGGTTGAGTCACCCACTTCTTGAGTGACATGACCATCATTACTTGAACTAGCTTCCGCGGTAAATTTAGGGATCCATTGATGCCTCATCTACTTTTGAATGTTATCTTCTTTTTCTTTCTTTTCATCTTCAACTCTACTTGTATTCATGCAATTCTTGGCTAGATGACCAAGTTCTATACAAGTGAAACATCTTATGGTGGTATCTTTCTTCCTTGTGTAATGTCTAACACAATTTATGCCAATGTGTCCAAATTCACCACAGTAATGACATCTACACTAAGTGTTGTAGTCCTAACCAAATATTGCTTTCACAATTTGTTCTGCTAGATTGAATAACTTAGTTCTGCAATCTGATGCCTTGTGACCTCGTTTCTTGCATTTCTGACACTTGCCCTCAAATTATGGTTTCTCTTTGCATTCATTAGTTGTGTGAACATGCTAACTGCAATTGTAGCATTTTCCATTAATTTTTGTGTTACCATTACTCCAACATTTGTTTGATGTATGACCTAACTTACCATATTGATTGCAAGTAGGTCTGTGATTCCTTTGAGCACCTTGTTTGAAGGATTCACCTTCTTCTTTATATCCAATTCTTGCTTTACCCTTTTGTCTATAGAGATTCTACTCATTTAGTTAAACCCTATCTGCTTGAGATTTCATCATTCTTTCATTGATTTACTTTTCAATGTTTAGATCATTTTTCAATCTTTCACTGATTTTCTTTTTAGACCTTAGCTCATTTTCTTATACTTTCATTCATTTGTCTTTCCAAATTTATATCATTTCTTAATCTTTCATTGATCTATCTTTGGCTCATGATTTTCTCATTTGTATTGGAGATTTGATCCATAAGATCTACATGTTGAAGGGATTGGTTCTAGATTTCATTGTTTCTTCCATCCATTTATTCTTTCATCTTGTTCCTCTATTCTAGTATTTCACATAGCCTCATTGATTGAATTTCTTGTTCTCTTTTGACCTTTCTTACTTCTTCTTATGGGGAACCATTCTTCTTTAGGAGTTCTTTGATTGCATCATTTGCTTCATCTAAGCTACTTGAAGCGAAAAAGTCTTAAATTCTTTCTTCAATGTACTGATGATCATTCATCTGATTTGCAAGTTCCTTTCTTCTTTTTAGGGATTGGGAAAGTTGCTCCTTAGCTTTCTCGAGTTATGCAATGGCCATTTCTAGATCTAAATTTTCATTTTTGATTGCCTTATCAAGTCTAAATATCTCCATATCCTTGATCTTTGCTCAAGCTATTAAACTTCCTCCTGAGAACCACAAAGCTTTGATACCAATTGTTGAAAATATTCAAGACTATGCTAGGTTATTGAGAGGGGAGAGGTGAATTAATAACCTCTAAAACTTTATCAAATTCAGCACTATATATCAATATACCAATTATCAATTATTGATCTAATTGTATTGAGAAGAAACTGAACATAAAATATTCATAACACTTGAACATAATAATTTGGTGACCTAGATACATTCCAAATAGAAAGTAAAATTGGACTGGGGATGATACCCAAAAAACTTCAATACTGTACCATAAAGTTGGCCTGTTAAGGCTTACATTGATCACTTCTAATGATCTACCCTATTAGGAGCAATTAGAACTACTAGGTCCACCTTGTTAGAGGTTTTACAAACACACAATGAAGTATGCACTCTATTAAGAGATTTTAGAAGGATTGTTAAGTCTACCTTGTGAAAGGATTTCGACTGGTTCACCTATTAGAATGAAATAGTAGATCTCTGACTTAAATTGGATCACTGATAGAGATTCCTTGATTACACTGATCACCTTTGTGATGGATATGTCTCTGCTACTCTTTTTTGATATGGCTTTCAATATATACTTTATCTACTACTTGATCGCATTCGCATTCTTACACACTTATGTAGTAGTTGTTCCCCAGGAGAAATTATAACATTCATGTCCGAGCTCCAATTGACTTCATTCAAAATGTATCGAAAAGAGATCAACAAGACCTAAAAAATGATGGATTATAGAGAGTCCTAAGACCTAAGATTTTGAATCACCACTCAAGATAAAACATCATAGGAAAAAAAGAGATTCTCAGTTACCAAGACAAGCAATAGAGACAGTATCCAAAACAACCAAAGAGAAGACATGTCTAGAACAACATAAGGCATGCCATGAAAGATAATCCACACATTGAAACCATCATTACTTATCTTTCATAATTTAATTAGGTAATCATGACACAAGCTTTAATTTACAATGAAACTAAAGGGTTTTCAAGGTAAGGGTTCAAGAGTCACTTACCATACAATAGGTACATCTCTTTTCAAATTTCCTTCCAAAATAACATTACATTTAATCATTATTTAAACCATCTAATTACCTTAAAAACACATTAGTCTATTCTCTATGATATTATCCCTTGTACATACTACCATAGGTTCGAGATGAACATGATAGAGGCACAACACAAGACAAGTAAATAGTAAAAACACATGCGAAATAGTCAACATGAGACAAAATTCAAAACGCCCAAATGGGGGAATTATTAACTCTAATAGTAAATCATGAAAGAGCTCATATCATGGTAAAAGTGCAAAGTCGTGTCACCTTTTAGGATGACCGATCAGAATGACTGAATTTGAGTTTTTTTAATCTAAAATTCAATATTGTTAAAACATATGATCTAGATAAATTCATTCTAGCTAAGTTATATATTGTCTCACACTTTTCCCATTGGAAACGTCTATTGAGTGCATATTTTATAATAGTTTTTATTTAAATACTAAAGGATTACAATTATTTCAGAAAACTAACATTTCAATAACTCTTACTATTTTTAATGATTTTTTTTAATCTTATAGACACCACTTTATAGAGCTCAAAGTCAAGAATATTATCATATAGAGTTTATAGTGTTTTAATTGGATATAGTATATTATAATTATAAAAATCTACAAGCAAATTTTTTAACAATAAAAAAGATGTTAATTTTGAGAAAAAAAAAATATTAAATCATATAAAAAATTATTGAATCTTATATGACATTCTAGAGGAGAGAGTCCTCTTCTAGAATGTAAAATTTTTATTTTGGTCAAAATATATGTATTTTGAAAAATGTAGTGGGAGGTGAAAACTATCAATTTCAAGCAAGTTGAAATTTCGATCATTATGAAAGATAAAACATTGGTCTAAAGCCAATTTTTACGTTCAAATGTTCTAGATATATATATATTATCTATAACATAGTCTGAGATCAAAGGAAAATAATTTTATTTCCATATAGTTTTGTGGTGAGAACTAGACCCCTAATTTTCAAGATTTTTCAGCAACTAAAAAAATCTCTATAAAAATTATCAAAATATATCATTTCTTATTCCAAATAATTGTTAAAAATTATAATCCTAAACTTGATCAACTTCTACACATTTCATTAGTTTACATCATTTTCAAACTATAAATAGTAATACTAGTTTTATATCATTGAAGGTGACTAATTATACTTTTGTTAGCCTTTTCCTTTACAAAAGGGTGACACAGGTTTGTGCTTTTATCCATCAACAATAATTGAAGTGTGACAATAGCCACAAAGAGACTGATAGAGAAATTTGATGACTATTCCAAAATAGGAAAATACTAAAAACCAATGCTAACCCAACAACATGAGGAAAGAACCTCCAGCCAAATAAAATAAGGCACCAATAAAATCAAATTACATGTGATGACTAATAATAATCACACAAGAGGGATAAATCACCACACAATGCTAGGAATACATCATCCTAGCAACGATAGGGAAAACACTCACACACATCAAGCAATATACCATCAATAACTTCATGCATATATAGACTACACTACTTTCCTTAATTATTTTCCATGCAATGCAACATTTAGATGTCCATTTTAATACAATTCCCACAAGCTTAAGAAGAAATCAGTTTGGGGACTTAAGTCATTGATGTAAAGGATCTAATGCAAAAATTACTTTGCAATAATTCAGAAAAAAAATACTCATTTCTCAATAAAAGGAAAAATTTCATTACTATATTGACATAACATAGAATCACAAATAAGATTCACTTGTTTACTTAAAAATAGGAGAAAATAGGGAAAATAATGCACCCATTAGGAGAAACAAAATAGGCACTCAAGGCCAACACATGGACACCAATCAGTGGCTCCATCCAAGATGGTCATGCAAGTAACCAACCATACTTAGTCACATCAATTTTTTCTATGAAAAAAGGAAAGACTCACTTCCTTCACCTCACACTACTCTAGTCACATCTACTAGAGAAGCACATCCATCACAAGTAGATACCCAAGAAACAAAACTCACAAGCTCTCAAAGAGGAACTCATACTCACACAATCACAACATCAATCATATGGGCAACATACACAAAGAGATCCCATTGTTTGAACCTAGCTCTAATACTAGATGTAATGCCCTACCCAAAGGTCCTTCAAAAACAAGGATAAAACATCCAATGAATACTTTTTTAAAGATAAGTTGCTTAACAACAACAAAAAGTAACCAAGTGCAAGAGTGAATCATCAAAACAAGGTGATAAGAATAGGGAACATGGCAAGATTCACATGTTCACTTACACTAGTGGAAGCCTTACAACTACTTCTAAATATCTTCAAGCTCTAAATTGCAACTCACAAAACAAGATCACATGAATCATGAGAATGTACTAATGAGACATTCTCATTCAAACCTAGAGTAAAAGATCCTACCATGGTTAGACATACCAATCCATATCCACTAATCATATCATAATCAAGAATCACAAGAAGAGACCAACAACTATCATGTAGAAGACAAGGGCTCAAAGTTACAACCACTTATCTACTAAACAACATGCTAAAAGATAAATGTTGGCTTCTTAAATTTGGCTAAGCCAAAATACTGAAGCCTTAAAATTTGACTAAGCTTGAAATCTTGAAGCCCTAAAATTTGGCTAAGTCTAAATTTCTGAAGCCTTGAAATTTCCTTAAATCATTTTCTTAACTAGGAGAGCTCTAGAACATATCTCAAATGAATCATCACATATTTTAATATATATCTTATGTTTAAGGAATTATCCCATAGAAAATATATTTTCAACTAGGAAGGTGTGAAACCCAAAAGGTGTCCAAAACCAACTTCCAAACTTTCCTCCACCAAGCCCAAATACCCCCTATTTCTTGCACAAGGAAACAATGGTCTCTAGTCTCACGTGAGACTTTGTAATACTACATGTGAGTAAGTGCATTTCTTTGCATGAGGAAGTGCATTACTCTATATGAGGATTTTCATTACACTGCATAAGGAGCTATATAGGTGCACGCGAGGAAGTGCACATGCCATGTGAGGAAGAGCTCATGATGCACAAGACTTCTTCCCTCCACATGAGGAAATACATACTCACACGAGGAAGTATAATATTCTACAAGAAACTATAATAACCATGTGAGAAAATAATTGACAACATGACCAAAATGTAAAGGAAAAGCATAAAACATGAAACCTCCATAGCGAGGAGTACCAATTCCACATAAATTGAGGAATGATCACTTAAGAGAACCAGAGACAACACACCAAGCAAAAGGAAGAAGAAAACATCCATCCATATGATCCATAACAACATATGAAAGAACATGTGGAAAACAGCATCACAATGTACATACATGGTTCATAAGCCAAACATCATATGAAGGAAAACATAAATATCTAAGCACCAACACAACTAAAACTCATGCTTAGTTCCTTCCAACCATAATAACATCATGAGACCTCAAAGGCCTTAGCCATCCCCTGAGCACAACATCCCAAACTACCAACTAGATAGTCAGAGTTGTCTTATGAGGGAGTTACTACTATAAATGTAACTAAAATCATACAAAAAAGAAGATATAGCTAAAGCAATAAATGAATTGAATCACATTAAATAACTATTTATTTAATCACATTAAACTCATTTGTTTAAATAACGCATTTCGCATAAATTACCAAAATGAACAAGGTAAATATCTATAGCACATAACCAATGAATCCAACATGGATAATTCATTTCTAATTATTTAAGCATTTAATAAAGGTTGTTGAACAACATAAAAGGGCACTTAAAAAATATAAGTGAACATGGTCAAATATATGACTAACCTCTACTATAAGAACATAGTAAAATAAAATAGGGTAATAATACACCGTGCAATCTCTGCACACATCTTAGGGTAATCAAGTAACAACATCATGATACCCCACCAATCCTAGTAACCACTGTCATAGACCTCATTGAAACCATATAACACATCATAATCTCATAAGTTAGCCATAATAATAATCAAAACAACTAATAAATTAACATAAATCTAATCACCTTAAGGCTATATATTACTAGTAGTTCCAATCACAATCACTTCACAAAGAAAGATCAACAAGGTTGTATCAATTAGGATGACTTTTAGATCGAACACCCTTTGAATTATGGTATGGCTATAGACCTAATATTTGTTATTTTAAAGTATTGGGAAGAAAACATTATATCCTAAAGCAGTCAAGAAAATGAAAATTTGATGTGAAAAGTGATAAAGGCACATTCTTGGGATACTCCAATAAGAGAAAAACATACAAATGTTTGAATTTATCTACTTGCAAAGTTATAGAAAGTGCACATGTAAATATTGTTGAATTTGTAGAAGAGTGTAAAGAGCAAAGAAGAAAAACATGAAAACTACAAAAACTTTGTTTACTATGATCTTGATATCTTATTTGAAGTTCAAGGAAATGGTAGTCAATAGTCTTCACCACTTGAGTCCCTAAAATTGTCAGTTCAACCTAAGTTGCAACCAATGCAACTTGAGTCATAGTCTAAAGGACTTGAGTCATAGTTAGAAGGACCCAAGTTTCAGCCAGTGCAAACTAAGTCATCTGATGGACCCAAGTCATAGACAATGGGACCTGAGCATTATTCAAAAGATCATGGTGAACCTAGTGAATTTAGAAAGGAGCCTAGACTTGTTGGATATATTATAAGGTGTCATGCACCTAAGAAAATCATTGGAGATTAGTCAAAAGGCACAATGACAAGGAACAAATTAAAAGGTTCATGTTTTCTTATTGATCTTGAACCTAGAACTGTCAAAGATGCATTAAAAAATGAAAGATGGATTGAGGCAATGAATGAAGAGATTGATAAGATTGAAAGGAACAAAACTTGGACTCTTGTTCCTAGACCCAATGATAAGAATGTAATTGGCACAATGGGCATTAAAAAATAAGCTAAATGAGAATGGACAATTTTCAAGAAAAACTAAAAGGTTAGTTTTCAAGGGTTATGCTTAAGAAGAAGGTATTGATTATGGAAAGACTTTTGCTCCTATTGCCAGATTAGAAGGTGTTAGAAAAATCCTTGTGTATGCAACACACAAAGGATTCAAAGTATATCAGAAGGATGTGAAATCAACATTCTTGAATGAAATCTTAGAAAAGGAAGTCTACATTGAGAAACCAAAAGGCTTCATTGATCCTAGAAAAAGAGACATGGTTTGTAGATTACAAAAAGCCTTGCATGGTCTCAAACAAGCCCCGAAAGCCTAGTATGAAAGGTTACAAAATTATCTCATAAAGATTTTTTTTTAAAGAATTAATGATAACATCAGCCTATACATCAAAGAAGGACTAGATAAGAAGATTGTGTTAGTAGAAATATTTTTGGATGATGCATTATTTACTGGATGATGATTTGTGCAAATCTGTTTCTATGAAAATGAATAATGAACTTAAAATGTCAATGTTTATAGAGATTAAATTCTTTTTTGGCTTGCAAATTCAATAGATGAAGGATGATATCTACATTACTAAATCAAAATACATCAAGGAGATGCTAAAGAAATTTGGAATGGAGGATTCTAGACCAATTGGAACACCTATGTCTAATGGACATAAGCTTTCCAAAAATGATGATTCCAAGGAGGTAGATCAAACTACATATAGATCATTGATTGGAAAACTTTAGTATCTAGTGCACACAAGACCTGACATAGCATTAGTAGTTGGTATGGTGGTGAATTTTTTTTCTAATCCTAAAGAAAATCATATTATGACAATAAAAAGAATCGTGAGATATTTGAAATGTATTGAAGATTATGGTTTATGGTAGAAAAAAAGGAGGTAACTTTAAATTAAGAGCATTCACTGATGCTGATTGTGAAGGAAGTGTTGATGATAGGAAGAGCACTAGCAGTGGAGCATTTTTTCTTGGAAAGAGGCTAATATTTTGGACAAGAAAGAAAGAAAATGTATCTTCAAGTCTATAGAAGAAGAAAAATATTTAGTACTTGTCAATTGTTCCAACATTTTATGGTTTAAACAACTATTGTCAGGCATGAAGGAGGAGATCAAGGACCCAATTGTTATCTTCTATGATAACACCATTACAATTAACATATCCAATAATCTAGTGATGCATACCAAGACCAAGCACATTGCAATAAAATATCATTTCTTGAGAGAATTGGTGCAAGACAAGGAGGTGAGATTGGAATATGTGAATACAAAAGAACAAATTGTAGACATATTTACCAAGCCATTACCAAAGGATACGATTTTGTATCTAAGAGGTAAGCTAGGGATCATTCCCCTATTTGAAGCTCACTAACCAAATTTTAATGATACATCAACCAAGCATGTTGAAGATCAATCAAGTTGATGTAGTATTTTTAGAGCATATTGCATATGAATCTATACATTAGGTACATGGAAACTACATTAGTTATTTTTCTTGGCACAAGATATCAAAGAGAGAGAGTTTTCTTTCGTATATCAGAGAAATTTTTGTGAATTTTTGAGATGTCAAGGAGGGAGAATTTGTCATTTTCTCATATCAAAATTTTTGGGTTGATATAAAAGAGGGAGATTTTTCTATTAGAAGAAGATATTGCAATCATTACAATCAGAGATTGATGATAAAGAGAGTTTAGATTGATAGAGAGAGCTTTCATGGATGATAATCAGAATGAAACTAAGGATATTATCCTTTCTTCATTTTTTCTCTAAAATTTCTATGTATCATGACATGTTGTGTTGCCATCAATGCCAAAAAGGGAAATTTTTAGATACGATCATTCAATTCTATGTTGCCTTTGATGTTACAAAAATGTGAAGTATATACTGAGCATTTAGTGTACACTGAGCTCACTCAGGAGTCAAAGGAAGTTCTAGTGTATGATGAGCATTTTAGTGTTAACCAAGTTCAAAGTCACTTGGTTAGCAAAGGGAATTTAGAAGAAGATAGTGTCAACCAAGTTCACTTAGTTTCCAAAGGAAAGTTGGCATGGAACTAGCATTAACCAATCTCACTTAGTTGCCAAAGAAATTCTAAAGGAAAGTAATTTCTGAGTTAGTGTTGACCGAGTTGGGTCAACTAATGAAGGATTTTCTTGCAACAATATATTTGATCTCACGGTTTTGTTAGTTAGTTCTAATTGACTCATGGAATGAATTTATTTTTTTTTAAAGTATATTCAAGTGTATTTGATAAGATAAAACATATAAATATGAGGTCAAGTTGAGGATTTTGTTGGGACTCAAAATTGCATCCCTAATTTGAGTATCATTTTGAACTTTTGAGTCAATTTGAGCACATATAAGTGCATTTAATGCATGTGTACTATCCAATCATTTTGAGGCTTATGAAGTGTTTAATAGTTCTAACACCTTGCATTTAGCATATTCATGAGTCCTATAATGATAAATTTCTATTTTGAGTCATTCCGTGAAGTTTCATTTTGAGCAATGTTTATATTTGCATTTTTGCCTAAGGGCCAAACATCGACATAAATCCTAGTTTACAATTGAATATATTGCACCCGATTATGTTTCATGGCTCATCTCTTTGGAAATTTTTAGTATGCATATCAAAGAGCCTATGTTTTAGTTTTCAAGTCATTTTTATATGTTTTGAATAGGTTTTGAATCCCTCAAAGTTGGTTACTTATCTTTGCCATGAACTTGCATATTTCTTAGAATTCTAGGAAGCCCTCTTTGATAGTTGTAACTTTGACCCAGCCAAAAAAAATAAGAAAATTCCTTTTGCATTGCATTTTAGGGGTTAGAGACATGCTATGTTTTAGATTAGAGTCTATGACAAATCCAGTTGACTAGTTTTCAAATGAATTTCCAAATGCAATTTGTAAAGTTTTACTGGTGTTGAGAAATGCAGATTTATTAGTTCCCTTGTTTGGGATGTCATTAATCTAAATCTAAATCTAAATCCATGATTGTCTAAACCAAATGGATTTTACCTCTATTTTCTACTCTAAATTTTTTTTATGGGTGCCAATCTTTGAGTCTTGACCAATCCATTTTCAAAAATTAAAACTTTGCAACTATTCCCAGTTCTGCAAATTTGATTACCTCACTTTGACCACTTTCCAAATGTGCCCTTTTATTCATCCTAAGAGAAAATCACATAATTGTATCTTTACATGATGATAAACTATTGGCCCAAATTTTTTCCCTCCAAGTTGTTAATCTTAGATTGGTTTTGACAATTGAGTGTCATAACACTTAAGAAATTTACTAAGTTCATACTGAGCTAGTAACATATGCCGAGTATAATATGTATAGATGCTAAGTTGCAATGAGTGCCAAGTCACTCATGTGCTGAGTAAATCAAGTGACAAGTAAATAGTAAGTGTTGAGTAGTTCAAGTGCCAACTAAATAGTAGATGTCAAGCAAGTTTAAGTGCCGAGCCAGACAAAATTATAGTATGTGTTGAGCATTAGTATTAACAAGTGTCAAGGAATACAAAATTGACCTAGTTGTTTGTGATGGCACAAAAAACTATGTAAACCATTTTTGAGTCGACATATGGATAGATCTTGAAGCTTTGAAAATAAGATCGAATCTATTTGGATTTCCTATGCGATTGACATTCAACCAATCGAAAAAATGGAAGGAATTGAGCAAGAAAATGGATGACTCACAATTGTAATTTCATACCTAACCCTAAGCCACCAAAGTCTTTTTAAAGGGAGACAAAGCCCCATAATTCAGCATGAGAGAGAGAGAGAGCATTAGAGAATGCATGCAATAAGGTGATACTAGTGAAGATTTGAATGAAGTGAAAAGGGGTGAATTGATTAGTATACATTCAACGTGACTTAGAAGAAGGACATAACTGCAAAATTAGTTATCAAAATAAAGAATTGAGGATACAACAATTTCACATCAAATTAGAAAGGATCAAGATAAACTAAAATGAGATTTGAAATCTACAATACTAGATTGTAAGTGTATTAGATCAAACATTCTACTATACTTTCTAACAACTGTATCAATAAGATGAAATCCTTTGTATTAAGGTTGACTTAACAATCATTGTGAAATCCTTTAACTGGGTGACATTTGTGACATTCCAAGTGAGTGTTCCAAAGTCCTTTAGCTAGGTACACTTTTAATAGGGTGTTAAAATCCTTTAATAGGGTGGGATCTAACAATCCTTTGTAAGCCTTTAATAAGGCAGACCTTTCACAGGGAAGATCATCAGAATGGTCAAATTATGTAACCTTAATAGGTGAACTTTATTACTACAGTAGTGAAGAATTGTGGCTATCATCCCCACCCTAGTTTTGCCTTCTCATTGGGGTAATCATATTTGGTTTCAAGTGTTTATGTGGATACATTTACTTTACATTGTATTTCAATATGTTTATGCGTGCATTGTTCTAAAGTTAAAAGTTTTATTGGTTAGAGATTAGTACTTCTGATTCAACACCCCCCCCCGCCTTCAAAAGTATACATTACCCATTTGTATTTCCAACACAAGTGTCCATTTTACCTATTATAAAAGTAAGAACTAAATGCATTTTATTATTTTCTGACATGTAACTTATTTGTAGGCAATTTTAAGAAGACAACTGTGATGGTCAATATCTTTTGACTAGGTGTCATCTTGACATGAGATCTAATAGGGTAAGAGAATTTGGAAAAAAAAATTATCATGTCAGTTTTCAGGGCTCAATTAGATGTTTCTATCACTTTTTAAGACTAGTCAGAGGACCCCTTGGCACGAAATGGACAATCTGCATGAAAGGTTAAAAATGAGTTTTAAATGTTTCCAATCATTATAGCAAATTCAGTGGACTAGTTTGAAATATTAGGTGGTTAAATTAATTTTTTTTTAAGCTAGACCCACTTTGGGGTCCAACTAAATGCTATTAGATTGATAAGCCATGGTGTATATTGAAGAGGTATGATTTATTTCTTGGTGGTAGAGGCTATGACTCATTAAATGATCAAGATGTTCCATTAGGTTTTAAAATGGAACCCTTGTTTTGTTTCTAAACCTGGTCCAATTACTTTTTCTCCAAGTCTACTAGGAGGTTTATAACTAAGCATTTTCCACATTTTTGCATATCCAACTTTTTCTTTTGAGTAACCTCTTAGTGAGTGTGTGGATGTATACATTTTGTACAAGACACAAATCTCTCTAAAAAGGACTGTAAGAATTTTTTTTGAAACCCTTAACCCCAAATAAGATATGGTAAGATTGTGAAATCTTTCCTTTAATTTGGTTCCTTAGGCATTTAATGTAAAGAAACTTGCAAGAAAGAACATAACCATTTCCACATAACCCATAATAGATCTCAAATAAATATGAAATTAAAATCCACATGCAAGATAATAGACAACATACCCAAAAACAATTGTGATACAAGATATACCCTACGAAACCCCCATTGAGGGAAAAATGTAGCTTCCAAAAACATCCATCACCATGTATTATTTAGCAAAAAGACCATTACAATACAACCATGGAAGCCTTCAAAGCCATACCCACAATTAAGAAATCCATGTGAACAAGCATGAATCCACACATCCCATGCCATGCTTCCAACCTTCAGAAATGCTCCCTTGACTAACTTGTCAAGCATTGTTTCACTCAACTCTTTCCCTTTTCCTTTTTGTCTTGTCACCTCTTTCACACCAACAACTACCCTTATGGCTACTTATATAGTAGCAAGTCTCACAAAACCACCAAGTGGTATTACATAAACCATGCACTACCTAACCTATTAACCCCACATTTAATATTGAAAATTTAATTCTTTTCTCCAATATTAAATAATTACATGAAATATTATCACAATGTTACAATACAACTCATCAAGTATATCCCATGGGAATCGTTACATGTTGCATGTCCATCTAGGTTCTTTGAGATACAACATTACCTAATAAAATAAAATAATACTATGTAACAATATTGTGCAATGTATGCAACACCCATTATCTCAACAATCTCTCACTTGTATACACTGCATAGGGTCAATCCATAGCCACATAAATGAAAAAGGGAACAATCCCTCATAGCACATCCACCACATGGATCAAAGTACATGAAGTGCTCCATCCTAGTACCTACAAAAAATCAAAGTATCTATCATCTTAAACATGAATGATCTCACCTCCTATTATGCCACTACCACCAGACATACATAGAATCCATCCAAAGAGAAAGCCACCCAACCTCTCACATTAAAAGATCATAAAATCTTGTACCAACTAAAATGTCAAGCACAACAATTTGATCCAAAGGTAATAACATGTATCTGTAGTTGTCAAAATATCCATAGCTAAAATAGCACCCACGGCAAGTGCCAAACCCATCCAACTATCCATACCTCCAAAGGTTTACCAAGTGAATCTCACATCATCAACATATCCAATCTATAAACTGCAATCAAAAGCCTCAAGAGCAATAGCTGCCACATATATACCAAGAAGGTCCCACTGCAAAAGATAATGTCAAATCTATAACCAATCCACTCACAACATCTCAAAGAAGTGAATTCATGTAGTCTCAAGAACATCCCCAACACATAAACCAATAACTTGCAAGAACAACCCTCATAACAAGTCTCCAATAGTATCCCAATCTCTGCACAACCAACAAAGGAAACAGATAAAGGAATAACCATGGCATGTCTCACATGATATACATGAGCACAAACTAGTGATCATATCTCTAACCAATCTCAAATCAAATGTAAGTGAAACTAAATATCTAGGAAGATAACCAAGACCAAAGAGAGACCATGCAAATCATAACTTGTATCATGTCATTCTGTACACACCTCTAGATGTAAATTGTGCAACTATGATATGCTCCATAAAACCCCAACAAGAAGCCACAACAACACCAAAACCATAACATATAACTAGTCATGAATGTAAGCCTCTCATAAGAAGATCAAACTCATAAACCATTCCTAAACCAAGGAATATGCCCAATATAAAACCATCTCCCAAAATTAACCAACATAAAAAAATATGCAAATGGAGATAACCAATGCTAAACCATCTCTCAAATGAACCCTCCAGAACTAACTCATGTACCATAGCTCAAGATCCATATCCATGAAAGACAAGCATAAACATAATGCAACTAAGAGAAACAATGAGTTATACCTCTCAAATAGCAAACCCCCGAGTAGACCAAGAGTGGGGAATGAGAATGCTCATCAATATATCAAAGTCTCCAACCAATACTCATCTAAGAAAATTCTCCTCTCAAGTCCATGTCATGTGAATGCCCCTCAAAATTTCCACTGAAACCATCAATCATCCCAACAAATACTTCTCTAATCTAAGAGAAATCAACACCACTACCATCTATAAGTATCCATTAGTACCTGCAATCAATCGATCTATGCCAACTCCAAATGTAACATAGCAATACCATGAAGTATATAGCTTATGATCAATGTACTCAATACCAAGAAAACTAAACCAAGATCAATGTCAAAGTTTCAACGGTGGCCTCAAGAACATAAACATGACAACATTATCTTACCATCTCAAAAAAAGAGATAACATGCTCCATATGAATATACTATAACATGTCACAACTCTAAACATGTATCAAGAGTATACCATGACATAAAAAATAAAACCATCCTCTCACCAAGGATATCATGTCACATGAAAGCATAAACCACACCTTTACCAAGAACCCCATAAGTCCTCAAGATGCAACCATCTCCACACACCATGAAGATAACCAAGAAGCCCATAAGTTCTCATAATCTAACCATATTCACACACCATGAAGATAACAAGTGTACTATGCAAATATTAAAGATGCTTCTATAGCAATAGGATTTAAGACAAATCTCCAACATCTATAAACACTTAATAAATATATCAATGTGAAAAAAATCCTACTCAACCATAGTACTGAGTCACCTATGGCATCATAAAATCCATCTCCTACATGAAGATTCTCCAAGCCTACACTCACAACCAAAGTGTCAATACCAAGTGAAGCTAAGATCTCCAAACCCAAAAAGATACAAACGAAACTAGGAACTAATCCTACACTGTCATCCCATCACTATCAAAAGCTCCCACTAAACCATGTATCTAAGCTATCCATGACATCATGATGAAAAAATAATCCTTTAACCATGAGAATCAACCAAGACATCAAACCATCAAAGAAATCAAAGTGCACATCATGAGCTCCTCAAAAGAAACCAAATAACCATGATCCTCAACCAAGAAGATATACCACCATAACCAAAGCAGGAATCTAAACCAATAAAAATCAAGGATGTACCTATAGATCCAATCATGTCATGCCAAAATCCATGCCACCATGAACATATCTCTGAATTGAGCATCTAAATCTCAATGTGTCCAACCTATTACCATAAAATAGTCAATCACAATCCTCCACCATGATTGTACTTGGTAACAATATCTCATCCCTTCTATAAGAAGAAAAAATTAGTAAATCATGTGACTTAGGGCATAGATAGCCCAAATCCAAGCCACCAATCTAAATATGCATCAATAATGAAAGATCAATGGGCAAAGAAAACCCATATCCAAGCCATAAATGCAGCCTATAAGTATAGAATGCTTGCAATACTGCACAACTTGTAGACCTAACAAGTCATCATACATATCTAAAACAAACACTGATAACTATATCATCATGAGAATAATTTGAAATATGAACTGAGTATACAATGACATAAAATCTTAAATCTCCAAACATACAATGTTATAAACTCACAATGTTACCATAGTCAATATATACCATAAACTATTCAAATTAATATATCACCAAATGAGCTATGTCAAACTTGCACTAAATCTAAACCAATGTGTAAAGCTCTCCAAGAGATTTTCGTTGACTATTCAAAGTCCAAAATTCAACTTTGTATGCCCAAGTTATGCTCTAATTTGTGCTCAAAATAAATAACACTTGAATTTTAGGCTCTGAAAACCTAACAAAATATCACAATCACAGAACCATACCTACACCAAGTTGTAGTGCTTTGAATTATCTTTCCAACGCATCTAAAAAGTTTGAAATCCTATATCCTGAGGGAAAGTTATGGTCATTTTACTAAGATAGTCTTTTTACCATTTTCACTGTGATTTTTTTCTTTTTTTTGTTATGAAAATTTTGACTGGATTAAATTTGATGACCATCATGGGTTGAAACTAAAAACTCTTTCATTTTCTGTGAACATAGCCAAACTAGGGCAAATTATATATCAAAATTAATGGAAATATTGACCCAGATCCAATGGGGAGGTGTAATTTTACCTAGGAGGTCATTTGTGCAAGCTCCCCCTAAAATCCTCATTTAAATGAAACATCCAAAAAATCCTTTTGACCAACAATTTCACATGCCCTAACATCTACCAATGTCCCATCATAAAAACAAACTCAAAACTCTTAGGTTTGCAATAAACAACTCATATATCTTGCCCTTTCTTTTATCCTCTCATGCATTCCTATGGATTCAATCTAGGGTTACAATAATAAAACCATAGCTATGATACCACTTGTAAGAAAACTTGCAAGAAATAATATAACCATTTCTACATAACCTATAGTAGATCTAAAAAAATGTGGAATTAAAATCCACATGCATGAGAATAGATAATATACCCAAAAAAAAATGTGACACAAGATATACCCTAGGAAACCCTCAGTGAGGAAAAAACCCATCCTCCAAAAGCATGCATCACCATGCATTTTTGAGCAAAAACACCATTGCAATACAATCACAAAAACCTTCAAATCCATAGTCACAACCGAAGAATCTATGTGAACAAGCATGAATCCACACATCCCATGCCATGCTTCCAACCTTCACAAATGCTCCCTTGCCTAACCTATCAATCCTTGTCCCACTCAATTCTTTCATTTTTCCCTTTTGTCTTGTCACCTCTCTCACACAACCAACTACCCTTGTGGCTGCTTATATAGTAGCGAGTCCCACAAAACCACCAAGTGGTATTACATAAACCATGTGCTACCTAACCCATTGACAACACATTTAATATTGAAAATTTAATTCTTTTTCCCAATATTATATAATTACATGAAATATTATCACAATGTTACAATACAACTCATCAAGTATATCCCATGGGAATCTTTGCATGTTGCACACCCATCTAGGTTTTTCGAGATACAACATTACATAATAAAATAAAATAATATAATGTAACAATATTATGAAATGTGCGCAAAACCCATTATCTCAATATGTAAGAAACGTGTCATAACCTTTGTAACTTCATCCAAACTACTAAGAGCTACCTGCATTATTTCTCCTTAGTCTTGGTCTAAACACATTACAAAAGGAAATTTTACTGGAAAGAGATGAATGAAAATGGAAAAAGATTGCAACTTCTTTTATATCATCTATTTCAAATGCTTGAAGTAAAGAGGAGGAGAAATGGAGGCTAGAAGAGTGGGCTCAAAGGGAGGTTTTCCAAAAGGCTATGCTAGTATTGTTACAAAAGCTTGTTGGTGATGGAACCTATAATTTTGATTCAGGGGCTTTGATAATTCCACTAGTTTCTTCTTTTGATGAAAATAATTAGGTTCTGAAGAAATAGTCAAAGAATTAGAAGTGGACTGAGGTTCTTCACGTTATCAAGTTGAGAGGGGAAATGGATAGCAAGTTTATAGAGTCTACCAAAAGGGAATTACTTTAGGATCAACTGGCAAACTATTTAATGGGACAAGGAATCAAGCAAGATACAAAATAATGAAAATAGATATGGGATGAAATTGCAAAGGATTTGAAGAATGATCAATTTTGTTGTAATTCCCAGTAGTGTTGGAACAAGTGGGAGAAGCTTGTTGTTGCCTACAAAGGGGTGAAGGGTGGTGCTAGGATAGGGATGATAACCCTTTTTTGAAGAGATACATCCCTTGTTGTCAGGGAAAGTTTTGTCAAGGAAGAATTGTTGATGCAAAGGAGAGAGCACACACTAAAGAATGGAGGAGATCTACACAACAGAGCTCCAGAACATGGAAAAGAACATAGCTCCATGTACAAGAAGGAAAAAAAGAGCTCCATGACAAAAGGAGATAATTTACATAGAAGAGTTGCCACAAATTTAAAGGGGGCATGTTATCTTTAAATTAAAAAAGCATAGATTTTTAGTCCCACATGGAACATATAAGGGATTTTTATAATGTTTAATTACTAAATTACTCATATGTTATGTGTCTAACAAGACAAAGGCTTTTGAAGTCGTAGACTTATGCAAGAGGCCCTCTGTGGATGGAAAATAACTATGACATAATGATGATATCGACAAAATTTTAAACATAACCATAGTTGAAAGGATGAAGCAATGATGATGTCACCATGTGACACATGGCAATCAGACATGGCTTCATAATGCAAACCACATAGTAAGACGTTAACTACACGATGACACAAAAAGGCTAGCTAACTACCACTCGCAACTTCACAAAATAAAATTTCAGTCTATAAAAACCTCTATGGCTAGGTGAAAAGCTTCATTTTGCACCATTGCAAGAGTTAACTATAGTTAGCAAAGAAGGGTTGTGATGATGCAAAGCATGGTTAGTCGCCCAGTCATAGGGGCTAAGGTGGAGTTTAGGTTTAAGCCTCTAATGATGCAAGGAGCTAACATGTGGAAGGGAACTCAAGCAAGGTAGTGATGACATGGTGGATTTGGTGAATGATAGACTGACACATGCCACCTATGTGCCGATCAACTAGGGTTTGACCTGAAATCAAAGATGAAGCAAAATATGAAATTAAGAATTTTTATTTTGATTGATTTTGTTCCAAATTTTTTATGTGCAATCCATGAATTTGAAAAATTTAAATGTTTTAAATATTTTCTATAGTTTTAACTATATGAAATTAAAAATTTTTCATTTTAATCTCTGAATATGAACTAGGGAATACATTTTCAAATGCATGCTAGAGGGACATTTTTTATCCGAAATGCAGAGTGCAGTATACCATTGGAACTGGAAGAATATGAGCTATCTAGATATACAACCATAAAATGCATAGGTATTTAGTGGTAAGAGATATAAGTAGATTTGTAAAATAGGGGGTGTTCTTAGCAAAATGAACAATTTTCATGATGAAGTATCAAATTCAGTAGGAAGGTATACAATGAAGTTTGTTGACTCTAGATTTGGAGGAAAATATTTTTTAGAATTGCATTTTGCCTCTAGAGGTCATTTGGTGGGTCTTTTGACCCTTGTTTAATATTAGATCTGACATCTTTTCAATTAGATGTTTCTATCAGTTTGGAGATATTTTCAAAGCATTCTTCAACAACAAGAAAAAGATCTAATTTTCAGTTACAGAGAGAGTAGAGAGAACTTTTGCATCAACAAATGGAATCTTTTCAAGTGGAAAAATGGCACCATCTGATCTAATCTATGAATTCTTTGTTGAAATCTAATTTAAAAGATCACTGAAAAAGAGATTGTTAAGAGGAAGATTGTTGAAAAAGACTATGTGTTTCAATCATTGTTTTGTCACTGATGTCAAACCTAATAATTGTTGGTAAAGAAATTTCTTATAAAATTCAAGTACTATCACTTAGTTGATTGATGAGGAGGATTTGATCAACAAGATGTAACAATAGCACCTAGAGGAAAGATTGAGCTATGATTATGTAATGAAATACAAGATTTAGTTAAGATAGTGATGACATGATGCATTGATGATCTACTTAAACTTACAAAATGGTTGGCTACACTTAGAAAGTTTAGAAGAATAAGTTAAACAAAGTTTGTCTACCAAGCTTGATTGAGTGGATAGTAGGTGTCAAGAAAAGTTAGTGCAAGCCAAGCAAAAATTTTGTTGGAGATAAATAAAAGAAAATTCTAGTGGATTGTAAGCAAGACAATTAATGTCGAGTAAAGTTTAGTTGATGCCAAGCACATGAAAATTTTAGTTGATGGTGAGTGATTTTAATTTTGATGTCGAGCACCACAACATCAGAAGGTTGATAATGTCAAGCAGTTGTATTATGATAAAGATTGAAGATTCACCGTATCTAAGCAAAAAAGTTTATTTTCTTGGAACTTGTGTAACAGGAGGAAGATAAGATTGATGTGCTGATGGCATAGAACTTGATGTAAACTATTTTGAGGAGAAATTCAAATGGATTCTAGGAGAAGTGTCTAGAAAAGACAAGATATGAGGTAGATACATTCTATCCTACCTAATCCATCTAAAAACCCTAATTTGGATGATGGATAATGAGTGAGAAAATATTCTAATTCCTATTTATAGGAATGTTTGGTCATGAAGCAAAGAGGTTAGAGGGGTTGGTTTCATGTGCAAAAACTTAAGGAGGAGAAGGAATTGAGGGTTTTTCTTCATCAAGAGACCCAAGAGAAGAGCCTGCAATGAAATATTAAGCAATCAGGCTTAAGGAGATGAATGCTTACAGGGTGAACAAGCTATGAGAACTTAAAATTATGAAAGAAAAGAAAAATTGAGGACTGAATAGAGATTTTTGATCTACAAGTGAAGTTGTAAGTTATATCAAATCAAAGCTCTACTGTTACTGTCTAACAATTGTATCAGTCTAGGGTAAATCCTTTGGAGTAAGGTTGACCTAACAATCATTGGAAAATCCTTTAACAGGGTGGCATTCCAAGTGAATGGCCTAAAGTCCTCTAACAAGGCTCACTTTTAATAGGGTGATTGAAGTCCCTTAATTGGGTCACATTTAATAGTGTGTTTTGTAACCTTTAATAGGGTTAGCCTTTCACAGGGCATCACTTTAGAAGAGCGAAAAAGGAGTAGCATGTTATTGGTGGTTTTTTCCAAATTGGGTTTTCACATAAATCATTGTGTCAAGTGTGCTGATGAATGTGTTGTGTCTCATGCTTTACATTTTTGCAAATTGATTTGACAGTAACATACAAGTTTTAGTAAATACACAATGGATACATGCATGGGTATGAATGTTTGATGGGTTCACTGAATTGTGAAAAGTTTTATTTATACATCTAGACCTTGAATAAATGATTCACCCCCCCTCTCATTTATTCTAAAGTAATTCCAACAATTGGTATCAAAGTCATCTACTTAAGAGGACTAGTTTTAAGGTACTAGAAGCACAAAGATCAAGATGTCTAAAAGAGAATTACCCAAGCTCAATAGAGAAAAATTTCTTGCATGACAATGTTTGATGAAGCTACACCTTGGAGGACTTGAAGATCATGCACAATCTACCATTATAATGGAACATGTTGATCCAACAAGAGCCCTAACTGGTGAAGATATGAAGAAGATAAATGAACACAAATAGGAGATGTTGGAGATTGCCTCTACCCTAAGCTATGCTGAATTTGATGATATCAAAAGCTATGATACTGCAAAGAAAATGTAGGATGCCCTGAACACCATCTATGGAGGAGAAAAAAATGTTCAAAGAGCCAAATATAAGAGCCTCAGAGGTAAGTTTGATGATATGAGAATGGAAGAAGGTGAAAATATTTCTCAATATGTTGCTAGCATAAAATAATTTGTTAGTGCAATAAGAGGAGCTACTGGTCATATAGATGATGATACTATGTTAAGAAAAGTCTTGAGAAAACTACTACCTATTTATGCTATTAGAATTTCTACAATCCAAGAATTAAGATGTATTCTAGGAAATAATCTAACTCTTGAAGGTCTGGCAGGTGGACTCACTACTTTTGAGCTTTCTAACTTTGACAATTACAAGCTAGAAAGGCTTCAATTTTCTTTCAAAGCTAAGTTGTTATTGAAGGATTCTGATGAGGTGAATTAGAAGAAGAAGAAAAAAAAGATAAAGTACACATCCAGTGATATAGATGAGAAAGATATTGAACAATTGGAGGTAGTACTAGCAAGAAGATTTCACAGAGGTAAAGACAAGTTCAAAGGTAAGTTACCCATCATTTGTTTCAATTGCAATGAATTTGGTCATATTGCTATAAGATATACATAGAAGAAGAACTATAGAGAAGGAAACAAGTACAAAAATAGAAGAGAAGATGACAATAGAGATTTAAAAGAAAACGACAAGAAGTCATGCTACATTACTGATGAATATCATGATGAAGTGGTATATGTTGCAATGAAGGATGAATCTGATGAAGATGAGGCAACTGCACTTGTGACTTGTGTGTACAAGAATGATAGATGGATCATTAATAGTGGATGCTCACATCACATGTCTGGAGAAAAAAGTAAGTTCATTAACTTAACTTGTTATGATGAAAATAGTGTAAGATTTGGTAATGGTGCACCATGTTTGATAAAATGAAAAGGCTCTATCAAACTCATAGACAAAATTTCATGTGACAATGCTTACTATGTTGAAGGACTAAATTATAACTTGATAAGTGTGTCACAATTGAATAATCTAGGATGTAAGGTTGAATTTGAGAACAAAACTACCAAGATATATGACACAAATGGGAAATTGGAAAAGGTGATCAAACTAGAAGTAATCTGTTCTATCTAGATATAGAGGATGCTACTTATTTTGTTGCAAGATTTGATGATGTATGGCTTTGGCACAAGAGATTATGTCATGTTAATTTTGATAACTTGGTTAGTATCAATAACATGAAGAGATTTAGAGGACTGCCTAATTTGAAGAAACCTGATAATATATTGTGCAAACAATGTATGTTAGGTAAAATGTCGAAGCCAAGCTTTAAGAGTAAAGCTCATACCTCTAAAGGAATACTAGGCATTGTTCATACTAACTTATGTGGACCAATTGAAGTGCAAAGACACATAAGAGATGAGTACATAATGCTATTATTTGATGATTACTCTAGGATAATGATAGTCATGTTTTTGAAATAGAAATCTGATGCTTTTCAAATGTTTAAATGGTACTTGGCAAGAGTTAAGAAAAAGATAGGTAAGAGTCTAAAATGCTTAAGATCAAACATAGGAGGAGAATTCACCTCAAATGGGTTTGAGATGTTCTATAATGACAAAGGAATCAAAAGATAGACATCTACACCCATGACCCCTCCACAAAATGGAATTGCTAAAAGGAGAAATAGGTTTATAATGGATTGTGCTAGAAAACTTATGATGGAGAAGAATGTTGCTTTGAAATATTGGAGAGAAGTTGTAAGTACTATTGTATATACCTTGAACCATGTGCAAATCAAGAAAGGTACTCATTCAATACCTTTTGAACTATGATATGGATATCCACCTAATGTAAAATACTTTAAGGTATTTGGAAGTAAGTGTTATATTATTAAAGATGTTAGGAATGGAAAGTTTGATGCAAGAAGTGAAGAAGGTATATTCTTTGGATACTCCACAAGAATCAAAGGTTATAAGTGTTTAAATACTAACACTAACAAAATTGTGGAAAATACAAATGTGAATTTTGATGAATCTAGAGAAGTACTTGTGGTTGATCCTATGAAAGAACTAGAAGAATACAAATCATTTGTCTACTTTTATGAAGAAATTCAAAGGGTTCAAAGGTGGACTTTGGGCAATGAAGAAAGACATGGTACATAATGATGGAAATGTGTGAAGTAGAATGTAAAGCAAATGATGATGATGGAATGTATAATGTGAATGGGTGGAGTTCTTGGAATCCCTTTATCACTGTGATGCTTGTGAAAGTGACTGACTTCTAGGAACTTGTATTTATTCTAGACAAGCGCACCTCTGAAGAAGCACACTTTCTCAAAATAGCACACTAGTGCACCAGTGCACCAGTGCACTTCCTAAAAATTCACAGACTTAGTTTTTTTCTTCTATTTTTTAATTTTTTCTTTTTTTCCTCAAAGTTGTAGAATTTTCAAATAGTGACTTGGGTTTTTTGAGTCAAATGGTTTTCATCCCCTCCTTCTACTGCCACTTTTGTTGAGTTGTCATTATGCACAATACTAAATGACATGAATTCTTTTAAACTCCTCTCTTGAAAAGTCAATCTTGTGAATTGACTCCAAGGTTCTGGGTGATCTTGCAACCTACTCAAATCCACTCAATTGAAGATAAATGTTTTTGTTTACAAGGAGGTCTTTGCTAGTTCAAATGATTTTGGATGAGATGTAGAATCTATTCACTACTTCAAAATAAAACACACAAAAGAAATATGTTTTTATATTTTTATGTTTACTTATGAATGCAATCAAATAATGCAACTAATATGAATTCCTAATTTAAAAAGCGGTTAGTTGAGAAAATAAAAAAAATTTAAGCCAAATAATGTGAAAGTAAAATCCTAATGGACATAAGCTATGGAAACAACATTTCTATGAGTTAAGTGTTTAAAGAAATTGGTGGGTAACCAATGAAAATAGGAGCAACACTTCCTTGATTTCGTTGATGCAATCATCGATGGGAAATTTAATAACCATATGATGTTTCACTCTTCATCGAATTGCAAGGTCATAGAAAGTGTAGTCATGCGAGACAAAGAGTTAAGCAGGAACAATTTGGTGATTTCTTCTTGACCTAGATATGTCAACAAAATTTGTAAAACCATAGAAAACACCAGAATTAAAAGATCACACAACCAAAAATAATGCAATAAACTTTTGGCTCAATCACAATTCCATGAACATACATTCACAAAATAATGAAACATTTAGGCAAGAGTCACTACACTCCAAATGCAAGGACCAAAAAAATAATGTTATTGCAAAATAACAGGGGTCCTGATTATTTATTACAATTTTGTATTTATAAGAAATCTTCTCCTTAATTTGTGCTAAGAGTGAGAGATATCTTTATGTAATAATATGCTTCTAAACTAATAAAACAAATCTAATTATGTATAATCTATCTATCTAACTAGTGCTAAGTAGGACTCTATCCATTTTATATCATTAATTGGATGCATGAGCCTTTACATGTCGTAAAACAAAGAAAGCATGAAATAATAAGAAAGAAAAAGCCTTTAGATGATGTAGAAGTGACTAGAAGTTTCAAAAATAGAAGCTCAACCTTCACTGAGAATTTGTTGGAGATAAATTATTGTTAGAATCATTTTTGGTGCATGGAAAGCTCTAATTTTGGAACTAGCAGTTAATTGTCACTGCACCTCTGGAAAAGTGTACCTCAAAAGAAGTGCACCTAGCACACCTACATAACTCTAACCTCTTCAAAAAAATTCCAACACATTGTTACAAAAAGTGCACCAATGCACCTGGTGTAGCAGTGCACCTAGCACATCAACACACCTCAAACTTATCCAAAATTCTTCCAATACATTGTTGCCAAAAAGTGCACTTTTTGTAGCAGTGCACTTGGCATAGCAGTGCACATCTAAATTCTTCAAAATCTTCCAAAACATTGAAAAAGCACACTAGTGTAGCAACACACCTCTAAGTTCTTTAAAATTTTCAAAAACATTGAAAAAGTGCAACAATGCACCAATGCACCTATAAATTCTACAAAACTTTCCAAAACACTGACAAAGTGTACCAATGTAGTAGCACACTAGAACACCTCTAGATTATTTGAAATTTCCATGACATTACTTGAAAATAAAACCAACACACTTAGCTCAACTGTGCACCAACACACCTCAAAAGCTCAATTCACCAAAAAATCAAAGTTCTTAGTTTTGAAAATAGTTTATGGATTTTTCTAAAATGAGGTCTGGGAGCACTCTAGTGTACTTATTTTTCTCCTTTTTGATGATTTCTACTCTCTTTATAACCAAACACTTTCTTACATTTGAACTCCTTTTGTTTATTCAATCTAAATTCCCAAGGCACCCATGTTGAATTTTGTCATTAATAATTGCGTAAGATGAAGAACCTATTCTGGTTCTATTGGTAAATAGATTTGTTCTTCCAAATTATAGATCTGAAATGTCCAACTTGGAACAATATATAATCACAAATAGTTGGAAAGCCACTTGTGGATGAATTGGCTTCCCTCTGAATTGGTAGGTAGAGCTCCCTAAAATGAATTTGCAATTAATTTTGTTTTCTTCCTAAATTAATTTGGGGGTATGTTCTTGACCCAAGAATAGAAGAGGTATAACCAAGCTAGACCTAAATAGATTCTAACACAGGCAAATAGAACTTCCAAATACTAAAATAGGTTTATGCATTCACACATCTTATGAATTCATAAAGCTTATCCAAATAATAGCTAATACTAAACTAAGAAAACTTGAATCTAAATTGTGATTAATAAATTAAAAATGCTAAAGGGATTTCTCTTTGAATGAACAATAACAAAACCTATTATATTCATTCGTTGCTTCAAAATAGGGAAGGTGAAACTTTTTTTTTTTCCTCATTTTGACTCAAACAAAAGAGAAAATGCAAGACTAAATATAATACCAACTAGAACAAAAAATAATTGACATAAAATACCATTCAATTGTCTTTTCAAAAAAATTTACTTCACACGAAGAATTTTTTGACCTTTCACTAATCTTTAAATTTCATACATATAGAGATGATCGTTACAATGGAAGGTTAATTGGTTCATCTTCTGAAAATGACAAATGGAAAGATGCCAATTTGACATATTATAAAATTAAAAAAGAAAATGAAAAGGGGGCATAATATGAATCATTTAGACTTCTTCCCCTTGTCTATTTTCACCCTATATGCCTTAGCAAAAACTATTATGAGAATCAGTTCCTCATGGTTGGGCATGTGTATATTGGTGAATCTCAAGAGCCATTTTGAATGTTCCCTTGCCAACTCCTTCACAACATTCAACTGATTTGGCAACTCCTCTGCGGCCACATGTATATAACCACTGAGTGTCTGGAGTTCTACAATTTTGTTTTGACTACTGGAAGTCACTCTGAGCAGATTATCCAAAAATGTAGAAAATTTATTTTTCATTATATCTATTCCAATGAGAACCTTCCCTTGACCACTGGTTTGTGAATTAGTGTGTAACCCTTTCATAAGTTTGAATCCTCTATCTTGAGTTTTCTTTTCTTTATCCTTTGTTTCCTTGAGTCCCTTCTCATCTAAATGGATCATTCCTAGCTTGAACTGCATACTTTGGAGCCATTCAAATAAAGGTTCATTCCCTTTCTTCAAAATCTTTTCTTCAACTGCTTCTTTTTCTTTCATCTAGATGATCTTTAGAAGAGAGATGCAATCATCACAATTAACCCTTTCTCCAGCTAGAGTATTAGTATTAGACATTTTGTTTTCCTTTTCTATTTCTAGTTTGAGGATAACATTACCGATTTGATCTATGAGAGAAACTACTTATAATTTGAGTTTCTCAATCCATTCTTTTCCAATCTAATTGAAGTGTCTATCCTCCTAAAGTTGAGAGATGAGAGCGTGTACTTTAGCAGCAGTAGGATTCTGGGTTATTGACATAGCAGAGATAGTTGCTAGTGGGGTGACTAGTTGCTTGATGAATTTGTTCAACTCTTCTATCTCAAATTTCATTATTATCTTTGATAACTTAAGGTTTTTCAATTGTCCTTATATTACGTCATTACTTGACCTCCATAAGCCAACCTATGTGTCATGTTTGGCCTCTCCAAGATCAATTGAATGTAGAGTGAAATCATTCGTTGTCATGTCCTTGATTCTCCCTCCTTTGTTTGGCTTGGCTATTTCCATTGTCAAATGACCTATTTCTAGATCTTTCCCGAGTATTGACAAAGTCTTTTTCTTAACTTTTGTCAATGTAGTCCCGAAATGAACTGTGAGAGATATAGTATCTTTTGTGGAAACACTTTCATCCTTTCTCTTTCTCTTCCTTTACAAAGTATCCTCCAACTAGGAATATGTTCCTATCACTTTGGAAGCCGTTCCAAGTGACTCTATATTGAACATCTTTTTCTTAATAGGAGTTATTGTTAAAATGGTCGAAGGGAAAGGATTTTTTGAATATTTTGAGATGAACCCAGAAGAAGTCTAGCCCTTCTCCACTTATAAAGTTTTCTTCACCACCTCATCTGACTCAGAAGACTCACTATTGTTACTCTTTCCATCCCCTATGTCTACTATCTGTATAGGGAAACCAATTGGCCTTAGGATTGAAGCACTTACTGATGGAAAAGGTCTATGATGAGGAGATGGAATTAGAGTGGTATGAGGGGAAGAAACTGGGGTAGTGTGAGGAGATGGAACTAGAGTAGTATGAGAGGATGGGACTAGAGTGGAGGCATTGTCCTTTGGCTCTTCCATATTCTTCCCTTCAGTACCAGCCTAGGTTCCTATGACTGGGAGAGAACCATCATGACAGGTCTTAGCTATAGGGACATTCGTGTTCAGAGGTTGATCACCTCCTCCTAAAGGTTGAGCTGGCCCTTGAGTGGAAGCTATTGTCACACCTAGTGTAGCACTTTGAGATGAAGTAGGTGTTGCAACTGATGGACAAGCTTGAGTAGCTGCACTTTTACTCTGGCTCTTCCTGGTTGTCCACTCAACCCATTTCCCCATTCTCTTGATGATCATGGCCATCATGATATCAAGATTCTCCTCCACATCTACATATGGCTTAGAACTAATGGGAATCCCCCTCAACTTAGTCAAATAGGTATTGCTATACATATTTTGACCATCATCCTCTAATCCTTCAACATTGAGATTGATATCATATGTCTTTACTTGTTCCATTGTGTGCTTGGTGAAAGCATGATCTCATCTCTCCAACTCATCCTTGCATTCTGCCCAATAATCTTCTATAGTGGTGGCATGCTTGATTACATTCCCAACTTGTAACACCTCTCTTGTGTACCTATTTGGATCAAACATAGGTCTCACAACCTCATATTCCTCCAACTTGTACTTAGCCTCTAATGCTTTGAGCATGTTTTTAGTATTTGAACAAGACTTACAACTATAAACTCCAACTTTCAAAGGAAATTCATACCCTTTCTTCCTCAAACTTGCACTCAACACGTTCACCTACATTTCTTGCCTCACGATCTCTATCAACACAATTAAAGCACTTGACTGTTTGGGCAGCTTCAAAGGAAATATGTGGAAAGCTGCTAGAAAATATGAAAAGGATGAGAACTGAATAAAATAGATACCAAACTGACTGATGGTTGCCATTGCTTCTAGGCTGAACCTCATCTCTGGACATCCTTGGAGCTCCCTACAAATTCTCATTGTAAATGATTCATCAACTCTGACATATTCTAAATAGCTATTCTGTAATTGCAAGCATGGATAAAATTCATAGCTTTTCATGTCATCAAGGAAGTTCTCTATTCTAGGAAGGCCTGGCCATAACTACAGAGAAGCTAACATATAAATTAGGAAGGAAAACATGTAAAATGTGTTGTAAAACTTGGTGGCACTGAGTGCTCTGAACAGATGCTCACTTACCTCATAAGCCCAATCAACATAATGTGAATATGAATAGATGATTTGTACCAAAAAGAAATACTATTCAATAAAATTGAGTGCTTCTACCTCACCTTTCAATCAATGTAAGAGAACTAGAATGTCTACAATCTTAGGCTTGAGATTGATGCCGAATAGGGTCTTAGGAACCTTACTCTTAGCTCCTCTTGGCTATTGGAACCAAGACCTCATGGTTTCTTTTCTCCAAACCATTTTCTTCAAGGAGAACTCAAAATTAGCTCCTCCTACTGTCAACTCAAAAAATTCTTCTCGCTTTGGAACTTGGAGGAAATTTACTATAGTTTGCCTATCAATCAAGATTAAAACTATATGGTTAGGTAGGAAATTTTTTCTAGTGTCTAGGTTGTAGTGATTTATACATTTGACAGTCAACTCAGGAGCTTGAACTGCCACTAGAAATCTAGCTGCTTCCACTAGCCCACTTCTTCAGAGCTTCTCAGTTATAGAGTGAATTGGCTCTATCCTTAGCCTCCCTTGAAAATTTTGCATGTCAAAGAAATGAAGCAAGGTGTCTGTAACATTCTACAATGTAGACTTAATTCCATTTAGCCCTCTGAAACTAGTGAATCTAGTTGCCATTTTATCTGAGATAGTGATGAATTGAAACCTTAAAATTGGATGTAGTGTAGAGAGTATAATTTTGCAAGAATATGAGCTTTGAAAATGCTATACAATTCAATAGCATAATAGTTCCATAAAGAAAGTGGTAAGTTGAAAATCTATTATGTTTCTCTCAATATAGAAATCCCAATTCACCTGTTAATCTTCAAGATTCGTGACACACAAGTGAATTAAAGGGTAAATCCATTGGATTAGTAAATGTGGGAGTTTCTAATGGAATTTTCCATGTCTTTTCAGTATTTTTGTTGGCCCAACAGTAACTTTATTTTATTACATAGTTACTTTCTCATTTTTCACCAAGTTCTAGAGAATTAAGAACAGAGTACTCCGTAAGGAAATATTTTCTCAGCTAGGTTATGCTCAAAATACCTTTCCAAATGTCATTAACTTGTTTCCATTACCACTTTAAAGTATCTTGTGATTAATTTATGTGCCTTACATGGTTGCAGAGTTGATTTCTCACTGGATGTAAAAAATTGCCTTCATGGGTTGGAAACCCACTAAGGAGAAGGCGATCTCTATTTTTCTGCCCTTGCCTTTATTTTAACTTTACCCTTTACGTCAATATGCCTCTAAGTTTTAGAAAATCTCAAAAGAGATTTGAAAGTGGAAAGGGATCCACTTACTTGTTTTCCTCTCTCACAAATGCCTTTATCAAAAAATTGACTTCATGGTGCAAAAGCCCACCGTGGAGAAGTTACTTCAGAGTTTTTTGCTAGAGATGATTTTGAGCACTATGATGAATCCCAAGTGCCTCCCAAGGTGAAATATTGTAATGTAGGGACAATCTATCCATAAAACAACTTATTTCCTTCTTGCTTCAGCCTATAAACCTCATTTGTTGCTATCTGTGGAAAATCACCTTCAAGGGTTGGAAACCCACCTAGGAGAAGGTGATCTCTATTTTTTTCAAAACCTTCATATTTTCACATGAAAAACATGATGAACCATAAATAAGTATACTATCAAAAAACACTTTATGAATTGCCAGAATCTCCATCAAATTATGTTCTAAACTACCCATAAACTCATGACATAGAGGGAAACCTAACTGGCCATGTGATGTGAAGGAAGGGAAGAATGGAGAATCTAATGGAGAAAATTTATACCTAATAAAGATTAAAACTAGACCCAAACACAACTAGACTTGACCAATGACAAGACAATCTTCACTTTGCATCATGGATTCAGGATGAAAAGTGGGGCAACAACTGGCTCTAACTAGGGATTTGGGTAGACCATACCCAAGCGGGAAACTCAAGATCTATGGTTTCATAAAGGAATAAAAGGTGGAAAAACAACAAAACAAAATAGGGGAAGAACAGGGAAATAGAGGCAAAGGAAAGAAAACTACCTAGGAAACATAGGAAGAAACTAAATTTAACTAAAATACAATACAGGGGTTACCTATTTTCAGTTTGCAATCTGATAAAGTTTCAAATCCTAACCATTGTAATTTAGGGGCAACACTTCTCCATCTTGATAAGCCAGTTTAAAAGAGTTAATTCCAAATGCTTGATGAATTCTAAATGGACCCTTCCATAAAGTATCAAACTTCTTATACATACCTTTTAGAGCACTTTTTGTATCCTAGAGTAACATACTATCTCCTACCATGAATTTTTGGGGTCTTGCTTTCTTATCAAATAGATCCTCCAATCACATCTGATGTTGTGTTATGTGATCTACAATTTCTTCTCTTTCCTTTTCAAGTTTTCTCAAGTACAAAATCATCTTCTCTAGACCATCTTTATAAATATAATCTTTGATCACTGCTCTAAGTTTATTTGTGGCTAATTCTAGAGGTAAGGGGAGATTAGCTTCAATCTCGTAAACCAATTTCAAAATGGGATATGCTAATTGCCCTTTTAGGTGTCACTCTATCTACCCAGAGTGCTTCATGAATCTTATTGTGCCAAGTCTTTTGATTATCCGAAACCAATTTCTTAACGATATTCATCAAATTCTAGTTACTAGACTTAGCTTGACCATTTCCTTGAGGGAAATAATTAGATGAATGATGAAAAATGATCCCATACTCAGAGCAGAGATTGGTAATTTCAATGGAAGAGAAATAAGTTGCATTGTCCATCACTAATTTAATGGGAACACTGATCTTGACCAATATGTTCTCCTTTATGAATTCACATACACCTCGAAAGCAATTTTCTTGGTAGCTTTAGCCTCTACCCACTTAGTGAAGTAGTCAGTTGCAATTATTATATACTGGTGGCCAACACTAGATGCTAGACTAATCAGACCAATAAAGTTGAGACCCCATAGTTGAAAAGGTCATTCAATGATGACAAGTCTCAACGACAAAGTAGCTAGTTGAGGGTGCCTAGAGAATATCTTGCACTTCTCGCATCTTGCTACCTAGGTATAGACATCTTTAAACATTCCAGGCCAGTAATAGCATTGCCTCCATATTTTCAAAGCCATGACTAAAGATGAAAAGTGTCCTCTGCAAGCTTCATCATGAAATGTTCTCAACAATTTTTCTTGTTGTTGCTTGTCTATGCATTTGAGGAAAGTGCCATAAATAGCTTTTTTGAATAATTTTCCATCCCAAATCACATACTTTGGTGCTTTCAATTTAAGATCTCTTCTTTGTTTTACAGTTAAGCCTTCCAGACATTCACCATATATTAGTAGAAAAGAAATATTTTCAAACCATGAATCATAGAGACCTATAGCTAAAACCAATTGTTTCTCTCCCAATTCCTCTTATTCTTCAGTGATCTTGTTTTCTGCAATCACCTTGCATAGATAATTTCCCCTTATTAGCTTGGTAGTTTTGATTTCTATATCATACTCCTATATTTTTGCTACCCATGCTCCTTTGACATTACAACCTACATCTTGTTGTGTTAACAAACTTTTCACTACTACATCTAGGACAAAAATTATACAACATGAATGAAGGATATAGAATTGAAATTTTTTGAGTGCCTTGACCACTACATAAGCATGTTTTTCAATCTATGAATATTTAACTCCTATTTTATTTGAAGGCAAGCTAAGTCTTTGAATGGCTTCCACTCACTTAGGATCAATTCTAATACCTTCCTAGGACACTATATGACCTAGGAGTTTTCCCCCTATCACATAGAAAACTAATTTCTTGGGATTGAGAGAGATGCCATGCTCTTGGAATCTTTGTAAAACTTTTCTCAAATATTCCATATGATCTTTCCTCTTTTTCAAGAATACTATGAGGTCATCCATTTATATAACTATGATTCGGTCCTTCAGATTAGTGAATGTCTTTTTCATACATCTTTGGAATGTAGCACTAGCATTGATAAGTCCAAAGACCATTTTGTAATATGAAATTTTACCTTAAGGAGTGGTGAATGTCATCTTATGCTGATCCTTATCCTCTACTTCAGCCTAATTGTAACCTGAGAAATCATCGAGCATGGACATCATTTCAGATCCTGCCACTATTTATAGGAACTAATCCATATTAGGAAGAGTGAAGTTATCCTTTAGAGATGCCTAGTTCAAATTGTGAGAATTAGCATAGATCCTTATCTCTCTTTTCCTCTTTTTGATGGGTACTATGTTAGCTATCTAGGTGGAATGATGAATGGGATATATGATCCTTGTGTTCAACATTTTATGTACCTCTCAAAAAATGGCATCCATGACGTTAGGATTATAATTCTTTTGTTTTTTCCTAAAAGGAATTGCATTAGATTTGAGTGGGATTTGATGCTTCACTTCCCCACCTTGATAGCTTTTCAAATCTTTGTAACTCCAAGCAAAGATGTCTCTATATTCTATGAATAATTCTCTTGCGGCCTCTTTCTCTTCAGGTGAAGAACATTTCCCAATATTAATCATCTTAGGATCATGCGTGTCTCTAATATTTATTCCCTCATATTCAGCCATGGTAGGTCCCTTTTTTGCCCTCTTTTTCTTTATGTAAGCATCATGTCTATTAAACAGTTTTTCTAAGGCCACAAAGTATGGGCAAATTTTATTACCTTTTAATTGAACTTCTCCATTTTTATTTTGTTTCTTATTGACATTAGAGCTTTCATGATCACTTCCACTAGATTCAAGTTCAAAACTAGACTTATCATTTTATAGGAATAGCTGCAAACTCTTATCATCATTGAAGACTTGTCAGGATTATACATTGTCTGGAACGGAGGATTGGTACACAATTTCAATCTAATACCTTTTATCTTTGAAGTCTAGATGTGGAAGTAATAGAGAGGTGGATACTACAAGGGAATTAGCCTTAGTGTTCATCTCCTTCAATATTGCTTCAATAGAGAAGGCGTCTAGGCCTTCTATCTTGTCCCAAACCCTATTCCTATAATTATTTAGCTTGTGATTTTTCACAGAATATTATCCTTTTGTTTGCCTCACAATGAGCTCTGCATCATCTTGAGCTTTCAAGATCTTTATTCCTCTTTCTTTTGATGTTATTATCCTTAGTAATAAAGCCTCATACTCTGTAGTGTTGTTTGTATTCCCAAATTCTAATTTGAAGGCCATTGGTTTAGGTTCTCCTTCTGGGGATATTAACACCACACCTACACTGGACCCTGAGGAGGCATAGCTTCCATCAAATTCAAGTGTCCATAGGCTTGTTGTATCTTTATTTTCATTGGGGACTTTCCCATTTTGATTGTCATCTCTCTGTTCATGTAGAGCTCCTTCAGTAAATAACATGTAGTTGCTGAATTTCAACTCTTGATATAGAATTTGAACTTTAGGATCATCTAAGTTGAAGACTATAAACTTTTCTTTTTCTTTGGGTTCTAATTTGACTTTCTTATTCCCAATAGGTATCACTGCCTAAGACAAGTCTAGCTTTATTTCTCCTTCTAAGTCTCGACAGAAACTTCTACTTAAAAGTAGTCCATAGCTCACTTGAATGTCAACTACTAGAATGGTCAATAAGAGCTTCTTTTCTAGATGTGAAGCTTAGGCTACTTGAGCATCTTTAATTTCCCTGAGCAAAGGAAATTGTTTAGCATCCATAGAATAACATCTTCCATGCACTTTAGTGAGGTTGAGACCCAAGGCCTTGGCTACAGAATAATGCATAACATTATCTGATGCACTCAAATCTATTATACAATTACTGAGTTTACATTAACTAATATATAATGAGATATAAAAAGGGTCAGGTTTTTCCCCAAGAGATGTTGCTAAGATAGTAGAATCTTCTTGATTAAATAGACTAGATGTCAAGGTTTCATCTTCTTTCTCAACAGTCATACTATGATTTAAATTTGATGTGTTTCCTTTACACCAGTCTACAAGTCTCTTTAACTTAGAAGGGTGTGACTTCAAATAATCTATAGGGGAAACTTGAATTTTTTATTCTTCACAGAATTAAATGAAATCAAAAGGCATTTTGTCTTACCCATTTGTGAAGTATATGATCCTTGATTAGTATGTACATTAGTCATCACAGGACTGGAGTCATTTTGTGAGCATGACTAGAAGCTTCATTCTTCAATCTTTGGCTTTGAGTAAGCACTGCATATGAAGTTCCATTGATGGTTGCATAACATTCACCCATTGGTTCAGAATCTAATTCATATTCTAAGAATAAATTTCCAGAGTTTCCATTAAATAGGAATTAGGCTCTGAACAAGGAGTTACAATGTTCAATTAATTGGTAGATAATAACTGCATCATACAAGCAGTCTCTGGACAACTTTCACTATCATAATCTATGGTCAAGTGAAAGACACACATATTTCCCTTCTTCAGTGCCACTTCAATTTGCAACCTTGGTTGTGAACCTATGAGCTATGAGAGTCTACCTTCATTGTTCCTTCTTGGTGAGTTTTGATAATTTTGCTGATAGGAATTATTAAATTCAGGTAACTACTTCTTTACTATTACTAGCTCATTTAACAATTTTTTAATCATCTCCTTGGATGATGTGGCATTACTAGAACTTCCTTTAGTTTGAAGTTCTCATTTCCATTTTCCTAAAAAAATTAAATCATCCCCACATTTGATTGCTTTCTTTTGTGCATCAGCTAGATCCATGGGATGTGCTCTCTTTAAATCATAATTGACATCTGGAGGCATTGCACTAATAAAGAAAATTTTGAAATTACCAGCTGTGGGTCTATCATCAATTGGAATTCTGCTAATAATCTTATTGAACTTGGCAACAAAATCTCTCATACTCATAGTGGATTGATTTTTAATTGAAGTCACCTATGTTAATAGGGCATGTTCACCTTTCACAGTCTTGAACCTTGTCTCAAAAACCATTTTCAATGCATCCCAATTAGTTATTGAATCATCAACAAGATGATAAAACTATTCTACTGCACTATCCATGAGGGTCTCTACAAACAACCTTATAGCAACATCTTCATGTCCAACCCCTAAGATATGAGTGGCTACAAAGAAAGCTTTAATGTGTTCATTTGTAGTAACTTTCCCATCACCTAAGAATTTAGGGAAATTCTTCCTTGAACTAGCTAGGAGTGGATGATAAGCATTTATTGCTAACGACCCTATTGCCATGGCCCATGGAGTAGCCATGATTGTCCTAGCAGTATATGGCCAAAAATTAACAACTGGAGGAGCAGTAATTTTGTGTAGGGCTAATACCTAACAAGTAGAATGTGAAGTGTTGGTGTCCTTATTCCTAACAGGGGAAGGTGGCCTACTCTAGCTTTTATTTTCACTTTTCTGCTTTGGAATGACTAAGATAGGAAAACCAAGCTCTATAAGCTTATCAAAGATAGAATCTTTCCCACCCTGTTCCTTGGTACTTTTGACGAACCTAATTTGTTCCAAGATGCTGGATTAGGTTTATCTTTGGGCTTCTTGTCTCAATTGTCTTTATGCTCTTCAAATGTTTTTCCTTTGAACAACTCTTTCTAAGGCATCATCTCTTCTTTCTACTTCCTCCAATACTTGGCTAGCATTCCTATAATGTTCAATGTTCCTCCTATGTCTCCAAATGAATGTGTTGAGGGATGAAATTATGTCTTCTTGGTTGTCTTGAAAACCAAGATTAGATTGGAGCATGAGAATAATGTTTTCATGAGGAAGCACCATTTTCCCTCATGATATAGACTTTAGTCAAGAAAATATTTGTAATTCCAATAGAGTCACCAAAAATCTATTAGTAAATAGATTTGTTCTTTCAAATTATAAGTCTCAAATTCCCAACTCAGAACAATATCTGATCACAAATAGCTGGAAAGCCACTTGTGAATGAATTGGCTTCTTTCTAAATTGGTAGTTACAACTCCCTAAAATAGATTTGCATCAATTATGTTTTCTTCCTAAATTAATTTGGGGGTATGTTCTTGACCCAAGAACATAAGAGGTATAACTAACCTAGACCTAAATAGAATCTAACTCAAGCGAATAGAAGTTCCAAATACTAAAATGGGTTTATGCATTTACACATCTTATGAATTCATAAAGCTTATCTGAATAATAGCTAATACTAAATTAAGAAAACTTGAATTTGAATTGTGATTAATAAATTGAAAATGCTGAAGGGATTTCTCTTTGAATGAATAATAACAACACCTATTACATTCATTCGTTGCTTCAAAATAGGGGAGGTGAAACTTTGTTCTTTCCTTTTTTTTGACTCAAACAAAAGAGAAAATGCAAGACTAAATATAATAGCAACTGGAATAGAAAATAATTGACATAAAATACCATTCAATTATCTCTACAAAAAACTAGTCTTTATCATTGAGAAACTAGTAGATTGGCAGTTTTCTCTAGGTAATACCAGTAGGGTTCCAGTTATTACTCTGAAACCATTTTCTTTAGCAAAATTTCTCTTGTATGAACAACCCTAAGAAGGATAATACAGATAGTTCAGATCCTATAGGTGTTTTCATGCTTTCATTTCATGCATATTGTTGTAATTTTTCAAGAAAATTAATACCAAGAATAGTAGAATTTCATGACTTTCATCTTCAATCTTGTCTCCTTTATCAGTGAGCTTTAATGTTTTATGGTCCTTGAACAAAGAGCCTAGATCATATTTGCAGTCCCTTAAGGTTGTATGTTATTTCATTGTTGCTTATAACTCAATTAGTTATGTAAATGCTTCAAGGAAATCAACAGGGTTGTAAGTTTACTGATGGGGATATCATGTAAGAATGAGGTTTAGATTGAGGATTGATGTCTATTTACAAGTTGAATAGATAGATCGTATATCTAAATATATAAATAAGTATCAGATATCCATATGTATGCATTTGATTCATGGATTTTCCCAATGGATTAGGCATTGGTTAGTTACAGGATCATTAAAGTCTTACTACTGCAATCTAAGGGTTTGTTGAATTCAACATTATTAATCAAATGTTCTTTCCATTTTATGTTGAAGGACCTAAATAGAATGCCCTCACTTAGCTTATGAATATCATAGAATTACAATTTGCTATTGTAGATCTATGTTATTGCATAAGTATTAGGAGATATAGGGGTTTTTATCTACTTAATAATTTAGGGATATGTTTTTTGTACTAGTACGGTATCAATTGAATCTCAAGTCTACCCGCCTAGGTTTAGTAGAGCCTGAAGTAGAAGAAGGGTCATGCCTTATAGTTGGCCTATTGTTACAAATGGCATGTTGAAAATGGGAGTTAGCTACCCCTAGATATGTTAGTTTCTCAGTGGGATAATTGAAAACCCTCTAGCATTTTCAAACACCAACAAGATGGCGACTCTACTAGGGAGTCATATTGAATCTGCATAATAGACAAACCTTGAGAATTTGAAGAAGATTCAATACATCAGAAAAAAATTTCTACAGCAGTAGGGTTGTGTGAGGTGTTTACCATTTCTCTGTTGATGTTTTATGTTCCCTAGTTAAGCTTTATTCATAGATAGTAGTATATTGTAAAATTGAATGTAAATTGTGTTCTATGACTATTATAAGTCTATCTTCAACTAGTTTAGTCTTTGCAAGTGCTGTTGAGAAAGTTTAGAGTCAAGAATTAATTTATAAAGTGTAAATTCTTTTCAAGATGATAATGATCTACAAGTTTCTCCTACATTGAAGGTTTGGTTAAGATTTTTCAAGTGACAAATTATGTTTTATTTCTCACAAAGTGTGAGTGGCAACTCTCAAATCTCTATACCAGTTTATTCCTAGTTGATTTCACTACAAAATTTTGAAAGACTTTCAATTGCATGGGAAGATCTAAAGCTTTTGGTAGTTTCTTGAAAAGGAATTTTAAATTCTTGATAAGTTTTAAGTGTTGTTTGCAATTTTCTGTTATAAGAAATTGAAGTGTAAAAAGTGAATCACAATAGTGATCTCTTTATCCTCTTGAAAGGAGGTGGCGGCTCTACAAAGTTTGATCAGTGGTGTAAAAGATTTTCAGTCTTGCACCTGTGCCAAATCAGCAAATCGAAGTGTAGCATTAGCACTTGAGGTATTTTGATTTTCATGTTTTCTTTTCATGAAAGTTAAACTATTAAAAATGGATGCCTCCATCTAGTGTTTCAGCACTAAGAAAAAGAGGTAGGAAATTTTAAAAGTTTATAAGATAGATCCTAAGTCTAGGTTTGAAAGTGATATGCCGACTCTTGAAAGTGTTCATCCAAATATTGCTAGATTGAAAATAAAGATTCATGATAAGATTGTCTTAATGTTAAGAAGTACTATTGGTGATATTAAGCATCTTAGTGGATTTAAAATTTATATGAAGTTCAAATCAGTAGTTATGAATCTTGATGATTTTTTCAGACCTGAGGAGTCTTCATGGCTAGTGGTACTCTTAGAAGTTTTTATGCCACATTCAGTTGATTGGCCAGCCAATATAAGATTAGATAAGATTTATGAAATCCAAGATTTTATCATGGAGGTTGAAAGTGCTTTGAAGGCTAATGAGTCTAATGTTAACAAATGTAATGAATCAATTGAAAGTAATGTTAAAGATGAAGAGTCTCAACTTTATGAATCAGAGGATAGTAATCAGCAGTTTGATAGTATGCATAATGTTGATTCATATTTTTATGATGATGACTATCAAGAAGAAGAAATATGTGACAACAGTAGTAGTCCCTCTTCTAGTGATGAAAGTAAATATTCTAAGATACCAGTTGTTGAGGTGTTGCCTAATGAAGAAGATATATGTGATGATCATAATTTTGATTTTTCACACTCTGTTAGTAACAAATCTGCTATTACAAATGTGCCAAGCCATCCATATAATGATCTCAGCCAAGGAGAAGAAACTAGTAGTGAAATCTTGTTAAGTGTTGATGAGATTTCTGACTTGTTGGCTCATGATTTTGAAAGGTATTCTAACCAATCTAAGGATGCTTTTGTTTTGACACGTTATGCAAATTCATGTGATGAAGTAATTTTCCCTAAATTTGATGCTGAAGAAGATATAGTTTAAGAATATGGTTTGTCAAGTTTGGGAGGTGTATGTGATGGTAACTTGTGCATCAATACACATGACGACTTCTATGTTGAAAATGAAGATGTAGGGATAAGGTTAGTTGTTGGTTCACTGTTTTTATGAGGCCGAGATAAATTCAAATAGCTCATGTGCTGAGAAAAGCAATACTAATGAAATGGTTTATCCTAGTGAGTTATTTGAAGAAAAAATTGAAACAGATCAGCATATTGAGAATAGGCAATTTCATGATGATTCTTGGGATTTGGTATCTAATCATTTGTTAGAATATGAAGATAATATAATGTATGTTCAATCTAATTTATGCAGTACTGATCTTACAAACAAGGAGGAATCAGATTTTTCATTCTCTTCACACCCGAAGGCACAAGGTGAGTTACAATTTGATTCACGTATCTTGTTGAATGGAGTAGAATATCAAACATTTATGTTCCCAGTTGAAGCAATCCATTATTCAGTTAGTAGTGATCAGTTACAATTTTTTTTTAGTTGCTATGATCACGCTGATTCATATTTTCATAGTGAGCAAGATGAGGAAAGTATGTCTGATTTTTATATGCACTATGAAGATGATGATAGTTTTGTTTTGCATAATGAGCTGATTGCAAATATTGATGTGTTGGGTGAAATAAATGGAAATGAGAATGTCAATTTACCTTAGGAGAATGTAAATGAAAATTAGGTGTATGATCGAGGTAAGGAGTTCTAAAACTTTTTGGTGGCCCGAGGCCATCGCTTGTACATAGTAGTGCTAGTTGTTGTTTGCTTTCAATAAAGTTGTTTGAGAGAAGTTTTGAAGTTTTTGGGAATGCTCTGCTTCTCCCAAAGATCTGAAATCTTGCCATGCCCACAAGGGGAATGTATCCCTAGATATATCCACTATTGGCGCTCAAGATTGTAGCCCTGATTTTGAGCACAATTGAAGAAATTGAGCCCTATAAATGCTTTTTCAATGCCCATGTACCCAGCTATACCTTCGAGCCCCTAAGGTGTTTAATGTTTCTAACACCCTCCATCCAGTGAGTTTAAGTGTTCCATGATGAAAAATTTCCATTCCAATCTATTCTATAAGATCTCCTTTTGAGCAATTATTAAATCTGCTTTTTTACCCTATGTCAAATAGTGACAAGAGGTTGTGTTTTCCATTGAATATCTCGCACCCAGTGATTTTTCACGAGTAGCCACTTTGGGAGTATCTAGTGTCCATACCTAAAAGCCTATGTTTCCAATTTTTATTCATTTCAAGTTCATTTGACTAGGTTTTGAATCCCTCAAAGTTGGTCAGTTACTGTGTGCATGCATTTGCATTTCGCACACATTTCTAGGAAGCCCTATTTGACATGCTATAACTTTTGACTATTTGATCGAAATGAGAAAATTTATTTTGCATTGCATTATAGACATTAGAGACTTGTTATGTCTCAAGTTTCAGCTTATGAAGAATTTGTTTGATTAGTTTTCATATGCAATTTCAATTGCAATTTCTAAAGTTATACTGGTGTCAGCATTTGCAAATTTGTTAGGACCCCTGTTCATGATGTTGTAAATCCTAATCCGTGATAGGTGAGATTGAATGGATTATACCATTGTGTTGTACTCCAAAAATTCTTTAAGTGTGCCAATTTTAAAGTCTTGACGAATCCATTTGGACACTTTTCTAGGTCAATTCCATTTGTAAAAAATTGATTTCTTGTCATTCTTTCCAGTCAACAAATGCAAGTAGCTCACTTTGACCATCCACCATTTGCGCCTAGTTATTCATAATGAGACCAAATCATGGATTCATATTTTCCTCATGATAGAGAATCAATGCCCCAATTTTCATTCTCTCGAGTGTCAATTTGCCCAATTTCTGAAGCCAAATCAAACCCAGTTTGTTATTTTCTGACATGCTTTCAAGTAGGTGATTCTAAGGAAACTTCAACAACAAATATCTTTTGACTAAGGATTCATCATGAGACAAGATTCAACAGGATGCAAGTGATTAGAATAGAGAATCAATGTGCCAATTTTTAGAGCCCAATCAGGTGTTCTGGTTAGTTTTGAAGGCTAGTTAAAAGACCTCCTGGCACCAAATTGATAGTTTGTAAATAAGTGGTAAAGAGAGTTTTGTTTAATGATTCAGTGATTAAACTTGATTCTAATCAGTCCAAGGTGGTGAATAAGTTAGTTTTACATATTAGTTGTTTGGAAACAAAATTTTTTTTAGCCGAACCCAGTTTGGGGTCTGACTAAATTCATCAGACTGATATGGTGTATCTCATCCTAGATGCCACAAGTGAAATTGATGAAAACTTCTTGAGATCCATTGCCTATTTGGCATATTGTTTTTTCTTCTTAGAAGTTTAGATCAGGCATGGTGGAGTCGAGATGCTACAAGGAATGAGTTAAAAATGAGTGAACTCTACATCAGTTCACAAAAGAGGGAAAGTTTTGATCAGGTAGGTAGTGTTGGGCTTTTGGGAGAGGATGCTACTATGACAGAGGTTCAGAAACTTGCAGATGGTTTTGATGATCAGAAAAATGAAATTTTGACTCATGAAAGTATTAGTGCTAATGACACCCCTACTATTGAAGGGATGATTGTTGATAAAAGTAGTCCAACAAGTGTGCTTACAGAAGCCGAAGGGAATAAGGATTCCAAGGATCATAATGCAGTTCTTGAAAGACCCCCAAGTGCATGGGTTCAATGTGATAAGTGCACAAAATGGCGTCAAATACCTATTGAATTAGCTGAGTATATAGACATAAAAAATCCTAGATGGTGTTGCCTTGATAACTTGGACAAAGCTTTTGCTGAATGTTCTATGCCACAAGAAAAGTTTGATGCCGAAATTAATGTAGAACTCAATATTTTTGAGAGTTCCAACTTCAATGAAAATGATAACTCAGATGCCTAGGTAGACTCAAAGGCTATTCAAAAGAGCCATATTGAAGTGACTCAAAAATATGTATGGACATCAATTGAGCACAACATTTATGTTAATAGGTGCCAAAAGAATCCAAAAATTGATGAGATAATGATCTATTAGTGCAAAGCTCCTGAAGATGGCACTCCTAGGCATTGTGGGGATGATTTCTTGAACCATTCAATGAAAATTGAATGTGTTCCTAGCACATGCCCTTGTGGAGATCTGTGTTGTAACCAGAGGTTTCAAAAGAAAGCATGCATTAATAGAGCCCATGCCAACAAAGCTAGTATAAATATAAAACTCACGCATTAGCTGCAGTGGGTACTCACGCCAAGCAAGGAAGCTTCATGCGCCAGGAGATAATGAACAACCCACACATGAATGAAAGGAGCAGCATGTAGATTAAAGGAAAACTTACCATCACTCCACACAAGTAAGAAAAGGACTAGCAAGAGAATCATTAAAGATAGATCATTCACTCTACAAGGCTGTTCATAATCTGAATGGTAGACAAAGACGTAGACTGGAGAGGCCTTTCAAGAGGTTATGCAATCGAAAGCAGTAGCACATCCAAATAATAAAGCATTGGAGATGACAAGGCATGAATGTTTACAGGTAGATCGAAGGTATGAACTCGTCTATAGAAGATTCCCTCAAAACCTTTAATCCCACATGTGTGCTACAGGAAGACTTATCGTTGTTTATATGCACAATCAAGCACCACATCACTTGTCTTTGAGACAATGGCTTTTATAAGCCAAGTGACCTCCCACGTGGGTCTTGTGTGCACTCAATGTGGAAGGCTAGGTTGGATGATGATGTTAGCATGACACATGGTCAAAATTTTAAATGAAAAAGCAAAAGGAATGATGTGGTGACTTCATAAGCTAGCTCACGAGATTGTGCCAATTGTCTAGATCATGCAATGCATGCATGCCCAAAAAAACAAGATGCTCACGAGTTAAATAATGTGGGAATGCCCCTGATTGACATGTGCCAATGGGTCCCAACTGATGATGAGGTGGTGCGAAAAGAGCAGTCTGAGATCGACGTATAAGATGTTGCCACGTGATAGATTCGACAGATAGCACATTTTCGCAAAACAGAAGTGCTCATGGGATAAATAATGCGGGATTGCCAAATTGTGACAAGTGGCAATGGGTTCCATTGTACGATAATGTGGTGTTGCAGGATCAGAACAATATGGATTCATCAGATCGTGAGATGTGTCACGATCTGATAGATGGCACGATCCCACATTTTAGAGTTGCAAGGTTGTTAAATAAAGAGGGTAAGTAGGCACATGACAAGTGGGAAGTGGGCCTTGCTTAGATGGTGATGTGGTAGATGTAGCTAATGGGCCAATCAAAAGATGACACATGGCATTCATTCACAACAATTGACCAGTCAAAAATTGACATGTGGCATCGGTCAAACTTGGGTTGAACCAGAGTTTGAAGGAGGTGAAAAAAACAAAATGATTTTTAAAAGGTTTTCCTTTTAAAATTATTTTCAAAAAGTGATATGTTTAGCATTTTAAATGTAGAAAAGTTATTTTCTAAAGTATAAACTTTCAGATTTTTGAATTTTTGAAAATATTCAAAGTTGCATGCTTAAGTCTTTTAGCAGGGGGGGGACTATTTTTCAAACTATGATTCTGGGGGTTTTTGAGAGGCAAACATAGCAATGTTATATATCACCGAAATTGGGAGAAGACGAGATTTCCAATTCTAAGGTCAATTTTTGCACAAAATGCCATCGGTTCAAGCTACAAGAGGATTTTTCTTAGGGTCCTAGCTTGCAACCAAATTTAGGTATCAGAGTTCAGTTGTGTTTTCTAGTCAGGTGATGACCTGAATGTGGCTAAAAGGAAGTGAAAATGAAGTTAAGGTTGAATTCAAATCAGATTCACTTAGTAAAACCTCAATTTCACCAGCATTTTCATGGCAGATCAGATATTTTGATGACTCAACAAGTTTTCATTATTTCAACAAAGATATTTTCTAATCAATAATAGAAAAATGATGAAATCAAATAAAATCAAAGAGGTAGAAAGATGAAAGAGGTGATTCAGTTGCAAGAGATGGGATTCCAAGTGGACACATGTCATTTTCAGATCAGATATGGGAATTCATCTTGGTCTATATCTTTCTTTCTTTCATCCATTGTAGGGGTTCCAGTCTTTGTCATTGAGAATCTAGTAGGTTGGCAATTTTCTCTAGGTAATACCAGTAGGGTTCCAGTTATTACTGTGAAACCATTTTCTTTAGCAAAATTTCTCTTGTATGAACAACACTAAGAAGGATAATATAGATAGTTTAGATCTGCTAGGTGTTTTCATGCTTTCATTTCATGCATATGGTTGTATTATTTCAAGGAAATTAATACAAAGAATAGAAAAATTTCATGAGTTTCATCTTGAATCTTGTCTCCTTTATCAATGAGCTTCAATGTTTTATGGTCTTTGAACAAAGAACCTAGATCGTAGTTGTAGTCCCTTAAGGATGTATGTTACTTCCTTGTTTCTTATAACTCAAGTAGTTATGTAAATGCTTCAAGGAAATCAATAGGGTTGTAAGTTTACTAATGGGGATATCATGTAAGAATGAGGTTCAGATTAAGCATTGATGTCTATTTACAAGTTGAATAGATAGATTATATATTTGAATATATAAATAAGTGTCAGATATCCATATGTATGCATTTGATTCATGTATTTTCCCAATGGATTAGGCATTGGTTAGTTACAGGATCATTAAAGTCTTACTGTTGCATATCTGAGGGTTTGTTGAATTCAACATTATTAATCAAACGTTCTTTCCATTTTATGTTGAAGGACCTAAATAGAATGCCCTCACTCAACTTATGAATATCATAGAATTGCAATTTGCTACTGTAGATCTATGTTATTGCATAAGTATTAGGAGATATAAGGGTTTTTATTTTCTTAATAAATTTAGGGATATGTTTTTTTGCACTGGTATGGTATCAATTGAATCTCAGGTCTACCCGCCTAGGTCTAGTAGAGCCTAAAGTAGAAGGGCCATGCCTTATAGTTGGCCTATTGTCAGAAATGACATGTTGAAAATGGGAATTAGCTGCCCCTAGATATGTTACTTTCTCAGTGGGATAATTGAAAACCCTCTAGCATTTTCAAACACCAACAAAATTGAAACCTTAAAATTGGAAGTAGTATAGAGAGTGGAATTTTTACAGAATATGAGCTTTGAAAATGCTATATAATTCAATAGCATAAAAATTTAATAAAGAAAGCGGTAATTTGAAAATCTGTTATGTTTCTCTCTATATAGAAATCTTAATTCACCCGTTAATCTTCAAGATCCACACCACACAAGTGAATTAAAGGATAAATTCATTGCATTAGTAAATGTGAGAGTTTCTAACAATTTTTTTTATGTCTTTTCACTATTTTCATTGGCATAATGGTAACTTTCTTTTATTACATAGTTACTTTCCTATTTTTCACCAAGTTTTGGAGAATTAAGAATGGAGTACTCTGTAAGGAAATATCCGCTCAGCTAGATTCTACTAAAAATACCTTTCCAAATGTGATTAACTTGTTTTCATTACCACTTTTAAGTATCTTGTGACCAATTTATGTGGCTAACATGCTTGTAGAGTTGATTTCTAACTGGATGTGAAAAATTGCCTTCATTGGTTGGAAACCCGCCGAGGAGAAGGCAATCTCTATTTTTCTGACCTTGCTTTTATATTCACTTTACCCTTTAAGCCAATATGCCCCTAAGTTTTAGAAAATCTCAAAAGGGACGAAAAATTGTAAAGCAACCCACTCACTTGTTTTCCTCTCTCACAAATGTCTTTATCGAAAAATTGACTTTATGGGTGAAAAGCCCACCGTGGAGAAGTTGCTTTAGAGTTTTTCACCAGAGGTGATTTTGAGCACTATGATGAATCCAGAGTGCCTCCCAAGGTGAAATACTATAATGTAGGGATGATCTATCCATAAAACAACTCATTTCCTTCATGCTTCAGCTTATAAACCTCATTTGTTGCTTTTTGCAAAAAATCACCTTCAAGGGTTGGAAACCTGCCAAGGAGAAGGCGATCTCTATTTTTTTGCAACCTTCGTATTTTCACATGAAAAACCATGGTGAACCATAAACAAGTATACTATTGAAAACCACTTTGTGAATTGCCAGAATCTCCATCAGATTAGGTTCTAAATTACCCACAAACTCATGACATAGAGGAAAACCCGCTTGGCCATGTGATGCAAAGGAAGGGAAGAATGGATAATCTAATGGAGAAACTTTAAACCTAATAAAGATTAAAACTATACCCAAACACACCTAAACTTAACCAATGACAAGACAATCTTCACTTTGCATCATGGATTTAGGATGAAAAGTGGGGCAACAGGTTCATGTGTCAAACCTCTATATCTTTGGCCTTTTTCTTTTCTCCAATTGCCTTATCCTTTTTGATGAGAGACTAGGTGATCTAGATTATCCAAAATGATCAAATGTTTGGAACTTTTCCATTTTTTTTTCACAAGTTTTTCTATGTCCTTTTAATTGGCTTTTTTGGAGGTCTTCAGCTCAAAATTTCAAGTTGACTTTCATCAATCCCTAAAATCGAATAGCCAAAGGCTTGCTATTTTAGGGACTAAAATTAGGTTTTTAGGTCTTCTTTCCAACGATGTAAATAGTTTGGAATTCTGAATTCTAGGTCAAAAGTTATGATCCCAACAAGTTGAGGATGCCTTTTTACCTACATAAAGAAGAAAACATTAGTCCGAAGAGTTGAGAATCAAACTTTAAACAAATCCTAATTACGACAAAAAAGATTGAGAATGCAAAACATTGTAAAACATGCAAAAAATTCATTCAAACCTCTAATAAGAAAAAAAGAACGCACTTGGCCCACCTCTAAGGTGCGCCTAGTGCACATTATCCTTTGCAAATTTACAATACAAAGGGTGCACTGATGCACACCATATGTTGACTTAAGTGCATAAAACAAAACCAAAAAAATGAATACTAAAGTGCGTAGCACACACACCTCATTAGGTGGGCTATTGCACACCTTAACTCAAAGTTTTAACATTGTTTTATTTTTTGCATTAGGGAAAATAACAGAGGAGGCACATCTCTCTATGTGTGGTGGTGTGCTTGAAGGTTGGAAGAAATAAATCAAGGGTGAGGGAGTGAGGAGGGTCCTTATATTAAATAGCCTAGGGTTCAAAGAAACCCTTGGTGCTATGCTATTACGCATCACCACAGGTGATGCCCTTGGCTTAGTTGTTTGGTACACTAGTGCACCTGATGAGGTGCGCTAGTGTGCCTTTCCTTTTTGTGAAAAAATTCTTCTCCCTCCAAAAATTTGATTTTAAGAATCTAGGTTCTTCAATCAAGGTCTAGACTTGACCAAAACAATAGATAATATCCTAAAAAAAAGACTCAGACCCTAGACTAGGGTTCCAGAAAGCCAAAAATAAACTAGGGGGTCCCCATTTCTAGATGAAATGGGTGCATTGTAAAACCACAAAAAATTTCCCCAATGAAAAGGAAGAAATGACGAAAGCATTTCTTCATCAACAAACATTCCTCCGATGTGTGTCAAACACCAATTGAAACCTAGGCATTCCAAGCATATTTTAAATGAATTTATACTTAAAACTTCAAGATTCTCAAGCTCCAAGTTTAGTGTGTGTTTAGTGTATTCATTTCCCTTGTCATCTCAGGATGTAGTCTATTAGAAATTTCTGACAACTCAGAAACAAATTTTCACCCCATCTGATCCATTCGTAAGGAAATCTTAATGAAAGTTGTTTATCAATTTATTTGTTTGACCAAATGAGAGAATCAATTTTTAGGGCTCTTATTAAGTTGTCACTTTTTTCATTTGAAGTCTTGGGCAATCCTTTTGAATATTTTCTCTATGTAGTGCATAATATTGTCATTTGATTCTTCAATGAAGCAATGTTTTGATGCAGGATATCTTATTTAGAGTGCATGCCCCCTTTTATTAGATTACCCTTTTTAGACTTTAGAATTTTTCATTCTTAACACCTTTCTTTTCTTTTTGTATCCTAACCATGCTTAGACTATGTGGCCAAGAAATTTGGTGTCATTTCTTGGATTCAATCTTTTATGAACATCCCTTTGCATTCCTCTTTTAAGAGCTTTCTAGAAACTCTCATGCCAAACAATTATCTTAGCAATTCCTTTGAGAAGAGCCTTTTGTTTGAACTAGTAGAGTTTGGATTATCCTTTGCTTCCTTCAACTTTGGTTTGAAAACACCTAAGACAATCAATCTATAAATTTGTAAAAGTGTTGAGAAATTCTCAATCTACAATCTTGAATTCAAGACTGAAAGTCCTTTATTACTACAAGTAACATTTATTCCTCACTTTGTACAAGAAACAAAATCATTAAAATGTTTTGACAAAGAAATACCTCTTCCCAAAAGCTTAAACCAAAAAGTGGTTTAATGAGATACGTCAAGATAAAATCTTGAGTGCACCAAACCCCTAGAGAAACATGACTAAAAAGGAAAAATAAACACAAAGAAAAAAACCCCAAACAAAAAGACTTGACTCAAAGAAAACTAACACCTAACTAGAAAGGCTAAAAAAACTAAGAAAAACAAAAACTTATCTATAGGAAACCTTAAATAATAAGAGCATGGGGTGGTTATCAGTATATTTCTCATGATGTGCAATACTAATGAACCACCCCATATAGTCCTAAGAAAAGTTGATTTGTCTTTGTAGTTAGAAAAATAAAATTTGAACAATCTTGGTTCAAATTCCAAGCACAAATCACACAAAATCAGAAGTTATGGTAACTCTTTGTGACCATGATTAATCCAAAAATAAGTTTTCTTACCTTTAGCATCATATTCAAATTGAAAATCATCAAACTGAGAGGAATAATGGAAATTTATCACCTGATCTAGTGAGTCTCCCACCATAGGGGTACATTACACATTTTAATCTCTCCTTCTAGTGGTCTTATCTCATGGCACACAACTTCATGCACACTTGGAAACACTTTAGGTTCCTTTGGACTAGAAAAATCAGTCTTGAACCTTCCTTTCGAATTACAATATTCATTACTATCATCCACCAAGATGTCTTTTGCCTCATATCCCAAAGAAGCTTGTTCAAAATCATACTTTCCTTTCATTGCAATCTCACAAGCTAACAAGAAATTAGGACAACTTTGTTTTGAATGGAACCCAAATGGATGGATTCTACATGACATAGTTATTGCATAATTTGATATATGTGTAGAATAGCCACAAATAGACATTTCCTCAGTCAAGCATGAGACAATATTGAGCACTCTATCCATCTCTTCTAATGAAAGATCTTGTTTTGAGGGAAGTATCCTATCATTAGCCAATGGGGAATCAATATCACAGTACGAAGAATTGGTATCTTCATCTTGATGACTTTCTAATTCAAAAATCACACCAACCTTGGGATCTTTTGCATTTCCATCACTTTTTGCAACTTCATGGAATTTTGGAACTTCAAAATTTTCTACACCCTCAAAATTGCTTGGTATGTCCACACTTATTCCAACATCAACACTTGGAAGAATTTCTTCATTGAATGGGAACAAAAACTCCTCTTGATCATCTTCATCATTTTGTCCTCTCATAGATTTATCATATGAATCAAACATCATTGCACTAAACTTCAAAGGTTGTTCCTCCATGATTTGGGGAGGCTGATTTGAAACATCACTGTACCCATATTAATTTTCACCTAGTCTCATACTTGTAATACCATTATTCTCATTTTTGATGTTACTATAAAGGCCAAAATTTTTGCTTTGATTTTGAGAACAATTGTTTTGGGTAGCAAGTTGTCTTGGATGATTTCCTTGGTTTCTTGAAGAATTAAACTTTATTTTGATGAGTTCATTGGATAAAAGAGACATCATCTCCTTTATGGCCTTAAAATCTCCAGCCATATTTTTTTCTACTTCAATGGATGCAACTGCCTTCTGCTCAAAAAAAGTAGTCTTTTGAGACTCATACCTTGAATATGTAATTGTTGGCATTGGAGAAGCAGTAACCCACTTCATGAATGCAATAGCATCTTTGAAGAAATTTTCAATGGTATCTATGTCTCTGGGTTGGAGCCTTCTTAGAAAAATAGAAGTTAATGAATCCATTGTCCCAAAATAGATATGGATGGTAGCCTCTTGTGGTATAGTGTATGGAAACTCCATTCTTTGATACATCCTATAGAAGTGATGATTAAACTATGAAATAGTCTCATGGGGATCCCTCTTAATTGAGATGAACTAATGATGTAGGAGAGCTAGATCGATGTAGATCTTGAATTGTTCTAGAAACTCACTCTCAAAAGAGTTCCAATCCCTTATTGATGCTAGTGGCAGATTGAGGTACCAATTGAATACCATTTCCCTCAATGTGTAAGGAAAAAGTAGCATACTGCGTCCATATGCTAAATTTGGTTTGAATTATAGATCTCTTTGAAAATTTTAAGATGATCTTCTATTGATCACTATTCTCCATATATGAATCATGGGAAAAACTTTTTAGGATTTTTGGGCAAGTCATGTAATGGTCTAGTTAGGTTCAAAGGTGAACTTTGGGCATTGAAGAAAGACATGGTGCATAATGATGGAAATGTGTGAAGTAGAATGTAAAGAGAACAATGATGATGGAATGTGTAATGTGAATTGGTGGAGTTCTTGGAATCCCTTTATCATTGTGATGCTTGTGAAAGTGATCGACTTCTAGGAACTTGTATTTATTTTGGAAAAAAACACCTCTAAAGAAGCACACTTTCTCAATATAAAAATCCAACATACTAGTGCACCAGGCCACCAGTGCACCTGGCACACCTATTGAAAATTCACAAACTTGGTTTTTTTTTTTCATTTTTTCATTTTTTTTCATTTTTTTCCTCAAAATTGTATAATTTTCAAACAAAAACTTGGGTTTTTTTAGCCAAATAGTTTTCAGGCCCTCCTAGCACTACTTTTATTGAGCTATCATTATGCAAGATGCTAAATGATAGAAATTCTTTCAAATTTCACTCTTGAAAAGTCAATCTTGTGAATTGACTCCAAGGTTTTGGGTGATCTTGTGACCTACTAGAATCTACTCAATTGAAGATAAATGTTTTTTTTCATGAGGAGGCCTTTACTAGTTTGAATGATTTTAGATGAGATGTAGAATCTATTTGCTGCTTCAAAATAAAACACACAAAAGAAATTCATTTTTGTTTTTTTATGTTTACTTATGAATGCAATCTAATAATGGAACTAATATGAATTCTTAATTTAACAAGGGGTTAGTAAAGAAAATAATGTGAAAGTAAAATCCTAATGGACATAAGCTACAGAAACAACATGTCTGCGAGTTAAGCTTTTGAAGAAATAGGTGGGTGTCTAATGAAAATATGAGCAATGCTTCCTTGATTCCACTGATGCAATTGTTGATGGGAAACTTAATAACTATATGATGTTTCACTCTTAATCAAATTGCAAGGCCATGAAAAGTGCACTCATGCAAGACAAAGAGTTATGCAAGAACAATTTGGTGATTTCTTCTCAAGCTAGACACGTCAGTAGAATTTGTAAAATCATAGCAAACATCAAAATTAAAAGATCACACAACCAAAAACAACGCAATAAAATTTTTGCTCAACCAAAATTCCATGAACATACATTCACAAAATAATGACACATTTAGTCAAGATTCACTACACTCCAAATGCAAGCACCAAAAGCATAATATTATTGCAAAATAATGGTGGCCCTAATTTCATATTACAATCCTATGTTTATAAGAAATCTTCTCCTTAATTTGTGTTGAGAGTGAGAGATATCTTTATGCAATAATATGCTTCTAAACTAATAAAACAAATCTAATTATGTACAAACTATCTATCTAACTGGTGCTAAGTAGGACTTCATCCATTTTATATCATTAATTGGATGCATGAGCCTTTACATGTCATAAAATAAATGAAGCATTAAAGAATAAGAAAGAGAAAACCTTTAGATGATGTAGAAGTGACTACAAGTGTCAAAAATAGAACTTCAACCTTCACAAAGAATTTTTCAGAGTTAAACTACTATCAGAATGCATTTTCGGTGCATGGAAGCTCTAATTTTTGAACTAGCAGTTAACTGTCAGCACACCTATGGAGAAGTGCACCTTGGAAGAAGCACACCTAGGATGCCTTTGAATTCTTCAAAAAAATTCCAACACATTCTTGCAAAAAGCACACCAACGCACCTGGCGCGACAGTGCACCTAGTGCACCAATGCACCCAGACTTATCCAAAATTCTTCCAACACATTGTTGCCAAAAAGCGCACTTGGTGTAGTAGAGCACACCAGTGTAGTAGCACACCTAGCACACTACTAAATTCTTCAAAATCTTTCAAAACATTAAAAAAGTGCACCAACATAGCAACACACTAGTGCACCTCTAAATTCTTCAAAGTTTTCCAAAACATTGAAAAAGTGCACTAACACAATAGTGCAACAATGCACCTCTAAATTCTTTGAAATTTTCCAAAACATTGAAAAGGTGCACCAGTATAGTAGTACAATATTACACCTCTAAATTCCTCTAAATTTCCATGATATAACTAAAAAAGTGCACATGCACACCTAGCGCACCTCAGAAGCTCAATTCGCCAAAAAATTAAAGATCTCAATTTTGAAAACAATTTTTGGGTTTTTCCCAAACGAGGTCTGGGAGCACTCTAGTGTACTTATTTTTCCCCTTTTTGATGATTTATACTCTTTTTATAACCAAAATCTTTCATACATTTGAACTTCTTCTGCTTCTTCAATTTGATTTCCCAAGGCACCCGTGTTGAATTTTTTCATTAATAAACACATAAGATAATTAATGCATAAGATAAAGAAACTATTTTGGTTCATGTGTCCAACCTCTATATATTTGATCTTTTTCTTCTCTCCAACTACCCTATCCTTCCCAGTGAGAGACCAGGTGATCCAGATTATCTAAAATGATCAAATGTTTGGAACTTTTCCATATTTTTTCACAAGTTTTTCTAGGTCCTTTTAACTAGCTTTTTCGGAGGTCTTCTTCTCAAAATTTCAAGTTGAAACTTTCATCGATCCCTAAAATTGGGTAGCTGAAGGCTTGCTATTTTATAGACTAAAATTATATTTTTAGTTCTTCTGTTCCAATGGTGTAAACAATTTTGAATTTTGAGTTCTAGGTCAAAAGTTATGACCCCGACAAGTTGAGGATGCCTTTTTACCTACACAAAGAAGCAAACATTAGTCTAGAGAGTTGAGAATCAAACCTTAAATAAACACTAATTATGACAAAAGATTGAGAATGCAAAAACATAACAAAACATGCAAAAACATAACAAAACATGCAAAAACTTCATTCAAACCTTTGATAAGCAAAAAAGAGTGCACCTGGCACACCTCTGAGGTGTGCCTAGTGTGCATTATCCTTTGCAAAGTTTGAATACATAGGGTGCACTAATGCACAACATATATTGACTTATGTGCACAAGACCAAACCAAAAAAATGAATACTAAAGTGTACAATAGGTGCACCTCATTAGGTGTGCTACTGCACACCTTAACTCAAAGTTTTAACATTATTTTCTTTTTTGTGTTAGGGAAAATAGTGGAGGAGGCACACCTAACTAGGTCCAGTTGTGTGCTCGAAGCTTGAAGGTTGGAAGAAATAAGTCAAGGGTGTGGGAGTGAGGAGGGTCCTTAGATTACATAGCCTGGGGTCCAAAGAAACCCTTGGTGCTACACTATTGCACATCACGATGGGTGATGCCCTTGGCTTAGTTCTTTGGTGCTCTAGCACACCTGATTAGGTGTGCTAGTGTGTCTTTCCTTTTTGCAAAAAAGGTCTTCTCCCTCTAAAAATCTAATTTTCAGAATTTGGGTTCTTCAGTCAAGGTCTATACTTGACCAAAACAATAGATAAAATCTTAAAAAAAAGACTGAAACCTCGGACTAGGGTTCTAAAAAGACAAAAATAAAGTAGGGGATCCCCATTTCTGGATGAAATATGGTGTGCATTGTGAAACCATAATAGTACATAGTAGACCTAATATTGCATTATCTGTAGGGATAGTTTCAAGATTCTCTACTAATCCTAGAGGAAATCACTTAATGGCTATGAAGAGGATAATGAGATATTTGAAATGAACATAGGAGTTTGGTCTATACTACAAGAAGAATGAAAAGTTTGACTCGAGAGCCTACACTGATGCTAACTAGGCTAGAAACATTGATGATAGAAAAAACACTAGTGGCGGAGAATTTTTCTTAGGCAAAAGGCTAGTTACATGGACAAGAAAGAAACAAAGTTGTACTTCACAATCTAATACTAAAGTAGAATATGTTGCTGCTATTGTAAATTTCACAAACATTGTATAGATCAAATAGCTACTCAAAGGAATGAAGGAAGAAATCACAAAACCAATGATACTTTATTGTGATAATACAAGTGGTATCAATATATCAAAGAATCCTATTAATCACATAAAGACAAAGCACATTGCAATCAAGTATCATTATATAAGAGAATCAGTTCAAGACAAGGAGGTGAAGATGGAATATGTTAACTCAAAGGAGCAAATCGGTGATATCTTCACAAAACCATTACCTAAGGATGATCATGAGTATCTAAGAGGTAAACTAGGGGTGATACCCCTATCAAAGGCTATGTAAGAAATAGAAGATGTGCCCTGCATCAAATAAGTTGATGTTTATATAATACAAATTGATGCAGTAGATCTTACTTTAGGAACTTCCTAAAGTAATCGTAGAGTTGAAAATTCAAATCGATCACAAGCAAGGTGATAGAGGGAGAAATTGAGAAATTTACAAAGCTTAGATATTTATATATTCAAGATGAAATTTTTTTGCTATAGGTCTTTGGCATTGTTGTCAAAGAGAGAGAAAATTACATTAAACTGATCATCATCAGAAGGTAAGTGAGAAAAAGTCCTAAATTGATCTACTAATCAAAGAGGGAGAAAGACATTAGAATTGAGTCAAAATTAAGAGAGAGACATTGATCAAAGAGCTCAATCTAGAATAAAAGAAAGAGGGAGAAATCCTTATCTACCTAGTAAGAGGGAGATACTAGAAGGAACTCAAAGGGAGTTTTAAGAAAGAGTTTTGTAACCTAATCAGAAGATTGAAGTCATTGATAGAGGGAGAAAAGCAAGTTATTTCTTTGATATTGCCTTACTCTTTTAAACTAGTTAGATTGGTTGAGTAAGATGTTCATCATTTGATTGACTTGGTTGATTAGTTTGGTTTGCCATTAGTGCCAAAGAGGGAGATTTTTGAAAAAGACTATGTGTTTCAGTCATTGTTTTGTCATTGATGTCAAACCTAATATTTGTTGGTAAGCTAATTTCTTATAAGATTCAAGTACTATCACTTAGTTGATTGATGACGAGGATTTGATCAACAAGATATAACAAAAGCACCTAGAGGAAAGGTTGAGTTATGATTATGTAATGAAGTACAAGGATCAGTTAAGACAATGATGACATGACGTATTGATGATCTACTTAAGGTTACAAAATGGTTGGCTACACTTAGAAAGTTTAGAAGAATAAGTTAAACAAAGGTTGTTTGCCAAGCTTGACCAAGTGGATAGTAGGTGACAAGAAAAGTTAGTTCAAGCCAAGAAGAAAGTCATTTGGAGCTGAGTAAAAGAAAATTCTAGTAGATCCCAAGAAAGATAGTTGATGTTGAGTAAAGTTTAGTTGATGTTGAGAACCAATAAATTTTAGTTGATGCCGAGTGATTTTACAGTTGACACTGAGCAACACATTATGTGTTGAGCATCAGAAGGTTGATAATGTCGAGCTACTGTATTATGATAAAGATTGAAGATTCACTTAATCTAAGTTGATAAGTTTGTTTTCTTGGAACTTATGAACCAAGAGGAAGATAAGATTGATGAGTTGGTGGCACAAAACCTGATGTAAACTTTTTTGAGTTGAAATTCAAATGGATTCTAGGAGAATTTTCTAGAAGAGACAAGATATGGGGTAGATACATTGTGCTATACCTAATCCATACAAAAACCCTAATTTGGATGATGGATAATGAGCAGGAAAAATATTCTAATTTCCTATTTATAGGAATGTCTGGTCATGAAGCATAGAGGTTAGAGGGGTTGGTGTCATGTGCAAAAACCTAAGGAGGAGAAGGAATTAAGGGTTTTTCTTCATCAAGTGACCCAAGAGAAGAGCCTATAATGGAATATTAAGAAAGAAGGCTTAAAGAGATGAATGCTTAAAGGGTGAACAAGCTATTAGAACTGTAAAATATGAAAGCCATGTAGAATTGAGAACTGAACAGAGATTTGTAATCTGCAAGTGAAGTTGTAGGTTGTATCAGTTCAAAGCTTTACTATTACTCTCTAACAATTGTATTAGTCTAGGGTAAATCTTTGGAGTAAGGTTCACCTAACAATTATTGGAAAATCCTTTAATAGGGTGGAACTCCAAGTGAGTGACATAAAGTCCTCTAACAAGGCTCACTTTTAACAGTTTGATTGAAATCCCTTAATCAGGTCACATTTAACAATGTGTTTTGTAACTTTTAATATGGTTGGCCTTTCATAGGGCATCACTTTAGAAGAGTGAAAAAGGAGTAGCATGTTACTAGTGGTTTTTCCCAAATTGTGTTTCCACGTAAATCATTATCTAAAGTGTGTTGATGAGTGTGTTGTGTCTCATGCTTTACATTTCTACAAATTGATTTGATAGTAACATACAAGTTTTAGTAAATGCACAATGGATGCATGCATGGGTATGAATGTTTTATGGGTTCACTGAATTGTGAAAAGTTTTATTTATACATCTAGACCTTGAATAACTGATTCACCCACCCTCTTAGCTATTCGAAAGTAATTCCAACATTCTTACTATCTTTATACTCTCTTCTCTTCTCTTTCTTTAGGGTTAGTTCCCAAATTCTCTAAGTAAGTTCTTAGCTAAGTTTCCACCATTGTTCAACATTTTTCTCATGTAATGAATAAAAAATAATGATGTATAGATAGTTCTATTTTATTCAACATTTTTAGAAGTTGTTTTCATGCATCCTTTGTGTATTTATTTTAAGGAAATGAATAAATGTGCAGTAGTAAGCTTATCTTTAGTTTGAATTTTGTCTCCTTTTCATGTTATATGTAATATTGTGTGGCTTGTGAACAAAGAGCACAAAGCTCATTTGCAATCAGTTTTAGGTTGTATATGTTGATATGTTTTGCTTTTGATTCAAGGAGTCATGTAAATGCTTAGTTTATCATCATAGAGTTGAAGATTACATGATGGGATAGGTTGAGTATGAGATTTAGAAGTGATGTAGATGTCTGATTCACAAGGTGAATCAATAGATATGGGAGTCTTGATACATGAAATGTCTCAATGATTTGTGGAATTTCCCAATAGATAAGCCTAGCTATAGGATCAATGTGTTTTGTGTTCTTATCTTGATTATGTTGAAATCAATATTATAATTAAAATCCTTTTTCCTTTTTGTTGAAGAGATGAAAAGAGTTGCCCTCACTTAGCTTATCCAATTCATAGGTCATGTTACTAGTTATTTCATGTCTATGTTGTTTGCATAAGTATAAAATATTTAGGGGTATTATCCAATTTATAGATTTGGTTATATTATTTGATACTAGTACCATATGAATAATTTGAGGTTCACCCACCTAGGTCTTGCAGAGCCTGAAGTAGGGGTATAGCCTTATGGTTGGCCCTGCTATCTGAATGAGTATGTTGTAGATCAGAAGTAGCTACCCCTAGATGTTTTATCTTTTTATCATTGGCTTTTTGAAAGCTGATGTTTTAAAACACTAATAGATTGAATTATGAAGAAGCATGGGATTGAAAAGATAAATCAAGAAGCAAATTGGAAGGATATTAGAGTATTCAAATTGATTGAGCTGTGAAGAACATCTTGATCAAGGAGGATCAAGTATTCAAGCTAGAACAAAGATCTGAATTTTTTTTTGAAAAAATAGTTGCATCAGCAATCAAATCAAGTTATTTTTACTCTCTAACAATTGTAGTAGTGGATTAAATCTCCTAATAGAGTTATCCTAAAATCTATTTTCCAAATGCTCTAACAAGGTGGCATTTCTAGATTGAAGTGTCTAAAGACCTCTAACAAGGCTACTCACAACAAGATGAACTAAATATTTTAATATGATCACACCTAATAGTGTGTTCTGTATCCTTTAACATGGTTGGCTCCTAACAGGGCTCACTTTAGAAGAGTGAAAAATAGTAACTAGTTGCAATTGGTGGTTTATCCAAATTGTGTTTCAATATTAAATCCTAGTGTCTCTTGTGTTCATGTTATTTTATTTATGATTTTGCAGCTAAGATAATTAAGGTTAAACGTGCTAAACATCTTAAGAAGTGATTATTTCAGTGTTCTCCAAGTGACAATAATTATTAGTGTAAACCAAGTGATCATGTATTAACTGAGTTACAATAGTACTTCAGTTTCAACTGAGTTACCCCTCCCCTCTCAGTTAGTCCTCTTATATTTACAAAATAAATAAAGTAGATAGATTGATGTAGGAAGACATGAAGTAGACACAAATCTCACACATAAAGACATGAAACATATATGATGTATACATTTTAATGCAAAAAGATACAAAAGAATGTAGAGAGGAAAAAAAAAAACTTGAATATTTACTATTTCTCTCTTTGATGTGATAAATGATCTACATGGGAATATTCCTATAGTGTGTGATTGGATTATTGTTCTTGGGCATGGAAATAGTCTACTTGAGGCTCCCTCATGAAAAAAGCCAATTTTCAAAATCTTTACCTCAACTTGACAATTAACTTCCCTCTCCCTTTCACATGATCCTTACTCACTATAGGGATTCGAGGTAGGTAGATGCTTATGTGCTAGGACTTTGAAACAATAATGTACTTACTATTTAGCTACATTGTTATATTCCTATTACTATTCTGATTCCTCATTTACTAATCACTTCCCAAATCTATTGCATATCAAATCTAAGACAGGAGATGAGAGATCCTAAATTCAAAATAGTATATTAAAATTTATCTATCACACTAATAAATATTATTTATTTCCTAAAATGTTGCTATACTCTATTTAATAGATGGGTCTTCCCCAATCCATCTACATTCTATAGTGAATGATAGAATTATTGTGCTTTGGTGGAAACATACTCCAAGAGGCTCCCTCATGAACTAAGCCCATTTTGGGAATCTTCTCCTCATTTTTCTTGAATTACTCCTACTTTGACAAACTTACTCTTCATTATGGATATGGGAAATATAAGATTACTCAACTGACATTCATATGAATTTAGGTCCCCCAAAATTTGGTTTACTATGTGCATCCAATCATAGAGAGTGAATCTTCTCATCCAAATCTAATTGTATTTATTACTATGATGTCTCCTATTCAGGTCCATTATAGATGAAGTCTTTAAATTAATTATCATATTAATAATAGTCATTTAAGTTTTAAATGAAGTTATTATTTAGATTTAGGAGAAAAGGATATGTATGTTATCCAAGTTGTCTGGACACCATCTATGGACTCCCTCAGTGTTTACAAGTCCAAACCCATTTCAAAAAGTTTTATAGAATGTTGACCCTACTCTTTATTGGAGTAAGATCTCATCAAATGGAATCATACAATGCCCTGCTTAGTAACATTATATCCTTCTAGTAAAAGTTATACAATGTCTAAGATGTTATTATTTTAATTATTTGTAATTTTTGATAAAAAATCAAATATATAATCACTATTAAAACTATCTCATATTACAATAGTAGTTTAATTATAAACATGTGTTAGGATTAATTATATTTTAGACAATTATTGAGAATATATTCTCCATTATAAATATGTGTTTATAAATTTCCCTAGACTACACCATATAAGAGATATATAAATGTTTGTTATGGTGGGCCATGGATTTAACATACCCATAAGATATTTTCTTAGTTTTAAATAAGTCCTTCTATTTCTATTTGAATAACTCCATGATTCATATGAGTATTTCATATTTTAAGTATGATACATATTCATTGGTCATGGCATATATTAGCTAGAAAAATAAAAGCATCCCTTACAAATATCTTATTTTATTTTATGTTGGTCTTAAATGTATTGGGAAAATAATGATATGGCACACTTAAATGGAAAGGTTAATTCCTTATTTTATATTAAATATAAGGCTGATTTGCCATATATATCTCACTATTCAATGCATTAGTTGGTGTACATTTATGCAATGCAAGTTTTTGAAGTAGTTGATAATAGCCAAAAAGATAGGGGGTTGACCCTGGAGTACAAATAAGGCTAAGAACCAGCTGGAGGTTACCTCACAAAAGTCTATCCTATACCAACTTTAAACATCAAAAACCATAAAAATTTAAGAGCTGAATTGTCATTAACCACAGTCCTTAAAATACTATGCATAAAAAACTAAGTAATAAACCAAAAACATTTAAAAGCATTGTTGATATTGGTCCACTTAATCGACATAGTCCAAATAACCCAGTGGTGTAAAGTTTAGAGACATGATCATAAAACTAGAAACAAAATACAATAAAACTTGGGCTAGATGCCCTCTACCTTCTCCTGGTTACCATTCTTCTTCTACTTAGAGGCTTCCCCTAATGCATCCTCCTCCTCAACTTTCACTAGTTTGTCTAGGATGGTTTTTAGCCAATCCTCTACCAAGAACCCATAAATTGATTGGGTTGTCTCAGTAGTCTTTCCCAGGTCATGTTCCTCTTTGTTAGCCTATAAGAAGTAGATGGTTGTGACTGCAGAGTGCATAACCTTCGTAGAGAACTCCACTAGGGTTTTAAATCTATAGCACATGGTGGTATGATTATCTACCAGATCCCTCATAGGCATCTCAAGCCTCTCCAACTACATCTTGGTGTGACTATGTTTTCCTTTATTCTCAATAACCTTAGGGTTAACCTTCCTAGGAGAAGTGACATCTTCCCCCCCACTATGAGCTAGGGTAGCTTTTAGGGTATCAGAGACATGGGAAGGGCTAATAGAGTTGGGGCTAGGTTTTATGTCCCAGTGGTGTCTTTTCCATTTAATAGGTTTCTCCTCACCATCAGAGGAGCTAGAGCTAGATTCATACTCCAAGGGGTCTTGAATTTCTCCATCTGGAGATGCTTGCTAGTTCTCCTAGCACATTGCTTTCCCTTCGTGGAATCTAAGTCTAACTCAATAATGCTAACTTTAACTTCAAGGTTAATTTTGACCTTTCTTGGGCCTCTTAAGAGTAGAGCTATGGCTGGGGTCTAGGGAAGTCTGAGGAGTCATAGAGGCTAGGGGGTTGACTAAGAGAGGGGGATCCTATGCTAGGTCTTGGATCAAAATTGTATTCATTAGACCCTTGTGGATAAGGTAGAAGGGTTTCCCCTCCTCGTGTTTCCTTCTAGCCTTCAAGATACTATCACTTAGCGAATGTAGTAACAAAAATGGAAAGGAGATAAGGTCAAGATTTTTGAAATTATTTAGGATAGGAAAATGATAATAATATCATACTTGATAATGGTCCTCCAAGGTAATGTATTTGATAATCACATAGAAAATGGTATCCCAACGCTTAGGGAGGGCAACCCATGCAAACCCACCACGTAATCTTGTTGGTTCCTCCTTGAATTTGAAGAATTTTTGCAAACTCATCTCCTCATTGACCTTAGCTTGCCTTCATCATTTCTTTCCATCCAATGGAAAATTCCTAGCCCTCCCAATGTTTTATGTAGAAATCTCAAAAATTATGTCATTAATCATAACTTTTCTATCCTTCCAAGTTTGATAGAACTGCATCAAGATGACCTTGTGTTTAACCATGCCATCCATATAAGGTAAAAGTCCCCTCTCTTGCATTTAGACCATCGTTTCTTCATTTCTATTGATACACTCCTCTATAGCCAGTGGTTTAGTACAGTTACTAGTGCCCATATCATCACCTAGGTCCACAACTAACTCCTTTGATGATACAACATTGCACCAAGTTTTGGAATTGAAAAATATAAAATGCCAAGCCACAATGGAGAAAATGAAATGACATTGCATAGTCATCATGAATCCACAATGTTTCCCAAAAAGCCAAAAATCTACCAAAATAACATGTGTGAGTAGATCATTTCCATCCACAAATGACCATCGCCAACTATAGCAATTGTGGGAGTTAAACAACCTATCTTTATGATAATTATAAAATCAATCTTTAAATCTCATTGAATCCTCCCTTTGCATCCTTTTATTGCAATCATCAATGTTCATGATAGTCAGAACATAAATGTTAATCAACATCCAAACATGCCAAAAAAACCCTTTACTAAGTGCCACATTCCTATGAGTACGTGTAGAAAAGGTGACCTACCACTTAATTTGAAATTTCATGTGTAATTACTGAAGGTAAGCTCCCTTTCCATCACCATTTGAGTCGATGATGGTAATAAACTAGCATCATCCCATTCCACTAACCGCATGAGACCATGGCTAGCTTTGGCAAGGTCTTCTACTATGTTGTTTCCTTCCTGATATGTATTGCCACATGGATATCTTGATAACTTTCCATCATCCTTCATATTTCATCGATAATGATTTTAATCAAATGAATTCATTTTACCTCTCCCTTAGTGCCTTTGATGATTAGCATAGAGTCCCCCTCTATGACTAGCTTAGTGACTCCCCAAGTTCTCACCATTCTTAGATCCTAGAGAAGAGAAATCACTCCACTTTACTATTAGAACCTTCACAAAAATTACCTAAATAAGTAGCCACCAACTTTCCCATGTTGTTTCATAGGATACCCCCCACAATAGTGCTACCCATCATGGCCAACCCATCAAAATTTAACTTTATCCAAGATTTAGGGGGTGCTAAACCATTTCCTTTCTTGCCTAGATTTTGGAATTGTCAAACCATGCCACCATCAGTCCCATGTCCCAAGGTAAAGCCCAGTTCCTGTCAATTTTAGTTAGGGGATGGGGGAGGGGGGTTTCTAGTACCAAATCCCACTGCATAGCCTGATAACTTTTGGAGCCACCCCCAAGCTAGTTGTGGCTTGCTCCCTAAAAATATTATTTTTCCTCTCCTTCCATATTTTCCATGAGACATAAGGTAAGATAATTGACCAAAGATTTCTAAGATAAGGGTGGGTAGTCAGGTCCTTCTAGTAGGAAAATTGCTTCAACTCATTATCCATACACCAATTGACTCCCCATAAAGCAAGAACCTTCATCTAGACATCCATGGAAAAGGGACAGTTGATGAGCAAGTGTGGAATTGATTCAACATCTTTGAGGCATAAAATGTAATAGTTCACAAGTTGGCAACCACACCACTAGAGGTTGTCAATAGTGAGGATCAACCCATGTAGAGTTGACCACCAAAAGAAGTTTATTTTATGTAGTATCCAAGTGTGCCAATATTTTCTCCAATTGGCCTATGCCCCTTCCCTTCCTCTACCAGCCCACTAAGATAAGAAGACTAAACAATAAACTCCCCCAAGGGTATGAGTTTCCACACTAAGGAGTCCTCAATTAGGATAAGGGGAATCCTATATGTGTGCAAGAGATCCTATAGTTCCTAAGCTTAACTCAACTCCCTTATATAGAGATTCTAAAATGTGGCCAATTATTTTTTAGGGGTGATAAATTCTCAAGTCTTAGGTCCATACATTCTAGTGCACATCTCATGGAGAGGGGAAAACATAGTTTTCTTGAGGGGGTCCTCATGGATCTATTGATCTTCCTAGAAGTCTATTGAATTACCATTCCCCATGATCTATTCACACCCATTTCTTAGGATCTTCTAGGTATTAAAAATGTTATTCTAGACCTTAGAGCCATGAGGCAGAGCCTGCACCCCTATAAATTGGTGGAAAGATAATTCCCCAAAGTATTTGGTCATTATGATGTTACTCTAGTGACCTTGGGAATTTGCAGCCTTCCATTCAATTTTGGTTAACAGAGCCTTATCCAATTATCCAATTCTTCTTAGATTCAGTTAGGCTCCTCAAGCTTTAGGTTTGCAAAATTTCTCCAAGCTAACCAGGCTCATTCTTGACTTTTCTTTAGTTCTAGACCATAGGAAAATATATTGAATTTTCTCAATGATATGTCTACATCTACTTGGGAGTTTTAAAATAGATAGGAAATACACCAAGATGCCTTATAGGAAGGCTAAGAGGAGTTGAAGTTTCCCAGCATCACTCAATATTTTCCCTTTCTAGCCTACCAACTTTCTTTGTAGATGTTCCATAAAACCTTTCCAACAATGGTTTGGGACCTCCTTAATAATGAGTGGTAGAAAGACATAGGAGTCAAGGAGGGTCTCCTCCTAGAACTTAAGGATAATAATAACCTTTTCCCACAAATTGGCACAAATGTTGAAAAAATAAACTTTACTTTACTTTTGTGGTAGTTTGTGCATTGGCTAGAGACTAGAGCATACATATTCAGGGTGTCTTTCCACTCTTTGGCTTCATGGATGGAGGAGACTCCAAATAAAAAATTATCATCCAAAAGCAACTGTAAGACTTGTTGGAGGCATCAAGAAGTAGGCTTGATGCCTTTAATTCTGCTAGAGTTAGATAAAGAGAAAAGATTTCTTCTTAAAACTTCCACTACAATAATAAAGAGATAAGGGGATAAGGGGTCACCTTGATGAAGACCTTAAGAGGAAGAGAAGAAGTTACTCGGGGAACTATTAACAATCACCAAGATGGTAACAAAAGTAAATTCTTAATAATTCTTAGGGCTCTCTCATTAAAGCTAGGTTTGGCGAGAATGACACACAAAAAGTCACTCTTGACCTTATCGTAGGATTTAGAAATATCAAGTTTAAGGGCCATACCTAGGTTTTTAGATTTTTCCATTGAGTGTATCACTTCATGGGTAGTTAAGATCATGTCAAGAATCTTTCTTCTAGGAACAAATCCATTCTGATGATGACTAATGAATTTTTCTAGGAGGGGCTTGAGGTGATTCACCATAACTTTAGCAAAGATCTTGTAGATAGTATTACAAAGGCTAATGGGCCTGAAGTCTTCCATCCTTCAAGGGTCCTCAGTCTTATGAATGAGAATAATGAAGGTTTGATTGAGTTCCTTTAGTATCTCCCCACCATAACTTTAGCAAAGATCTTGTAGATAGTATTACAAAGGCTAATGGGCCTGAAGTCTACCATCCTTCAAGGGTCCTCAGTCTTATGAATGAGAATAATGAAGGTTTGATTGAGTTCCTTTAGTATCTCCCCACTCTAAAAAATTCCCCTACAAAATGAACAACATCATACTTAACAATGTCCCAGAAAACCTAGAAGAAGGTAGGGGGAACCCATTACGGCCATGGGCTTTGTACTGATTCATACTAAAAATAACCACTTTGACTTCTTTCTCTTTTACCTTACACTTGATCCCCTCATTCATTCGATCATCAATCATAGGTTGGAAAGTCCTTAGGATATCACTTTGTAAGTTTGTATCACTCTAGACCAGTGGGCGACTATACATTTCCTAGAAATAGGTGTTGACTCTATCTTCTATTTGGTCCAAATTAGTTACCTCCTCATTATTATTGTCCTCTAACAAGTTTATAGTGTTTCTCTTTTTTCTCCTTGAGGCCAATCTATGGAAGAACATTGTATTCTTATCTCCCTCCCCTAGCCATTGGACCCTAGGTCTCTATTTCCAAAAGAATTCCTCCTTGTTAAGGAGGGAGTTCCATTTGTGCTGATACTCCCTCTCCTCCTTTTGTTGAACCATGTAGGCTCCACTTTGTGTAATTTAATTTTAGAGGTCAACCAACATCTTTTCCATATCCTTCTTTTCTTTGGCTAAACTCCCAAATGATTATTTGCACCCCACCTTAACCTCCTTATAGATTCTCTCTAGTTCTCAAGAAATTTGGAAAATGGCTATACCTTCTATTGGGTTCTTCCACCAATGAGCAATATAGTATTTGAAATCATTATGCAAGTTCCACATAATATTGTATTCGAAAGGTCATTGTCTAGTTAGACTTTGTGTCCAAAAGAATAGAAGCATAGAATGATCCAAGATGGTCCTTAGATAAGCCTTCAGGTTAGTATATTGAAGAATGTTCCATCCAATAGAGATAAGGTCCTTGTTAAGCCTAAACTATATTAGGTTTTTTGCAAGTCTATTGTTAGACCAAGTAAAGGACGAACCTTGGAGGTCAATATCAATAAAATATTTTCTTCTTAGGAAATGCTCCAAATCTTGCATACTATTTGAGAAGTCCTCCAGGCCCCCCATCTTTTTCAAGGGATATAAAGGGTTGTTGAAGTCCCCCACATATAAGATATTTCTTGATCTTATGGAATTAGCTACAGAGGTGGCCTCATTCCAAACAACAAGCCTACCATTACTAGTATTAAGGGCATAAAAATTGAAAACGGACCAACTGCCAGACTGGTTGGTGAATTTGGTGGCAACAAAATGGGTGCTAGAAAAGATATCCACTCCTAATGCCTTATCAAGATTCCACATCATGGAAATCCCTTAAGAAGCACCATTAGCCTCACAATAAGTGTAGCTAGCACCTGACCAAAGATAACTAGCCACTCTTGAGAAGACTTGTGCAATCATTTTCAATTCCTACAAAAGAATCAAATTAGCCTTGAGTTCAATGATATATTTTTTGATTTCATACTATTTCCTAGGGCTATTCAACCCTCTCACATTCCAAGATATGACATTCATCTTTTATGGCTCTAGCTTCCCTTTAGGGTTCTCTGTTTTCCCTAAGAAATATCCTTTTCTTTTTCCTTTTGATGAATTATCTTGGTTGAAGGTCGACCAACCCTCTTAACAAATCTAACATCCACTTTCTTCCCTCCTTTGTTTTTCCTCTTCAAGGCCATCCATTCAAAATCTTTGTTAAAAAGGATTTGGGTCACCTAAAGTGGGTGAAAACACCTTCAATAATGCCTAGTAGGGAAACCACAAGGGTTCCATTTTTGAATAGTGACCGAACTCCCACATCAAGGAGCGGGCTATAAGCATTCCCATTTCATGTCAAAGCCATATCATTTCCCATCAACCCCTCACCTAGCTGCATTATCTCTAGGGTGTGGATATCCAAATTTTACCCTTCTTCATGCATAATCATCCTCAATGCCTTAGAAAACTTACCTGTGTCCTCCTCCCCTTGCCTCTCAACCTAGGATTTCATAGGGGTACTGGCTTTCTCCTTATTATTGGAGGTTTCATTTATCTAGGCATTCTATAAACCAAGTGGCTATGTTCTCTTTAGGGTTTTGGGATAGCTTCCATCTCAACAATTTTTGAGCTTTCCACCACCTCAAAACTTGGGTTTGAGACATTGTTCTTGAGTTTCTCACTTGTTGGGAAGACAACAAAAAGATGTCCAAAGTTGTTACACTTATGGTAGAAGTTGGCAAACTTCTCATAAGCTAGTGTTTGTAACTAGGTACCCCATTTAGATCTCAATCTCACCATGGTGGGAAGGGGTTTATACATTCCCACATTAACAACATCCTAGAAAAACCAAGCTTAATCTTTGAGAAAGTCATCGAGTATGCTTTTATGAACTACCCAAAGGAGTTACTAATCCACCTAAAAATACACTCATCCCAATACTCCAAGGGAAACCCATGGAGGCATATCTAGATCAAGGTGGATTTGAATAGATCACATTTTGGATTGAATCTTGGTTTCCACTTGGCCATCATCAGATTCTATTTACCAAATCTCTAGGACCTAGCCAATATCAAATACTAGTCCAACTCAGCTATGAACTTGAATAGGAAAATAACACCTACCATCAAAGAGATGCAAACAAAAATTATAATTTTCCATTTAGTAGAACACCATTTTTGAACCATGTCCATTGTGGGTCGCAAAGAGATAAGCTTTCCAACAAGGCTAAAAGTAAAACTCAAGGGGATTGAATCTACCACTGAATCTAAGAGTGAAATCTGGGGTCTTGTGCGACCTGAGGAGAATGTGGGTTTTGCATAATAAATCTTAACCAACAACAATCCCAAGACAATTTGGTTTAGGAAATGCTGATGATGTGGCCTCATTCGAGGGGATAGTCAGGGTTTTGGGACCCAAGCAGGCACAATCATTAAGGATTGACCTAGAATCTATTAGGATAGAAACATCCTCCTATGGAGGACAATGATTATTTAGTGATTTAACTACTAGTTCCAAATTTGGTTAGTTAGGGGTTAGATCCAAGGGGTGGTGGGGGGATCCATCACTCCCAAGTTTAAGAGGGCATGTAAATGGAATGGGAGATGGTGTCACAGTTGCAGGTGGAAGAGTGGGAAAAAAAACCTATAATTTCTTTTTACTCTTAGCATCATTACAAGTCAATATTGTTGAGGTAAGGTGAGATAATTTTTTTTAATATCAAATATCAAATTAAAAGAAATGTTATGCAATGGAAGCTACTACTTGAAAGAATTATTATTATTTTATCTCTTTTTTTGGGGTTGTTATTTCTTCTTTGTTGTTTATTCAAGATATCTATTTTTTAAATCTTATATTATCCATAGCTAAGCAAGATCAATCATGTAGTTTGAGGCTTTAAAAAAAAAAATTATACAGAATATGTTGTAGTATATTATCAGACATTTTCCTTATTACTTGTCCATTGTGTCATGTTACATACCCACACATCCATTGAATATTTCCTATAAAGTTATGACAACATATTATCAAAGGGTTTTGGTATATATTTGGTGCATGATTATTTTATTATCATTAATAGATCATGTATCCTCCAACATTGATATTATTTGGTCAAAATGAATGCCTCTAGATATTGGCTTAGTGTAGGATTTCATAGATTAGGTTTCATATCATTGATTGTATGGGAGTTTAGTTATAGTTAGTAAGAATATAGAACTTCATGATGGTTAGAAAATTCTAGGAAACATATAGTTTTTCATCTCATGAGGGACTTAATTATGAATTATATAGATTCCCAATTCAAATGATTGATCAAAATGATCAATATATTGTTTCTCATATAACTATTATCATAATTAGGTATTTGATTATTCTTCATGGCCATTTCTTTTATCTTCCATGACATTGTACTCATCATGTCTTTGAAATTCTTTCCTTGCAATCACTAACTCCCCTCCATCATGCCTCTCTTGCACACATAATCCAATCCTAACTCTTCCCTACTCAAATCCAAGTAGCTCAAATCTAGATTGGAGTTTGTACTCTTTGAAGGAACAAATCCAACTATATTTTGACACTTTTACTATCTTTTTTATCTATTTTAATGAGACCCATGGAAATAGAAATAGAGCTATAGTTATAGACCTATAGTGAGATGACCAAAAGCTTTTAGGAGTCTTGCCTAAAATGTGTCAAATTGTTACCAAAGAGTATCCCATACTAGAACAAGTAAGCCTTGCTAAAGGATCACAATCACTCCATTCAAAACCTTCATAGCAGCACAATCTTCCAACTATTATTAACGAATCTTCTTGAGATATTTATGTAACCAATCCTTCCTAGTCTGGTCCATTTTAAATTAAAACTTTCTACCATTATTATAGTCAATAATATTGATATTTTGTGATGATCACGTGATGATATTAGTATCTTGAAACCTCTCCATTTCTATGTTGTCTTTTATTCTTTCTTTAAATTTAGGTACTTTGGATTAAATGTTATTTTCTTATTTCTTTTATAAATATGCATATTGCTTGTTTCTTTGAATTTTGCTCTTACTCTATAGGATGGCAAGATCATGCTCTCATACCATTTGTAATATCTCCTTTCAGATCTTTTATTATTTGCTAGCTTCTTTCCTAAAAATTCCATGATCCCTATCGTTTATGTTAGTATTCATTTATATAGTTTTTTATTGTGAAAAGGGATGTGTCCCTTCAAACTAGTTTTATTTATTAATATTAACATTTTAATAATAAAATATTATATATATGTGAATCATATTATATATGATTCATTTGTATATTTAATATTACTATTATAGTGTAATATTATATTATATGATAATGATTCATAAATATTTATTTATTTATTTATATTTTGTTTATATAAGTCTTTTTCTTACTCGAATGTCATATTTGATATTATGACATATTATGTTTATGATCATATATAATATTTATATTTACAATTATTATACACTATTATTAGTTGATAATATAGTATTATTATTTCATTTAACATTTTATCTTTGCAATGTATTATTATCAGTGTTATGCCAAAAAATATATATTATTTTTGTATTGTTATTTGTACTGTAGCAATTTTCTTTAATTATCATGGTTAGGGGACATGATGTTAGAATATTTTAGAATAACTAAAAGGGTTGATGAATCGATTATTCTTAGGTCTAGATGTACAAATTAAACTTTTATACACTTCAACTAACTTAGACCTAAATATTAAGTAGTTTGGTCTCTATAGCAACTTATCAATAACATAAAACTAGCAATCCACTGTCCCAATAATAATAAACTTGCATAATGTAAATATTAATAGTAAAACATATTAAAAAACATCCACACAATTATGACACTAGGATTTAACATGGAAACCCAATTTTGGAAAAACCACTAGCAACATGTCACCAATATTTCACTCTTCTAATGTGAGCTTTGTTAGGAGCCAACCCTGTTAAAGGATTTAATCACTCTATTACTAGTGGCCTTTTTAGAGGACTTAAGAACCTTCCATTAGAATGTCACCTTGATTAAAGGATTTACAAATGACTATTAGGTCAACCTTGATTAAAGGATTTCAAATTGATACAATAGTTAGAAAGTAACAAAAGATTGATCTAAATAAATAGAACTCACTTTGCAAACACATATCAAAAATTTAGTTCAAAATATGACTCATTCACTGGCTTACATTATCGTCTCCATTACTGATTCACTTGAAAACCCTTTAAAAGATCACTCTTCACCTCAAATCTTCATTGTTTAGCATTTTTCTCAAATTTTCCAATCAACAAAATCAACAATTGCTCCATTGTTGTTAAGTCATTCTTAACCTCTCTCAAGCTCTTAGATTAGCACTTATGCCTCCTTAAATAGGTAGCATGATCATTTTGGTCTTAACCATCATCATTGATCTTAGGGCTAGCTTAGATTCATTGAATACATCCATCTTTTTGTTTCATCCTTCTTTTAGAAACTTCTCCAAACTTCTCTTGAAATATATGCATAGAAATGTGTTAATCTCATTATAATTTTGACAAAGTAGTGACAAAACACTTAGTCAGCATCTAGCATAGCTAGTTGGTCATCACTGCAATTGAGCTACTATTTAGGCTAAGTGCATAGTGCATGCTAAGTGAACAGAGTGAGTTGAGTGATCAATGCAAGCCGAGTGATCAGAGCATGCCGAGAATAAGTTTCTAGACAATACATGTCAAGTAATATGATAGTTAGTGCCAAGTACTATTAGGTGTCGATCAATAAGTATGTGTCAATTTACTCAAGTGCTAAGAATACATTGCATGCCAAATAGTTGGTGCATGTTGAGTGATTCAAGAGCCAAGTAAATAGCATAAGAGCATAGTTAAGGTTGACCAACAAAAGCCTATCAATATCAAGTAACCAGTCAATGTCATAGATGTTTGTAATGGCACAAACTTCTATGTAAACCAATTTTTGTTGACATAATCTCAAACTTTTGAAAGGAAGAGATAAAAATCAAGTCATGTCACATGTACCTATACAATAGATGCAGTTAACTAGAAAAAAGAAAGCATTAGGTGGCAATAGAAATGAACTAGAGCAATTGATTATTACCTAAGATTGTCTCCATATGCCTACTTAAAGAGGTAAACCCTAAGGGGTAGTAAGAGTGCAAAGAGAGACATTAAGGAGAGTATCTTGTGCAAAAGAGGCATGGAGAAGATAGATAATTGAATGAGTAGTAGAAGAGAATTTGTTAAGGAGAACATAATAGTTTTGAAATTAAGCAGTGAAAGGTTAGAGAAGATATTAGATTGAGAGGATCAAGATACAAAATGTAAAGAGGAGATTTGACATCTAGCAAAAATTTTGTAACTAAAGGATTAGGTAATAAATCATTTTGATAGGTGATACAAGGTAAATATCTTTAAAAAGTAGTTCTAATAGACTTTTGTAAATCTCCTAATTGAGTGCTTACTAAATTGCGATTTTAAATCCTTTAGTCAAGGTGAGACCTAATAGTCTTTGTAACCCTTCAGCATGGCAGACCTCTCATAGGGTAGATCATAGATTATGATCAAAACTTTGTAGCCAATCGGCCACACTTTATTACTAAAATAGTAAAGATTTGTGGGTGTCATCAACACCCCATTTTTACCTTCTCCTTGGAGGGTTTCTAGGTAACCAAAATATTTTGTGTTATGTGTTAATTTACTTTATTCCATGCTTATGTATTTTAGTTTACATGTTAAGTTATGAGAGGGATGATGGTGAAATATTTTAGTGGTAAAAGTTTAAGTACTGATTCACCTCCTCTCCCAGCCTCAGAACTCACTTTCCCAATATTATTTCCAACAATTGGTATCAGAGCCTAGTTCTCTAGAAAATAAAGTTTGACACCTTTCGAGGAAAGATCTTGAAGATCAAATTCTACAAATTGGGAAAGACTATTGAGAACCAAAAGATTGAAATACAACTTTCCCTACATCAACTTAAGGAGGCAAGAGATGAACTGCAACATTCATTGAAAAGAAGAAAGAAATTGGACATTCAACAACATGACACTCGATATCAAAAAGAACACACTAGTATTTTTTTGAGGAAAATAACTCTAAAGAATTTGATGTAGCGATTACAAATATGATGGAAAAGAATAATGTCCTAAACAAAGGAATTAGGAGTCTAACAAGGAAACATCAATCAATTATGTTGTGTGAGATAACCAAACTGAAAAATAAAGCTAAGGAATACAAAGTCATGATTGAAAAAGATAAAAGAATACTGGCAAGAAGACTTGAGAATAAGACATCAAATGTGCAAAAATTGGCATAAACAATGAATTGACTGGTGATTGTAAATCAAGAACTAAAGAGGAAAGACATTGAGATTGCAACTATGAAATCACAAAATGACCTACTGTAGAATGAATGGAAAGTAGAAAAGGAATTCATTGAAAGGTTCAATAAACCTTGTGAAGCCATAAAGTACTTTGAAAAATTGATGAGTACACTAAGGAAAAATGATGATATTGTTGGATTGGGATATTTTATTGCTAAGGATGGAGAATCATCTAAAAGTGGTGAATAAAGGAATAATAAGGGAAAGGCCAAAAAACTCACTTGTCATCATTGTGGAAAATTAGGTCATACAATAAATTTTTGTAGGAGTAACATTACAAATCAAACCCCTAAGTAGAAAAAACATAGGACACTACTATAATTGCAAGAAGCAAGGACATCAGGCACATGAATTTAGGACCAAGATCATCAACACTCATAAATTTGAAGGATATTGTTACAACTATCAAAAGTATGGACACAAAGCATATGAATGCAAATCTAAATCTAAGTGGACATCAAACAAGAAAATAAAGGTACATTATCATGGAAATTCTTACAATTGGGATTACAACACAAGGTACAATTGTCACTATTGGGGAGAATATTGTCATATTTCTATAAATTGCATAAGAAATCACTTTAGAGATAATTACAAGAAGTGGTTAACTAGAGAGATTGTGTGCTTCAATTTTTTTAAGGTCAACCATGTAAACAGAAATTGCCCAACTCGACCACCAGCACTCAATAATGAATTCAACAAAGGAAAAGCAAAGGTAGATGCTAAAAGGACAAAAATGGAAACAAACAAGACTTAGAGAAAGAAGAAAGGTTGCAACACTTCAAGCCAAGGTGAGGTCACTTTATCCAATGGATTAGGTGATCACATCACCCCCAACTAGGTAATCAAAGACATGTGTGGAACTAATATCTGAAATAATATATTTTGCATTGGTTCCAAGCATTTAAGGAATGAAAATATTTATCAGCATGAATTAAGATGCAACAAAGTGGTTAGAAGAAAGAGTTAATCTATTGATATTATATATTTTGTGTTTCTGCCAAGTATTGGAGAACTATAGTTACTACCAAGTAATGGAGGAATCATAGTGGTTACCAAGCTCGCTATGTTAACTAAGCATTCTGAAAACCCCATAGTGATTGAGCTTATAGTTGTGTAAGCACTAAGCATTAAATGTAAGGCTTTCACCGTTATATAATTGATTTTTCAAGCCATTTTCATTTACCAAGTGATCAAAGAGCACTAAGGGAAATTGAGAAAGAGATTCTAGTGACTACAAGCAAGATTCAACTGCTACTTGAAAACTTCCATTGATTCAAAAGGTATTTCACTTGGGCTAAGTTACATTGTTTTGCATTTTGCTAACCATTAATAGTGAAAATGGTAGCGAGCTCATCGATAACAAAGAGAAATGAAGGTAAAATTGTTATGAATTTTCATTTGATAAGAAATGATGTGCACATACCTCCCAAATTTTAAGCCATACCAGAAATAACCTACAAGGGAGACTCGTGAAGTGCTTTATCAACCATACTTGCTAAATTTTTGATGATTTATGATGTAAGGTATTGCTATATGTACAAAATAGGTGAAGTAAGAGACCTAGAGATAATGGATACCTACTATAGGTTATGTGAAAAAGGAGTCTTGAAGGAGGAGAAAAAGATTGTAGAGTACAAATGGTTGACACATGCCTTAGATTTCCCTTAGATGTTCAAGAAAAAATGGATAAAATGGATAGTGATGAATAGAATTCATGATAATCAGCTATGGTTAGAGGATTTTCATGTCATAATTTATAAAAGAATCATTCATATGGTTATAGGGATGCTACACTAGACAAACCCAAGACCATAAATAGTGATGCCAAGGAAGTCATTGAGAAGAACACTAGAACAGTATGGAATAAGAAGGGTATGCCAATTGATACTATTATAGACCCTATAATTGCATTTTTAGTGCATGTGGTAGCACATAGATTTTATTAGTCTAGCAAAATAAAGTATACCATGAACCTAGGTTACAAAATTGTTAAGAAAGATTACAACTACAACCTAACTGAGCTACAACTTGAAAACTTGTCAAAAAACATAGAAGCTATAAGAAAGGCAAAGAATTCACAATGTAAGTTTGGTTCACTCATTATTTTCATATTGTTTTGTGTCCAAAATAGATTTCCTACATTTGGAAAGGTAGTTTGGAAGACCAATTGGCCAGTTACCCAACATATAGGGGACTATATTGAGCAGTTAGGTGAAAATTTTGATTTACTAATGACTAGCTATTTTGAAGACTTTAAGAAGTCTATGAAGTAGAGATACAAGATTCTTGTGTCTCTAGTAGAAGACCATTATAATGATGTTTGTTTCCTATTAGATGTCAACTATACATATGTTCAAGTAGCTATTCCAAGGTTTAGATGGTTGAGACCATTACCTTAAGAGGTAAATATTGATGAAGCATCAACAACCATCACTACACTGTTGGTAGAAGAAATTGACAAGGATGCTACATCATTTGAAAATTATGAAGAATCCAAGTCAAGGATTACTATAAACTTGCAAACTACCACCATCATTAAAAAGAAAAGCAAAATGGTGAAGAAACTAAAAGAAATTTTTTTGTTGATATAAGATTTTTTTGAAGTAAAGAACCTATAATGGAACAATCATTATTTTATCAATGATATCAAACCTACTACTTGCTAGTGAGACAATTTCTTTTTATATCAATGTTTACATGGTGTGTTTCTCATAGTTAGAGGATATACTAAATGAATATGAATATATGTAGAGAGTAGGACTACTTCTAAAAAAACAAACATTGAATGTCAAGAAGTACACATACTATTTCTACAAAAAAATTCTTTCAAGCCTAGATGAGCAAGGGGTGATTTCATGAAAGGAAGGCATATCTCTAGGCATGAACCACTCAATTGTCCTTGTGATAATAAAAAAAGTGGGGATGAGAAGGTGATGATGAAGAAACAACATTTTAGGATCAAGATCTTCTTATGAGAAGCACACTATTTGATGTTATTGTTATTACTTTTTTTTATTTTTTATTGTTGATTCCTTGGGGTTTGTAAGTAGTACTATAGGAAATTGGTATTATAGATAGGTAGGAAATTCTTGATAGCCTTCAATTGAATCCTTCAATAATTTTCATGTTTTCCCCTTCTTAGGATGGTTGATCCTGATGAAGTCAAGGTCAAGCCATTAGAGGAAGATTTGAGGGATATCAAGCTTGATCCACCAGTGGGTGTTCTTTAGACTTCAAAAGTGATCTACATGTACTCTTTGCATATGGAGAAATGGATTTTCAATTCTCTCAAGTTGAGTTTTAATCTAAATTATTGAGCCCTAAATGCTAAGCTAGAATATCTCCAAGGGGATGTGTTGGAAGAGAATACAAAGATGAATGAGGGGAAATTCAAAATAATGGTACAATGATTGGGGAGTTGAAGACAAGAATGGATAAAATAAAAAAATTCAATCAAAGGTGTCATCCACAATTTTTAGGAGATCATGGGGGCCTTGTTGGATTACTTGAACAGGTTGGTAGGTAAAGTGGACCAAGAGATTGGGACTATGCTGGTTTTGGACCTAGAAGAAATGAGTGTTGTGAGGCTAACAACTAACCCAAAAAAATAAATTAGGAGATCATGTGGGCCTTGCTAGATTACTTGAATAGGTTGGTAGGTAAAGTAGACCAAGAGGTTGGGACTATGCTATTTTTGGACCTAGAAGCAATGAGTGTTGTGAGGCTAACAACTAACCCAGAAAATGCATGAGGTCTACCATGAAGAAAAAGATAGAAACTAAACCCCCTCTAGACTTGGTGGATATTAAGAGTGCAAATCATAAAATGAACGAACTCAAAGATGAGCTATTAGTGATTATTATGCAGTTGGCCTAACTCCTAGTGTTCTCATTGTGCTAGGTTTTTTTTGTTTTTTTGTTGAACTTCTTAGTAATATCTTACTGGCTAGGTTTGTGTGGGTGCTAATTATTATTTTTTGGGTTTTGGCTATGGGGATTCTAGTACTGTCCACCTCTAATTTTTTTGGGGCTTTATTTCTACATATTTTGTAATAACTTTATGGGGTATCGAGCACACTTCAAACTAGTTTTTTCCTATTAATCAAAAACTATTTGTTCATGTAAATTTTCTTTTCTTTTATCTAATAAGAAAATATTTTTCAAATTGAAAAAAATATTAATGAAGTGAGGGACCTAAGGGAAGAGATTATAATGTGGAAATTAATATTAGCTTTCTCTAGTATTAAAATCTACTTGCAAGTAAAAGATGACATCTTTATTTTATTAACATCAATTCTTCCTCTTAATCTCTTTTGAAAATTATGTAATATTAGTGTACTTGTTATTTTTATACTTTTTGTACCTTTAAAATTTTATGATTACACATATAGGTGTGTCTTCCATTCACACTTTTGGTGTATAAGTGTGGCTCAATATTTTAGAAACATAGGAAAATATTTTGCATAATATTTTGTCATAGTAGATATCAAAAAATATTTCAATAGGAAAGAGTAGAAGAAGATTAAATAAAGGAAAATAAATTTTGAATTTAATGAAAGTATAAAGGTTCTTTGGAAGAAATGTTGGGAAATGTAAAATGTCAAAGAAGAATTAAAAGAGAATGAAAGAAGCATAACAATTAAGAAAAGTCACAGAGCTCCTTAATATTTTATTAATGAATCACTGCTCCTAGGCTTGGCCTTTTATAATGATGTCAAAGAATATAATATGTACTAAAGGCTTGTTTAAGCATAGATATTTTAAAAGCAATTAGTATTTTTAGCTATATACATAGCTCAAAAGAAGGATTTATTTAAGCACAATGAAAGGGTTCTCAATAAGGCATTAATATCCCATAAAGTTGAACTAGGATATGGTATTTATGAGATATGCTCTCACTATTCTAGGTAGGACTAAAGATGATAAAGAATTCATTATCAACATATGAAATAATGGAAATTTCTTAGCCCATGGAGAGGATGAAAAATATCCCCATCCATGGTCTCTACCTCCACTACTTGCCAAGAAATCTAGAATGGATTATAGAAGGAGGGAAAGAAGAGAAAAATAAATCATTATAAAAGTCACATCCATGCAAGAGAATGTCAAAAGGGAATTTGGCTCATCTCCATCATCACCAGATTTGTCTCCAATGTCTTATCTTGCAAAAATCCTAACCTTATTCTCTTTACAATTACTTGTCTCCCTTATTGAAATAAAATTAGATGTTAACACATGAGGCTAATATCAAATTTTTTCTTTGGCCCCACGTTGAAACCCTCATTTTTTATAACTTTATGGCTAAGGAAATAAAGGATTCAATCAAACACATGCCTTATGTTGATGTTACTATTAAAAAGGTTTAAAATATTTTTGGAAGACTAAATTAAGCACCTCAATGTAAAAGTGTAATCACTTAACAATAAATTAGATAATGTCATCACTAGATTTGAACTCGGTTTGGCCATTTCTACCATATCCAGGGTCCAAAAAGAGATGACAAAGAAGGCCATCTTTAGAGTTATCATGAGTAGGAGAAAATAGAAGAAAGATGGAATGTAGAAGGACAATGTGTGTGTAGAGATGAAGTGTATGGAGGATGTCCACAATTGGATTGAAGATCCTCACTACTTTGTCAAACAATAGGAGAACATCAAATAGGCCTAGTGTCTTTGAGTCTTTTCTTTCCTTTTCTCTCATGTTTTTTTATTGGCTTCACATGGTTTATGTTATCCTTCTTGTAATTTTAGGACATTGTTTTAAAATTTTTATGTTTAATATGGTTCTCTTTAATGGTTGATACTCTAAGACTCAAATATCTTTAAGGATTATTAGTTATGTTTTGGCTGATAAGTTAAATTCTAATACTCAAAGTATTTTACTTTGTCCTTTATTGTGTTTTGTTCTCTAGGGTCTCTAGTTGTTTGTGTAAAGTACTTTACTTTGTCTTTTATTAAGTTTTGTTCTTTGGTGGGTCTCTAGTTGTTTGTGGTGGAGATGGTCTTTTATGTTGCTTGGTTGTAATGGCACAGGGTAGAAAAGTTGTGGTACTTCTATCCTATCACATGGGTTTAGGACCCTTATCCTACCTCCTATAATAAAAAAGTAATCATTATCAATTACAATATACAATTATCATCTCTATTAATTTTCTTTTCACAAATTGATACTCCCAACACTCTTTCTCTTACACATCCCTCTTAATAATCATATATATAAATTTAAAGCGAATCAGATCCTGTCTTCCTACTATGGAGTTACTTACTTAACCACAACTCTTTCTATTTATTCCTTCACTTGTCAACCTTCCAATATTTTTCTAAGCTTTTTCATTGGTGCATATGCTCATTCTCTTCTCTCTGTTAACCATTCTTTTAATTTTCTTCACTCACTTTTTTAAGTTTGTAATGTAGTAGTTATACATTTAAAAATTAATCTTATTTTTATTTGTTCTTCCTATTTTTTTTATCACTCCTAATCACTCCCCTTTTTACATATGTCTCTCTTGAAATTTTCAAATTTCCTTTCGCTATGTAGCAAAATCTCTAGCCTAATTTTCATGCTACCAAATCTTCATAATTTTTTCCTTCCTTTACCATAATGCATCTTCTACTTATTTAGTTTCTCTTAATATGGGAATAATATCCCCAATTTAATTTTGTTTTGTCTTTTGGCAGCCTTTAAATTATTCTCTTGTGTGGTTTATCTATCAACATTTTTATTCACCATCTACACTATCTCTATCTTCAACATCTAGTCTTCTTCTTAGTCACTCACTATAAAAATTTCCCTATTCTTTCTACTCTTTGTAAACTTCTATGCCACATTTACCATTCATATCTATCATTCCCTTTTGATGGGTACTTTACTATTTTTTCCTTAATCTACCTTTGCAAGTCCTCCTCTCTTTCATTTTCTTATATTTCTATCTTTTATCTACCTTAAAGAGGTATTTCATTTTTCATCCAAAAGGAAACATTAAATTTTAATAAATTAAATTCCCTAGCATTCCATCCTTGTGAGTAGATGCATTCCTTTAATAATTATCTTTAATTTTCTAGTGTATCCTTCAAAGACTCCAACATAGTACTCTCTAATACACTATCTAAAAGTTCTAAATCATGGTATAATTAACACATTTGTTATTTTGGAAGAGAAGTGGGTTTTCTCTCTCACTACTACATTTTGTTCTATCCTTTTCTTCATGTAAAAGTATTGATCTATGTTGCTCTTCAAGCCAAAAAAAATAGATCTAGCCAAAAGGGATCCACCAAAAATGGTTTTACACAGAAGAGTTTCAATTAAAACCCATGTGGTAGTGATGTAGTAGCCCTATGACACAAGGATTTTGGCCAAAATATTTATAGTTGAAGAAATTCTTGGTGAATAACTTTCAACAAAAACCACATGAGTATATATATTAGAAAAGAGGGGTTTTGTCATCATTTTATATCAAAATAATAAGAACAAGTGAAAGGGTGCTTAAGATATTTGTTCAAAAACCTTCATAAAGTTTTTTTAAAGTTTTGTAATGATTTATTTTAATAATCATTTTATAATATATAAATAATTTTTATAATTTTAAAATACTCTAAAATATTTAATTCTTTTTTATAAACTTTTAATTTTTAATTATTTTAGCTTCTAATAGTTTTACATTGTAAATTTTCCATACAAACCTTTAACAAACATCAAAACTAAGTTTCACATCAAGCTACATAAAGCTTACCTTAACTTTACATCAATCTATACCTAGACAATAATATACTTAACCAACATCTATCCTAACTAAAAACCAAGTACCCCATCAAACATTTTGACCAAATATAAACTAGTGTCAAGTTTCAACCAATGTTAGATGTCAAAAAACATCAAACTTATCCTTGTATCATATGTTTTAGATGTTTCCACTACTTTGTTCAAATGTTAAATTTATAAATCCAAACCTTTTTTCTTAATAAAGAACACACATTGTAAACGATCTCTCTCTATACACATGAAATTCTTTTAGATTGTATAACATATGCATGTGGATATATATATTTTTATATAATAATGGTAGATCAGAACTTGAAATATATCCATTCTGAGCATAATATGCAACTTATAAGTGACAAGAAATTTGTAGCTCAGTGATCAAGCCAATAATTGATGAAATTTGTAAGTTGATGGAGGGATATCAAGAAATCCATGTGGACCACATTTACCATGAAACCAATGGCTTGGCAAACATGTTGGCTAAATTCAGCCATAGTGTCACGTGGCTAATTGAATGGGAGGATGTCAGCGTAATTCTATCATTGAATCAAGTGATGATGGAACATGAGTGTACTTCTCACAATGCCACATGAATGATCAGACCAAGTGGCATGTCTTCAAGTAGTCGTGTGTGTGGGAAAGAAATTAGGCTTCTTTTCATAAATTTTTCATTTGGAAAGACTGTATATGGATATGCTTTTTGATCCTCTTGTCATGAGATATAATTATTTCCATTAAATGATGAAGGTTGTGGATTTTCCTAGATACACAAAATTGACAAAAAAAGATATTAAAGACACTTCATTCATACCCCACTCCAACTATAGCTATCATTGGGTGATTACGGAACGAAAGGGACTGTTAACATGTCTCTTGGAGAGAGGCTTTTTAGGATTTGTGAAACGTTGTGGCCTTATGACAGTTTTAAATGCCTTTACAATTTTATCTTGGGTATATTTTATTTAACATATGGAGGTTTCCTTACCTACAACAAGGCGATGCTAGAAAATTGAGAGGAGTTGGTGGTTGAGTTGGGTAGTGGTATGGGCACTAGTGATCATATTGAACTTGTGGGAGTGGAGGCTTGCATCTGCAAGAGTGAAGCAATCACTATTTATTTGTGGGAGGGTGGCTTATTACGTTTTATGGAAGGGATGATAAAAATTGAGGGGAACATCTCGATGTAATACTTCAAATCGTGGAATGAAAGGAAAGTGACCATCAATAGGATGAGTTTTGGAATCACTGAATAATTTATTGCTAAGGTCAGGGGGTTTCCTATGGGAGGCAAAAACTAGCGCAAGAAATAATGCATGAACAATGAAACTAGTCTACAGAAGTTCTTCAAGTTTCATGACAAACCCATTCAAACGCATGGTAGGATTTCTAGGGAACATCTTTTGAAGCTTTGGGACATGATACTCTATGCTATTATGACATACATTACCCTTGAGGATTGGCTTCAGGTATTATATTTCTACAATTTCCCCATTCTCAACTATTTCAGAAATTTGGATCAAATTTCCTTCACATTCTTCTTCTTGAATTCAATGGAAGATAATATATTCAAGGCTAGGAAAAAGGAGGAGGGAAAATCCTTATATCTCATCTACCAAGGTTTCATGAATAAATTATATATTCACCACCTTTCCCTAAACCAACTACTCTTGGTCAATCTATTGGCTACTATAACTCCCCAAGTTTCTTTGAACCTTGGCCCTGGCCTTAGCCATAAAATAATCAAGAAAACTCTCATCCCTAGGTTAAAATTCACCTCATTGATTTGATATAGACACAAGGAAGAGCAAGTAGAGTGCTTAGAGAACTAGCAAAGGTTTCCATTTAGAGAAACTTAAGTCCCCCCAAACATGATTTTAGCTTGGAGTCTATTGAAAGTGACATTAAACCCACTAAGAGGAAGAAACCCCACCAAGACATTGGCAAGAAGCCTTTCGCTTGCCCACCCAGTCCCTCCCACATTTTTGATACCTTTGAAGCTAACCCTTTCTTGACTAGAAGTGGGGTGGAGGACATCACCTCCCCCATGAAAGGTAATCCTAATGGGGTGGGGGGGAAGGGGAAGCATAACCATGGAAAGGCTTGACTTGATAGGTTGGAGTAGTTGATGAAGGATTTTGCACATAATCACATTGGCATCTGCTAAAAATTTGAAACTTTGACAGATTTTTCCACTAAAGTCATGCATTCTATGACCACCACCCTTTATTTCTATAAGTGAATAAGGATGTGAAAGACCTAGGAAATGAGAGAGAGACCATCTACTCCTTATATGGCTTCTTGGTAGAGGACTCGTTGAAGACTCTCCTAGACAAACCTGTCAAAGAGGAGAGGGTGGATGTGAACAGGGATGAGCCTAAGGCAAAGAACGATGAGGAACCTGAGAAAAAGAAGGGTTGTTTTCCTTGCTATTATTTTTTCCTTTTGCATCTATGATATTGATTACTTTGAACTTGATGCCCTATGAGGCTTAATTTTATATGTATAAGTTTAATTGTGGGATTGATAGTAGTAGTATGTTTCCTTACTGTTTGAATTCTTTTCCTTTTTATCTTCTTGTTAGTAGTAGAACTGGTGTTGTTAGTTCTGTGCTAGATTATATTTTCTTTTTGAAGTATAAAACTAGTATTGGTTAGATGATTGAGAGGTAACCTCCAGTTGATCTCTCATCCTTTATGTACTCTAGGGTTAGTCCCCTATCCTTTTGGTTACTTTTACATACTTCAAAAACTCAAAAGTGACCAGGCATCATATCAATCTGTTAGATCTATCAAGGATATATATGGATTTATATTGTTTGAAACTACCTAGACATTTCAATGTGCTTTAAAGACACTATACCACACATTGTACAACACCCTTGTTCTTCCCAATGTGGAAAGGGAATTGTAATGTCCAGATTATGTTTACTATGGAAGACACCATACCTATTGTGTATATTCCAAACAACTTGTGTGAACTACTCTCACTGTCATATAGATTTCCATGCTTCCATATAGGTAAATTGTATAAGTATGCCTATGAATCCTCACACTCTAGGATGGGCCACCCTTAAACAATAAATAGTAAGGATAAAATCAACCTTGGAAAATAGGAAAATGGGTTAGTATAAAAAGATGATGAAAATTTAGAGTTACATGTTTTCATTGATAGTTTTTGAAATTGATGCATTAAAGGATAGATCTTCTCCTTCAAACTAAAAACTCTTTAACATCATGATACATATCCAAGACTTTGCCAAGCATATTATATATCTAAAGGAAGATCATGAACATCATACTCAAAAGCTTGAGGAAACATTGATGGTGATTAAGGATAAATTGAGAGTTGTAATTGCTATTAGTAAAATTAACATGGATAATACCACTAAGGGTTTGAAGAAATTATATAAATAAATAGATGATTTAGAGGTAACATCTAAGGGTAACCTTTTCTTGTGGTCTATTAATGTGAAGTTGGCCAAGAATCTTCAACTCATCATGGATATATGGATGTTAAAGAAGAACGCATATCTTATTGAGGATCTAGATGACAATAGAGAGAAGATAGGTATGTCTTCTATGCCCGAACCCACAACTAGATTGAGGGTCAATAATAAGGGGATTATCCCATATTGGTAACAATACTAAGAAGGTCCAAAGCATTAATGTTGAAATCATTCAAAAAAATGATAGTCTAGTAAGGAGTTTGTAACCTTTTTTTGGGTTACAACTACCCCTTTTTTAGCGGTCTAGTTTTTAGTTTATGCATAGATAGTGGTTATCCTCTTATAAAATTAGTTATTTCTATGTTGTAAAGACTTGAGGCTTTGAGGCAACAACCTACAACACAACGATAATTTGTGTGTTTCTCATCGAGATCTTGGGTTTAAGACTAATCGAGATTAAAATAATAATAATAATAATCAATCCTAACAAATAACAATCATTACTTTCAGCTTTGTCCCATTATCCATAAAAAATATGCTTAACTTTCTTGTCCGTATGAAACTATTTTTCCTTAGACCAATTTACTTTTAAACTATAATAGTTATAACTTCTTTTCTACATGTATTGAAGATTGACCAAACAAGTAGTGTCATGAATATTATTGCCTAATTCTTAAAAAGAAAAAAGAAAAAAGACAAACAAAATATATTCACAATTGACAAAGATATTAAAAATATTACCTATCCTCATAGAATATATACAAAGTATAAGACAAAAATAGAGAAAGTAGGTATGATACTCCAAACAGTATATAATAAGTTAATAAAATGAAATTTTAGCTCCACAATTGTTCATGCTAATACAATTAAAATCTATTTTTTCTTTTTTATGGTTACAAAACCAGTTAGTAAAAAAAACCTTGTCTTTCGCATCTATTAAGAATAATAATTTTCCATTGCCATCCTTGACCACCATAATTAAAATAATACCTAATTTAATAGAAGAACGTAAATATTAATAATAATAAGACAAACATAAATGTGAGATTGACCTTCAACCTGATCAGTAACAAATTATAGTTTAATTCATTTAAATATGATAAAACATTAAATACATTAATTAAATATGATAAAATAATAAATAAAGGCTAGCGTATAGTTTGATAAACACAAGATAAACTATGTTTAATCAGCAAACCTAAGACCACACATTGTTGATTCACTGTAGAACAGCTTCTAAGTTCAACAGCAATCATTCCAACCCTAACCATTTGGCCAGATAAAGTGGCCTCCGGAGTTAATTTTGGAGAGAACACTCACTGAAGCCTAATATATTGTCGATAGAACAGTGGAAACTCAGATATCATTTAATGTTCTCCCCTGTGAAAGATAGTTGCATTCAAGAAAGAAGTTGAGGAGAAGCAGCCATTGTCAATGACAGGGAGCGGCCCCTCCATAGTTGGTTTCTGAGCATTTAATTCTGTAATGATCTCAGAGCACAAGCATCTTTTAAGGATATCAAGGCAGGTTGTACTAGAGAAGAATAATTAATGTATGTCCTTGTGTGGCAAAGTAGAATTGGCAATCGAAGAAGAGGGTAGAATTTTTCTATTAATGAGGAGGATGAAAGTATAGCAACCACAAACACATCACATCTGACGATTCCTTCTGGTAAGGCATCGAAGTCTCATTAAAGAGAAGCAGGTGAGATGAAGTTCTATTTATACGCCTCTGATTCTCTTCGTCTAAGCACTCATCTACATTCCAATAAACCCAAGCGATTCAAAGATCCTAGCTAGGTCTTTACAATAACATTAGACCTTGTCTCTCTTGTAAGTGATTAGGCGCGATGGCGATGAAGTGGAGGATGAGTGCAGATGCAGCGGTGGCGGTGTTGGTGGTGGTGGTGGCGATGGCGGTGGCGGTGGAGAGAGGCGAGGCGGCGATCAGCTGCTCCGCCGTCACTCAGAACTTGGCAGGCTGCGTGGGATACCTGCAATCGGGAGCGGGGAGACCAACTGCAAAATGCTTCGCGGGAGTGAAGACGCTGGCGTCACAGGCGAGAACAACTGCTGACAGGAGGACAGCGTGCGGGTGTCTGAAGAAGGCGTCTTCGTCCGTGTTAATTATTGTTAGTTGGACAGCTGTTATTTCTGACCCGGAAATAGCAGCACTATTTATGGGTAGCTTGGACAGCTGTTCATCCTTATCTATGAATAGCGGTTGTATTTATGGGTGGTTTGGACAGTTGTTTGTCCACTTGCCAAAAATTAGTAAATGGTTATTATTTACTAATTTTAGAGATTCCCTTTTGGACACCTTGCAACCAATTCTATTATTGGCTGTTGAGTTGTCTTAATCTCAGCCGTTGGTTTGATTTAATCTCGGTCGTTGGTTTACCAACGAGAGTAGTATAAAAAGGGGTCTAGGGGGCATTTGGAGAGCAAGGCGGTGATGCTTTGGTGAAGCTGTTTGCAGTGTTAGCAAACAGTCTTGCAGTGTTAGCAAGGGCACAGGCAGGAAGCTTTTGGAGAAGTAGTTTGCAGTGTTAGCAAACAGTCTTGCAGTGTTAGCAAGGGAGAAGCTTTCGTGAAGCAGTTTGCAGTGTTAGCAAACAGTCTTGCAGTGTTAGCAAGGGCACAAGAGAGAAGCTTTCGTGAAGCAGTTTGCAGTGTTAGCAAACAGTCTTGCAGTGTTAGCAAGGGCACAAGAGAGAAGCTTTTGTGAAGCAGTTTGCAGTGTTAGCAAACAGTCTTGCAGTGTTAGCAAGGGCACAAAGGGTGAAGCTTTAGTGAAGCTGTTTGCAGTGTTAGCAAGGGCGCAGTGTTAGCGCAGGAATAGCAGTGAGAAATATCAGCAGGAGAAATTAGGAGGTTGTCGGAGTTCTGCCAGTGTGAGGCAAGGAATTTTGTATCTCTTGATTTGCTGAAGTTTAATATAATTTCTCATCTGTAGAACTGGTTTTCCCTTAGGGGTTTTTCTAGGGACAATTTGTCCGAAAATATTGTGTTGATTCTATTGCGCATTTCTTTCCGTATTTTAAGTGAAGTTGCAGTTGTGTTATTTTTCGATATTAGCTGGGAATTTATTTTCAGCAGTTTAATAATCATTTGTGATAGGAGATTAATAATCAGTGACTGCAATAGTTTGATTTTTCACATGGTATCAGAGCATTGTTAAGGGTAGAAGAGTTTTTCCCTAGGAAAGAAATTTTGATCTCTTTAGATTTATTATTGCTTTAAACCCTTGAGATGGCTTCAGCTGGTTTGAGAGATCAGGATAGATTGGATGGTGCCTCAAATTTTGGTGTCTGGAAGGCCAGAATTTCTTTATTGTTGGAAGAGAATGGTATCAAGGATTATGCTACCAGTGGTGTACCTGTACCAACGGATGTAACACAGCTTGCAGCATATAGGAAGGACGATGCCAAAGCGAGGAGGATTATCCTTGATGGTGTCAAGGATCATATTGTTCCACATATCTCGGAGCTAGATACAGCAAAGAAGATGTGGGACACCATTCTAAATTTGTACCAGAATGCTACCACTAACAGGAAGTTGATCCTCAGAGAGAAGCTAAAGAATACCCGGATGAATCAGGGAGAAGACGTCACAAGTTACCTCACCAGGCTCAGACTTGTCAAGGATGAGTTAGCAGCTGTTGGAGATAGCCCTAGTGATGATGAGCTAGTGAGAATAGCCCTAAATGGGTTTACTAAACAATGGAGTGTCTTTGTTCAAGTTGTCAGTGGATGAGATACTTTACCGAGTTGGGATCGACTATGGACTAATTTCACTCAGGAGAAGTTTAGACTAAGTCTTGTTAATGGGGCCAACAAGAGTCAGAAAAATGAGGTGGAACAAGAGAACGTTGCCCTAGTGGGTAAAGGGAAAGCAAAGAAGGGATCTAGCAAAGGATCAAATTCACAAGGTGAAGGTATCAGGTTGATAGGCTATACTGACGCAGATTGGGCAGGAAGTACAACAGACAAAAGGAGCACTTCAGGGTGTTGTTTCAGCTTGGGATCAGGAGTTGTATCTTGGTTCAGCAGGAAGCAGAAGTCTGTGGCTCTAAGTTCAGCAGAAGCAGAATACATAGCAGCTAGCATGGCGACATGTGAAGCTATATGGCTTCGGAAGTTGTTAGTAGCCTTGTTTGGTCAAAAGGTTGAGACTACTGTGATACATTGTGACAATCAGAGTTGCATCAAGTTGTCTGAAAATCTAGTGTTTCATGATAGGTCTAAACATATAGACATCAGATATCACTTCATCAGAGATTGTGCACAAAGGGATACTCAGGAGTTTGTGGGAGCTCCTAGGAAGAGTACTAGACAGCGAAGACAACCAGCCAAGTTCAATGACTATGTTAGTCAGTTGGTAGATAGTGAGCCTTCTAGCTATCAGGAAGCTGCAGAACATCAGGTATGGCGAGATGCTATGGTTGAGGAATATTCTTCAATAATGCAGAATGATGTGTGGGAGGTAGTACCTAGACCAACAGATAGGGCTGTAGTTGGATCACATTGGATTTATAAGATAAAGCACGGTGCAGATGGTAGCATCGAGAAATACAAGGCTAGGTTTGTGGCAAAGGGGTTCTCTCAGAAGGAGCGAATAGACTATGAGGAGACATTTGCTCCAGTTGTCAGGTATACTTCTATACGAGCTGTAATCTCACTTGCAGCACAGATGGGATGGCAGATCCATCAAATGGATGTCAAGAAAGCATTCCTCAATGGTGAGTTGAAGGAGGAGGTATACATAGAACAACCAGAAGGCTTTGTAGCACACAGCAAAGAGACCCACGTGTGCAGATTGAAGAAAGTTGTTCGACTACAATACATACCTACAGATGAGCAGGTAGCAGACATTTTGACGAAGGCTTTGGGAAAGGCCAAATTTATCTTCTTCAGAGATAAGATGGGTGTCATGCAGAACAGCTTCCTCGCTAAGAGGGAGTGTTAATTATTGTTAGTTGGACAGCTGTTATTTCTGACCCGGAAATAGCAGCACTATTTATGGGTAGCTTGGACAGCTGTTCTTCCTTATCTATGAATAGCGGTTGTATTTATGGGTGGTTTGGACAGCTGTTTGTCGACTTGCCAAAAATTAGTAAATGGTTATTATTTACTAATTTTAGAGATTCCCTTTTGGACACCTTGCAACCAATTCTATTATTGGCTGTTGAGTTGTCTTAATCTCAGCCGTTGGTTTGATTTAATCTCGGTCGTTGGTTTACCAACAAGAGTAGTATAAAAAGGGGTCTAGGGGGCATTTGGAGAGCAAGGCGGTGATGCTTTGGTGAAGCTATTTGCAGTGTTAGCAAACAGTCTTGCAGTGTTAGCAAGGGCACAGGCAGGAAGCTTTTGGAGAAGCAGTTTGCAGTGTTAGCAAACAGTCTTGCAGTGTTAGCAAGGGAGAAGCTTTCGTGAAGCAGTTTGCAGTGTTAGCAAATAGTCTTGCAGTGTTAGCAAGGGCACAAGAGAGAAGCTTTCGTGAAGCAGTTTGCAGTGTTAGCAAACAGTCTTGCAGTGTTAGCAAGGGCACAAGAGAGAAGCTTTTGTGAAGCAGTTTGCAGTGTTAGCAAATAGTCTTGCAGTGTTAGCAAGGGCACAAAGGGTGAAGCTTTGGTGAAGCTGTTTGCAGTGTTAGCAAACAGTCTTGCAGTGTTAGCAAGGGCGCAGTGTTAGCGCAGGGATAGCAGTGAGAAATATCAGCAGGAGAAATTAGGAGGTTGTCGGAGTTCTGCCAGTGTGAGGCAAGGAATTTTGTATCTCTTGATTTGCTGAAGTTTAATATAATTTCTCATCTGTAGAACTGGTTTTCCCTTAGGGGTTTTTTCAGGGACAATTTGTCCGAAAATATTGTGTTGATTCTATTGCGCATTTCTTTCCGTATTTTAAGTGAAGTTGCAGTTGTGTTATTTTTCGATATTAGCTGAGAATTTATTTTCAGCAGTTTAATAATCATTTGTGATAGGAGATTAATAATCAGTGACTGCAATAGTTTGATTTTTCACAGTCCGTGCCCAACGTGAAGGGAAACGCAGTTTCTGCCCTCCCCTCCTCCTGCGGCGTCTCTCTACCCTACAAAATCTCCCTCAACACGAACTGCAACACGTACTACCCTCCTCTCTTCTCTTCCTCTACTCTTCATCATGTTACTCAAAAGTAGTTTATCTATCATGCACTATTTCATGAACGCTTGCTTACTAATTTGATATCTTTCTCTGTTGTTTGTTGTGTGCAGGATCCGCTGAACGTGACGGCTACCACTCAGCTCTTCATGCAGATGTAGATACATATATAGATATATAGATATATGGAGAGAGAGACGTATTTACTTATTATCTAAATAAACTCAGTACCGCTATTGTGGCGGCTCTGCATTTATATGTGTGTTGGGAGTTTGTTTTCGGCAGCTTTTTAATGGATATGTATTACTTGTGAATCTCATTTTTCATCTGATTTTAGTCTCATGTGTTCGTCTAATACGACCTACAATATATATTAACAATAATAATTAACAACTTCAAATTCTATGGGAAATAGAAGCTGTTAATGTCGAAAATATCTGCATGTACCAAAAGCGATGGCTATAAAACATCTGAAATGCATAAGACTGTAATTTTATGATTTTGGAAAGTATTATTGTTTTGGTGGATATTTTCCCAAAACACTTTCTAATAGTTATATTTTGTTTTATATGGTTTTTTACTTTACCATTAAATCTTAAAGAATGTTTTGTTAAAGACATTCTTGTTTGGATAGATATAAATGGTTAAATCTTTCATGCATCATTAAAGTAAGTAGAAACATCTCAATAGTCATTTTTTTAGTACCAAGTTACATTTTTTCACTTTCTTTTTCGTCTTTCCTCTACCTTCCCTTTTTCTTCTACTTCTGATTATTATTTGTATATAATCTAAGTACTACATCTTGCACTTATGTCAAGGATAAAACTTTCAAATTCAAAAAACATGAATACTAAAACAATATAGAAAAGAAATGTGAAATGATAAAAGCTTCTCACAAACAAAACTAAAATATATATCTAAATCATAAGAAAATATATCTAATAAAGCGAAGTAGTCATTCCTTAGCTTAGAACATTTATCTAATCCAATGCTATTATAATAAGTTGCTCAGTATTAATATGTATTCATATGATTATTTATCTTTGGAATACATATGTACCTACAATCTACTATAAACATTTAACGACACTTTTATATTGATTGGAACTTAAATTTTTGTTAGATAACAATTTTATTTAGAATTATAAACTAATTAGTTCATTGGAGGGAACTTGTCCACATCATGAACATTAGCAATAACTCTTTCATAGTGGTTAAGACATTAATTTTTCTTTGAAAATAGTTTTGATCAAAGTTATAAACCAATGAGTCCACAAGGGGGAAGTTTAGTCCCACCATTAACAAGTAGCACTAAAACTTGTATAATGTATTGAATCTTGATGGTAGAAATTATAAAAAAATTTAACAATTGTTGTAATTTTTTATTTATAAATCAATATTGAAAAATAAAATGAAGTAATTTTAAATACGGGTTTTTTATTAAAAAGAGTTGAGAGGGAACCCAACCCATTACATATTAGGTGAAATCTAGCAAAAGAACAAGAAGATAAAATTACAAGACAACAAAGTTGAATTCAACCCCAAAATTGTATAACTAGCTAATGAAGATTAGAGATCAAACTAAGGAGTGTGCCAAATGAACCAATATGGTATTTTGATGTTGCAAGGAAATTACCCTTTTTCACATGATGTACAACTAGCCAAGAAGAAGCATCATTCTTCTAAGAATGGAAGGACATGTGTTACTATATCAATTAGAAGCAACAAACAAGTTAGACAAGCAAGTCATCACCATAATTGAAACGTGAATCTAGTAGTCCAATAAAATGAACTCAAGAGCTATAGATGGGATAGTTCAAGTGAGCCAAGAAAACATGATTTTGATAGAAGAAGCTACAATCTTAGCAAGGACCATTGTAGCATGAACAAAATGAGCTATTGAGACATGAACTATCTTAGTGGCTACAAAATTTGGTATGACATGAGATAACAAGAGCCATCAAAGAAAAAGTAGTAGTTAGAGAGAGAGAGGTACATAGTCTATAAGAGAATTTTACAAAGATTTTAAATCCATGAAGAAAACCATAAGATGAAATCATTTATTATTTTAGGATACTCTTGTCAATGTTTTAATGTGCTTTAGCTCCTCAAAAACTTAGGTGATTAGTAGTAGCATGACATGATTAATTGGACAGTTCTCTATATAATTAGATGGGCTATATTTGAAAGAATTAACTTTGTTACTTATCTTATTTTTGTAATGATTATTATCTTCCTTCTAATGTGAGTGACTAGTTGAATAGAAGATGGGTTTTATTCTACTAATTTATAATCATTCCCTTAGTTGCTTAGTTAGGAAACTATTTTATTTGAAACTAGATATTGTGAAAAGAGTCAACATCTGCATCGATATCACCAAAATGAGCCAAGGGTCAATTTCTGAGATGAATATAGCTCTATTTATTAAGGGTTCCCTAGGTCATGTGAATAATTTTAGTGTTATTTACTCTTGCATTGATATTAGTAGGAGAAAGAAAAGGTCTAGGAGATCCAACAAAAGATTAAAGATGGAAAGTTTTATAACACCACCAACAAAGGAAATTGTTGTTAGCTCTAATTCTATAGAGACTAATAAAAACCCCACTGAAAGGTAGAAAATGAAGACTATTTTCATTAATTATGGTGAAGATAAAATTGAAAGAAAGGAAAATCTTATGAACTCTATCAATTCCCATGTCTCCAATACAATAAACATTGAGAATCCTACTCCTGAAAATTTGATTATGGGAGGCAACATTACTTCACCTATGAGGATTGTTAATAAAGAGGAGGCTAAGGCTAAAGTGGCCCCTCAAGGAAGTTCTAGGGAACAATCCAAAACCATATATGAGAAGTTTAACAAGCTAGAAGCTTCCTTTAAGGACCTTGCAAAAAATCAAGAGAACATGTGTACTGAAAATTTAACTATATTATAGAGCTTATGACTAAGTTCATGAATTCAATAAAAATGACACTTCATCTTTTGCATGTTGAAAAAGATGATATTGAGGATGCAAAGGAAAGCGAGACCACTCACTCAATCTATAGCTTTCTAGTCAATAACTACTTTAGGGCCTTATAGGATAAACCTAACAAAGAAGAGGGAAAGAAAGCAATAAAGGATGATCAAGAGAAGAAAGAGGGGATGTAACCACATCTATTTTTATTTATTTTTTGTTTTCAAATGATTATACACATAGACTCTTTGCCAAGATGGGCTTATATGTTTAATAGGATTCAACATAGTATTTATGGTAGTATCTTTAAGGTTACTTGCTTCTTTGATTTTTGGACTAGTAATACTAGTAATTTGAATGGGTTTAAACATGTTGAAGATATAGATTGTGATCATTATACGAAGATCAATTTTTTATGTTTAGAAATGATGTGGGGTAAATTGTTGTTGCATGACTCCTAGCTAATTTTCAGCCTCCTATAATTGGAGCCAACCCCCATTTTTTGTGGATTCTTTCTAATATATCAAAAAAAATTGTAGTTTTTTTTCCTTTACATGAGCTTAGATTCAATTCATGGGAGGATTTCTAGTACCTTAAGACTTCTTTCCTATCAGATATCCATAACCTCCATGTTCTGTTTTATTTTCCTTAAGATAGTCATGGGATCTTCTAACACAATTTTACCAAGCTTTAAGTGAGAGAAAGATGTAAAAGTTACCCTATTTTGTTTGACTCTATTCCATATCACAAAGTGCTTTTAAATTATTGAAGTACAAATCATACTATATAGGAGTCTTCAAAAATCTAATTAGTTAAATGACAATACAAATTTTAATCTATTCTAGTACCATATTTGTAGCATTTTGCACACCCACCTCATTTTAAACAAGGGAATTTTTAATTGATTATTTAAATTAGATTGTGTTACCCTCTTTGACAAATAGTTTACCCAAAAACAAAAAAATTTTTGGGTTATGCTACAAAGTTTAACATAGGGAACTCTAATTTAACTAAGTCCATTTCAAAAAAAATCTTTTTTTTAAAGTCTTTTAACTCTTGACAAGAAGTATAGTTTTGAAACAAGTATAATTATTTATTTATACATATTCTACTAGAGTATAATTAGATATTGTATAAGACAAAAAAATGAAGAAAGTATCATTCATTTATACATTAACCATTCCAATACTGAGCTGATTAAAAATCCAAACAAATAAAATTTATAAAATTATTAAGCATTAAATAATTGGAAGATAATTATCCACAAAAATTTAATTCTTAAAATAATTAACTATATAAGTAAAATAAAAATCGAGTCACTAAATAACATTACAACCATTGAAGGATGAAATCTTGTATCCTTGACTTATAACACCTAAAATAAGAATGTAGATTTATATTCACAATCAATGTGTAAGTTTTGTAATAAGTTACAAAGTATAAAAGAAATTGTCATGCATGTGGAGATTATGTGGGAGAAGAGAAGATGGTATGCACAACTATCATTTTTAATGATGAACACATAGTGTAGTGTGAAGTTAAAAATGTAAGAAATCTACTAAATTGTATTAGGTTGTTTGCATATCATTGTATTGAGGTATTCCTAGCTTAAATGGCCAAAATATAGGAGTCTCTTTACTATTATATTTCTCATCCTTGAAGTAGGTTGCAACAATAAAACTTCAATATATATATATATATATATATATATATATATATATATATATATATATATATATATATATATATATATATATATATATATATATATATATATATATATATATATATATATATATATATATATATATATATATATATATATATATATATATATATATAGTTGTTGTCTTGGGGACTAACAAGAAACTCACTTGTTAAGTTGCAAATAGAAAATAGAGCTAAAAAGGGAGGAGCATTTCTCTACTTTGACTAAAATAATGTTGCATTACAAGAGGCCTTTGGCATGTATAAGATTTTTAGAGGAGGGTGGTAGTGATTTCTTTTTTGTTTGAGAGGGTTGGTAAAGTAATTCCAACAAGAAAGAATTAGCCTCTCTATGTCTGAGTTTCAAATTTTACATACCTCAAAGAAGAATATGAGGATAATGAATTTTGAAGACAAGTGTATTAGAAGTGTGCTTGATTCAAGATTGGCAATCCGAAAAATTGAGTATAGCCAGGAGTGAAACTTACCTCTCAATGATCATATGGATAGTTGGTAGTATTAAAATGGAACAAATTATTTTGTTCTTTTTGCCCCTTGGTGGAAAATTAATGATTTTTATCATAGGTGTGTACACATTTTTATTTGTATCTTGACTGAGAGAGAGAGAGAGAGAGAGAGAGAGAGAGAGAGAGAGAGAGAGAGAGAGAGAGAGAGAGAGAGAGTTTATAGTGTACATATCATTTTGATACTCATTTTGAGGTCTTGTAAAGTGGAGGTCATAGTTTTTAGTGTTAGTATATGTATTTATTTATAATCTTCTAGTCAAGACTTTTGAAAGAGAGAAAGAGGTCAAAAACCCTTTTGTTATAGAGTTTTTAGGATTTGATTGTATTATAAATAATCTATGCATTCACATTCACGAAAAAAAAACTTACAACAAATACTTTTGTTTCTCATTTTATGGTCTTGTAGGAGAATCTCAAATTTTAGTTTTAATTTTTTTATGACAAGTGTATTAGGAGTGTACTTGATTTAGGATTGGCAATTCGAAAGATTGAGTATAGCCAAGAATGAAACTTATCTCTCAATGTTTAGAGTTGTCAGTATTAAAAGGTCAAAGTATTTTGTTGGATAGTTATAAAAAAACAATTTACATACCTCAAAGAAGAATACAAGGAGAATTCATTTTGATGACAAGTGTATTAGGAGTTTTCTTGATTCAAGATCGACAATCTAAAAAATTGAGTATAGCCAAGAATGAAAAAAACTTCTCAATGATCCTATGGATAGTTGGCAGTATTAAAAGGTTAAAGTATTTTGTTCTTTTTGTCCCATGGTGGAACATAAAATTTAAGGTCTTATAGGAGGATCTCTATTTCTAGTTTACTTTTTAGGTATGATTCTTTTAGGTCTTTGATAGTTTGATATTACCTTCTTATAGACTTAAGAAACGAAGAGTTAACAATATCATGTTTATTATGCAATGAATGCAGGTTAAAGTGAAGCTAACATGATGAACTATCAAAATTTATGATGTCTATTCTTATTGGTGCTAAATTTAGGGATTGGGACATTCAAGAATAGGCGACTACTGATGAAGCTTCAAATATTGGTGAACAATAGGTTTTCGCTAGCAGAAGAAGATCCTGTTTTGGAATATGTGAATCAGGATGAGCTATGTGTTGCCATGATTTTAGTCCCCTCTATTTTTCAAACTTCTAAGATAAGGGTTGAGTCAATGTGATGTCTTAAGTCTTTGTAGATTACTCTTAAGGAACTTCTCCTCTCATCTATCCCTTTGTGTGTACTTAGGCGGTCCTTCAAAAAAATATGATACATTTGTTCATATGAGGTTATTATTAAAGGAAGGGTAAGTTTATGAATTTTTTCGATGAGAGGGAAGTTGTTCAGAAACCCTAACTCTATGATCAAGTATTTTATTGAAGGCATTATATAGGTGGAATGGAGAGATCACAAGTATATTTAGATAAAATGGGACCAAAGAATATGAGAATTGAGGCTAAAAGATGATATACAAATCACAGGAAAATCATGGAAACTAGAGAAATTGGATCAAATATAGGAGAAATAGATAAATCCTCATAAATGGTGAAAAAACCTAGTCAAAGATGGTATGACTTTCTTTGTAATCTAATTGACAGCTCATATTTGATCTGACTATGTACATTGCAAAATTGACAAGTCAAATGGCTCAAAAAATAAATTTAGATCGTCAAATGAAGATCAAATTGATGAATGATATTTTAAGATGAAATTATAGGTACTAAAAAATGCATCTCCTCAGTGCAAAGATCTACGGTCATTGTTACGTCGCTATGGATAGTTACACAAAAGTTAATTATGGCAAAATGATTATGTGTTCCTATGGGCCATTTCCTTCTGCGGCTAGTACAATGTTAGACAAGGTGACAAATTTCTTTATTTGATTGGTTCTATATGAGACAAAGTCATGGTTATGAAGAGATTGTTCTCACTGTTGATCTCTAGGTCAATCGACGGTTGTTACTATATTGTTATAAAAAGTTGCTTGATCGTTACTCATGGTGACATAGTGTCAGAGCAACACATGTCCTATTAGGAGCATCAAATTCCACGAGACATAGTTAGAACCTAGTCACAAAGTGTCATAGAGTAAAATAATTCAATGTTAGATTCTCCAAGGAATGAAATAATGCCACCTATCTACCATGATGTGCATAGTTGGAACATATGGGATCACATCACAAAGCAAACTAGAGAATTAAGTCTTTTCATCTCAGCTGTCAAATCTCTAAAATCGACGATCATCATATCATCATGGGAAAGTTAAAGTAATTTAGGGTTAAGGTCATAACATGGTGAAAGCAATGGAATCACATAGTCATAGAGATTAAAAGGTAACCTCTGGTTAAGGTAGCAATAGAGTGAAAAGTCTTGATCACATAGTTGCAGGCAAGTTAAGTTGATCCAAGGTCAAAGATGTGAAGCCACAAGAATTAGTCAATCTCATCATCATAGGGTTAGAAGTGGTAGTTAACTTTAATGTTTCAAAATCGCAATCATAGTTAATTAACAGTTGTCACCAAGTCGCTCTGGTTAATGGAATAAAGACATGTTAAGCTACAACCTCATGAAAAAGGTTAAAGTAAATCATGTTAGAGGGTTTATCAGGATTTAATCTAGATTTTCATCTTAGATCAACGATGGTAATTCAAAAACTCAATAACTGTTGGAATATGAATTGTATGGACTTGGCACTGGAAACAATGGAATATGAAGAGAATACTGATTTCTACTAGATTTTTGAGATTGTATGAAGTTGAGCACTCATTATGTATTTTTGGAAGTATCAATGATTAAAAATCATTGATAGAAAAGATGTGATGTGTCCCTTCCATGCTGAAAATTAGATATTTCATATTTTCTTCCTAATGAATGACTATTGCTTTACCAGAAATGAGAAATGATAGAATATAAATTTAATCTCTTCTTATAATAAAAAGGTGAGTAAACTTCATGGTGAATCGGTTTTGTTATTCCATTCACACTATTTTCTTGTCATGTTTTGTTTCCCATGCGTAGATTAGTTTTGAATTAAGAGTTGAAAGATAATCACATGTGATTGTGTGATAATCATATGGATTCTAGTTGATTTTGGTAATTACAATGAAGGTGATTCCATTTACTTTCTTCATCCATGGTTTTGTTTCCTCTCTTTTTGGTTTTATAACATGTTAGATAGTTTGATTGGGAAATGAAAAATAAATGTGTGTGAATCTATTAGTTATTGGTTGGATTCCATTTCATTCAAGGCTGATAGTGAAAACAATTTCATTTCCCTCATGTGCATATCTTCGTCATTCTTCTTCTGCATTTAGATGGTTAATCTACATTTAGAATAGAAGTAAGAGTCAGAAATCTTAAGATAATCTACTATAGTCATTCCAGTTAGTGTGATAGGTTATTCAAAATCCATCTTGCCTAAATTGTTTGTGCCAACAAACAATTTGGTTATCCTTTACTACTCTTAAGTTAAGAGCTTATAATGTCAAAACTTTTGATCTTATAAAAATAGATTCATTGCAAATTGTTGCAAATCATAGGGAGCTATACCTAATTTTTTAGAGGCCAATAATAGAATACATACATTGACCATTTGTTGGTAAACATCCTTTTGTCCATCCAAAACATTTGGTATCAAAGAGTTAGGTTATAGAATCTAATAGGAAGACAAACTGTTAACCAACACTAGGTGACATAATTGTAAGCCCTTGTTATGAAAAAAGGGAAATAATGGTCATTCAATACTAGAGAGTGAATTTTTCCATGTTGAAATTTTTGTGGGTTTTATTATAGTCTTATCTTAGGAAGCTTTTCAAAGAAGAATTGAAGAAGTATTATTGTCATCTTATGAATGTGATATAATATTGTAACACTAGAACTGTGTACCAAAAAGATCTTAATGTATACAATTTCAAGTGGCATTAACAATCAATTAAAGTTTTTTTTTTTCATTTAAATGCAAGGATTCATTTGATATTTTGATAATTATTTTGTGGATAACTTGTAAACCTACTTTTGGATAGTAAAGGCACACTCTGTTGAGATAATGGGTGTTGCACACATTGCATAATATTGTTATTTTATTAGGTAATGTTGTACCTAGATGGACGTGCAACATGTAAAGATTCCTATGGAACATTCTTGATGAGTTGTATTGTAACATTGTGAAAATATTTTATGTAATTATTTAATATTGGGGAAAAGAATTAAATGCCCAATATTAAATGTGGGGTCAGTGGGTTAGGTAGCACATGGTTTATGTAATACCACTTGGTGGTTTTATGGGACTTGCTACTATATAAGCAGCCACAAGGGTAGTTGTTGTAGATAGAGAGAAAGAGTGACAAGGAGAAGACAAAAGGCAAGATTCGAGCGAGACAAGGCTTGACAGGTTAGCCAAGGGAGCATTTGTGAAGGTTGAAAGCATGGCATGGGATGTGTGGATTCATGCTTGTTCACATAGTTTGCTCGGTTGTGGCTATGGCCATGAAGGCTTCCATGGTTGTATGGCAATGATATTTTTGCTGAATAATACATGATGATGGATGCTTTTGGAGGCTAGGTTTTTTTCCCTCAATGAGGGTTTCCCAGGGTATATCTTGTATCACATTTTGTGGGTATGTTGTCTATTCTCTTGCATGTGGATTTTAATTCCGTGTTTATTTCAGATCTATTATGGGTTATGTGGAAACGGTTATATTCTTTATTGCCAAGTTTCCTTACAAGTGGTATCAGAGCCTAATTTTATTATTGTAACCCTAGATTGAGTCCACGGGAATGCATGAGAGGATAAAAGAAAGGGCAAGATATATGAATGATTTATTGCAAATCTGAGGACTTTGGATTTGCTATTATGATGGGATGTTAAAAGATTTGGGCATGTGAAATTGTTGGTAAAAAAGATTTTTTCAGATGTTTCATTTAAATGAGGGTTTTGGGGGGTAGCTTGCAGAAATGACCTCCTGGGTAAAAATAGACCTCACCATTTGATCCGGGTCAACATTTCCATAAATTTTGATATATAATATGCCCTAGTTTGGCCATGTTTAGAGGAAATGAAAGAGTTTTTTGGTTTCATCCAATGATGGCCGTCAAATTTAATCCCGTCAAAATTTTCGTCATTGAAAAAAAAATAAAAAATGAAAAATCGTACTGAAAATGGTAAAAAGATTATCTTAGTAAAACGGCCATAACTTTCTCTCAGAATATCAGATTTCAGAGTTCTTATAGGCGTTGGAAAGCTAATTCAGAGCACTACAAGATGGTGTAGGTTTGGTTCTATAATTTTGATATTTTTTCAGGTTTTAAGAGCCCTAAAGTCAGATGTTTTTTTATTTTGAGCACAGATTAGGGCATAACTGGGACATACGGAGTCAGATTTTGGACTTCGAGTAGTCAACGGAAAGCTCTTGAAGAGCTCTACACATTGGTTCAGATTTGGTGCAGGTTTGGCATGATTTATTTGTTGATATATTTATCTGAACAGTTTATAAGTATATTTTGACTATGGTAACATTGTGAGTTTATGACATTGGAGATTTAAGTTTTGATGTCATTGTATACTTAGTTCATATTCAGATTGGTCTCATGATGATATGGTTATCAGTGTTTGGTTTGGATATGCATGATGACTTGTTGGGTCTACAAGTTGTGCAGTGTTGTAAGCGGTCTATACTTACAGGTTGCATTTATAGCTTGGTTATGGGTTGTCTTTGCCCATTGATCTTTCATTATTGATGCATATTTAGATTGGTGGCTTGAATTTGGGTTGTCTATGCCCTAAGTCACATGATTTTATCTTCATGTAGAAGGGATGAGATGTTATTACCAGGTACAGTCATGGTGGAGGATTGTGGTTGACTATTTTATGCTGACAGGTTGGACACTTTGAGAGCCAGATGCTCAGTTCATGGATGTGATCATGGTGTCATAGATTTTGGCATGACATGATTGGTTATACAGAGGATGGATTTTCATCATGATGTCATGGATAGCTTGGATACACGGTTTAGTGAGAGCTTGTGACAGTGATGAGGTGACAGTGCAGGATTAATTCCTGGTTTGGTTTATATCTTCTTGATTTGGAGAGGATGGATTTTATGATGCCATAGGTGACTTGGTACCACGGTTGAGTGAGAGTTGTTGGCATTGATATATTTATTGAGTGTTTGCAGATGTTGGAGGTTTCTCTTAGATCCTGTTGCTGCAGAAGCGTCTTTGACATTTGCATGGTGCACTTGTTATCTTCATGGTGTTTGAAGATGGTTAGATCTTGAGGACTCATGGAGTTCTTGGTTATCTTCATGGTGTATGGAGATGGTTCTTCCTGGTATGTGGAGATGTTTTTCTTCATGGTGTGTGGAGATGGTTGCATCTTGAGGACTCACAGGGTTCTTGGCAAAGGTGTGGTTTATGCTTTTATTTGGCATGTTATCCTTGGTATGAGGATGGTTTCATTATTATGTCATGGTATACTCTTGATACGCGTTTAGAGTTTTGACAAGTTATGGTGTGTTCATATGGAGCATGTTATCTCTTTGGTTGAGATGGTAAGATCATGTTGTCATGTTTATGTTCCTGAGGCCATGGTTGGAACTTTGACATTGATCTTTGTTTAGTTTCTTGGTATTGAGTACACTGATCATAAGCTGGATACTTCATGATATTGCTATGTTGCATTTGGAGTTGGCATGGATTGATTGGTTACAGGTGCTCATGGATACTTAGAGATGGTGGTGACGCTGATTTCTCTTGGATTAGAGAAGTATTTGTTGGGATGGTTGATGGTTTCAGCAGAAAGTTCCAGGGGCAGTCACCTGATATGGACTTGAGAGGAGATTGTTCTTAGATGAGTCTTGGTTGGAGACTTGGGTATCTTGATGAGCATTCTCATTCCCCACTCTTGGTCTACTCGGCGGTTTGCTACTTGAGAGGTATAGCCCATTGTTTCTCTCAGTTGCATTATATTTATGCTTGTCTTTCATGGATATGGATCTTGAGCTATGGTACATGAGTTAGTTCTGGAGGGTTCATTTGAGAGATGGTTTAGCATTGGTTATCTCCATGTGCATAAGTTGTTATGTTGGTTGAGTTTGGGAGATGGTTTTATATTGGGCATATTCCTTGGTTTAGGAATGGGTTTATTGAGTTTGATCTTCTTGTGAGAGGCTTACATCCATGATGATTTATATGGTATGGTTTGGGTGTTTTTGGGGCTTCTTGTTGGGGTTTTATGGAGGAGATCATACTTGCACAGTTTACATCTATAGGTGTGTGTAGAAGGACATGATACAGGTTATGATTTGCATGGTTTCTCCAATCTTGGTTATCTTCTTGGATGTTCAGTTTTGCCTACATTGGATTTGAGATTGGTTGGAGATTGTGATCACTGGTTTGTGCTCATGTATGTCATGTGAGAGATGACATGGTTATTTCTTTCTCTTTCCTTTTTTGGTTGTGGAGAGTTTGAGAGACTATTGGAGACTTTTTATGAGAGCTGTTCTTGCAGGATATTGGATTACGTGTTGTGGATGTCCTTGATACTGCATGGATTCACTTCTTTGAGATGTGTTGAGTGGATAGGTTATAGATTTGACATTATCTTTTGCAGTGAGAGCTTCTTGGTATATATGTGGCAAGTATTGCTCTTGAGGTTTGTGATTGCAGGTTATAGATTGGATATGTCGGTGATATGAGATTCACTTGTTATACCTTTGAGGTATGGATAGTTGGATGGGTTTGACACTTTGCTGTGGGTGCTATTTCAGCTATGGATATTTTGACAACTACGAATACATGTGATTACCTTTGGATCAAGTTTTTTTTTGTGCTCAAAATTTCAGTTGGTACAGGATTTTATGATCTTCTAATGTGACAGGTTGGGTGGTTTTCTCTTTGGATGGCTTCTATGTATGTTCAGTGGTAGTGACATAATAGGAGGTGAGATCATTCATGTTCGAGATGCTGGATACTTTGATTTTGTTGCGGGTACCAGGATGGAGCACTTGGTGTATTTTGATCCATGATGGTGGATGTTCTAGGAGGGATTGTTCCCTTGTTCATTTTGTGTGGCTGCGAATTGACCCTATGCAATGTATACAACAAGTGGGAGATTGTTGAGATAATGGGTGTTGCACACATTGCATAATATTGTTATTTTATTATGTAATGTTGTACCTAGATGGACGTGCAACATGTAAAGATTCCTATGGAATATTCTTGATGAGTTGTATTGTAACATTGTGAAAATATTTTATGTAATTATTTAATATTTGGGAAAAGAATTAAATGCCCAATATTAAATGTGGGGTCAGTGGGTTAGGTAGCACATGGTTTTAGCACATGGTTTATGTAATACCACTTGGTGGTTTTGTGGGACTTGCTACTATATAAGCAGCCACAAGGGTAGTTGTTGTAGATAGAGAGAAAGAGTGACAAGGAGAAGACAAAAGGCAAGAGTCGAGCGGGACAAGGCTTGATAGGTTAGCCAAGGGAGCATTTGTGAAGGTTGAAAGCATGGCATGGGATGTGTGGATTCATGCTTGTTCACATAGTTTGCTCGGTTGTGGCTATGGCCATGAAGGCTTCCATGGTTGTATGGCAATGGTATTTTTGCTGAATAATACATGATGATGGATGCTTTTGGAGGCTGAGTTTTTTCCCTCAATGAGGGTTTCCCAGGGTATATCTTGTATCACATTTTGTGGGTATGTTGTCTATTCTCTTGAATGTGGATTTTAATTCTGTGTTTATTTCAGATCTATTATGGGTTATGTGGAAACGGTTATATTCTTTATTGCCAAGTTTCCTTACACACTCTAGGTCTCTAATTTTGGGCTGAGTGTTCTCGTCTAGGTACCACATTGAATTTGTTATATTTAAATAGATTATGTAGACATTGTAAGAACCATGTCCTACTTTGAAAATGCCACATGAAACAAACTACATAAAGAGTGGAAAAGAACCAATCACAACCAATGTGGAAAAGTCAAAGACTCACTCATTATCCATTAATTGATTAAATATTATAATTAGTTTATTAGAAAATTCAGCATAACATTAACATGTTGACCTACAATTTTACATCTTTAAAATACTCAAAGAATGTTTAGAGTTACATCATGATGGTGATGATTAATCACATTGGCACATCATAAAGTTGTGTTGGAGATATACAAAAACCAATTACCACATAAGGCCAAGTTGCTAGTCCAAACATTCATTTTCTATAGTGAAATGCATTTACATCAGTTTCCAAAAACTACATTGTCCTTATATACAATTACATAAAAGAGCTCATCTCAAGGATGAAAATATAATAAAAGTTAAGTTTATCCATTCGTGTCATGTGACTTTTAGCGTAACCTATCTCTAAAGTCATAGGATGTCATCCATTTGCTATCTAAGATGGGAGTGTGGCCCATATGATTTTACTCACCAACCACAGAGTGATTACTCCCCCAGGATTCTTCTTGACATGAAGAATGCCTCGACCTTGGCACGAGAAGCCTATTTTCCTAGAACAAGATGGATCAGATGGATCCAGTGTACCCATGAAACATACTACATGCATCCATGTGACTAGCAACCTAATCAAGAAATGTAGTAGGGAATGAAAATAACACTACACATCTACATTTATATAGTGAAACCAAATAAGCATAGGCACACACATATTCATTACCTGGACCACATAATTAAATGTAGTAACAAGTGGCTTGGATAAGCACTTGCAAAGAAAATTTTAATAGTAGAATCTAAACAAGAACAACATGTATCCACTCTATAGAAATGGCAGATAGAAGAAACTAAACATGAAGTATCTATTCTATCCTTCCCATTATTGCTACATTACACCCAGCCATGAAGGAAAACACACATCTACATGCTAACTTACAACAAGATGTCAAAAATAATTCTGATTGTATTGTTTTTTGGATGTTGAGCTAATAACTTAGCAACACTTTCATCCCTTAATAGAGAAAAATGTTTTTTTCATAGGACTTCAACTGAGGACTTGTACTAATTATACTATTGTGTCAAAATAATAAACACATATGTCCATTCTTTCTTGTGGCATAGTCTAACACATTAATGATGGAATGAAGGTAATAAAGTACAAGACAACCTACACCAATTCATTTACACACTTAGGTTGTAGAAATAAAAAAGAAAAGAAAAGAAAGAACAGTTCATTTAACCTTATGAATGCTTAAAAAAAAACACTTGTTTAACCAAAATCACTGGCAGTGGCACATTACAAATGTTAGAATTATTTAGAAACAAGTCAAGAAACATCTTTTAGTATTACATCTAGATCAAAAATCAGTTGGTTAAGGGATATTTTTCTCACTATTGATTTCTAGAAATTTCAAATCTTTAAAAGTGCTCCACAATTAGCATGCTAACATTTCATCATAGAAAGAAATAAAATGAAATATTTGTTTATAATATCTTGATATAATCTAAGAATTTTGCACTACATAGAAGAGTTATACATTGGAAAAATAATAGTTAACTTAATTTGGATAGTCTTGTTCTGTTACAACATAAGTCATTTCAGTCTTTACCCAGTTAGAGCAAGGATAATGCGAAAATGCTCTAGCCCTTTTTGCTAGACAAATTAACCATAATTTTAGAATGCCTACCATTAGTTAATAACACCAATTATTTCATAGAGTAATGACCTAGAAGGAACAACCTCTATTGTTTGAAAATGCAACCCAAGAAGATGAAATTTACCTAAACCTTTTTCCATTGAATCCATGGTTTAATACTTATCAAGGTTACCGGTTTGAGAGAAATGAAACCTTCTTTCTAAATACTAACAATTATTCTCATGCTTCCTTAACGAATCTTCCAATTAATTTCTAATTTCAAGGTTTTTTGTTTGAAAAAGTAGAGTTTTATTTCAGAAACCCCACAACATGTGTTTATATGGCTATTATTTGAAGCATTACTCAGGTTTGGCATCCTACATCTAAGAAGAGGTTTCAAGTTGATGAGCACACACACCATACTTCCACAAAATTGAAGCAAACTAACAAAAAGAGAGAGATAATGCCATTAAAGAACTAAAACAAGCTGAATCAAACAGGCATTCATGAAATCAATAGATAACTTGGAACCTTATAACACCTATAACCAAATCCTTCTTGATGCTGCTCTTCATGAAATCCCTCTCTAGTTCCAGCCGTCGTTCCTCCTTTCTCCTCCCATTCTTTTTTTTTTCTTTGTTTTTATCATTCCTCCCAAAATAACTGACCTAATCCCCCATGCAAGGTTTTCCCCCTTTTTCTTTTGGAAGTTAGAAACATAAACAAATTTATGGTGTCAACATGTAGATATTAGAATTTAATTTAAGTCCTATTAAACAATCAACGTGGAACTTTTGTCAGTCTATTACCAAAAGTCATCCATTTGTGTAATAATATAATAATAATCTATCTATATGTCTTTCCATTAAACCACATCCAATGCAACATCTAAATTCCACTTTGAACTAACAAGGTTAACTTTTAGTAAATGTAATACAAAACAACATAAAATCCTAAGTGATGTGTGTGAGTGGCAACGCGATCATCCAACACATCCCCTTCTGAGAGGCTAGCCCTCTCTACTACAACCACACTCTCATTGTGACAATTCTAGCATCCACTCAGACACTTGCAACTAACAATGAGTTAGTACCCATCATAATCCAATATATCACATCTTAATTATATCATCATTAGGAAGTAAATATATTAGCATAATCACATTGATATTAAAATATGACATTTAACAACACATTTTATGGCATCATCACCATAACATGACAAGTCATACATTCCAACTTAAATTTTTTTATTTAATCTTGGGTGTAATCTAAGATGTTAAACTCCATTTATCTTGAAACAAGATTAAAACCATTTTTGACCAAGTCAGCATTTGTCTATTCACCACATAAGCAAGAAAAGGAAAATGATTCAAGGGCAAGACATGAAAAACATTCAAATAATGAGAATAACAAAGTGTTTACTACAATCACAACAATTATGGTTAAAACTGCAAACCAAACAAATCTTACATTGCATGAATCGATTAGGTATTGAGTTTGATCAATGCGTCCATTGCAAACTATCAGAGTTATGAAAATGGGTATTGGAAACTTTGTTTGGAAGTCAATTTTCATAGTGGTTACCTTCAAAATTTTGAACCCTAAATTTGAATTCAAAAGTGTGGAATGAGAAGCAGAAGAACCAATTTTCGTTGGTTGTTTAGACGTTTCAGTTGAGTGATGCCTAGTTGATTTTTAATTTTTGTTTTGGGTAAAAAGTGCCAGTATCTGATTGTCTACTAGTGCACAAATAGAAACATTGGGTATATAAAATGGAAGCATTTCCTTGGAATTTTCTTGTGGTAGTGTACTTATTGAGAAAAGATATTTTAGGAGGGGTTATACAAGCCATAAGAATGGTGGAATTATTTCAAATGGTCGAATAATAATTTCCAATCAAGAATTGGTTATGGTAATACTTATCAAACTGCAAAAGCTTCCAGACTTCTACAAATGAAGTTTCTAGATTTTTGCAGTGAAGCTTCCAAAGTTTTACAGATGAACTTTAAAAAAAATGAATTGTTATAATGTTCAAAATTTCACTTTTGCAGATGAAGTTTCTAGATTTTTGCAGTGAAGCTTCCAAAGTCTTGGAGATGAACATCTTTTTTTTTAGAATTGTTAATATGTTCAAAATTTCTATTTTTCATAAAAAAGACAGATTTTCCTACCTACTCCAACCAATGAAAAACTAGAAACTAATAATTATTTATTTAAATAAACTTTGGGGATTCATATAATTGGAACTCATGGTAGAATTATTATGCTGAGAGGCATATACAATGGGAGAAACAATTCCCAACACAAAGAATATTCCAAGGAATAATTCGTGTAAGGAAAAAAGATTTTGTAAGAGTTACAAACAAAATTAAAATATGGAATGCCATTTGGCAATCAAAAAGATTTGGTGAGAGTTACAAACGAAATTCACTTTTAAAAATAAATTTAAATAACAAATGTCATTTGACATTCACAAAAAGAAAACCAATTTAAAATATGGAATGCCATTTGGCAATCAAAAAGATTTGGTGAGAGTTACAAACAAAATTCACTTTTAAAAATAAATTTAAAAGTATAAAGGTCAGCACAAATACCCAAGAATATGCCAAAAAAGATTCTTCGTCAATCAAAAAGAATTGGGAGCGGTTACAAACTTCCAAATTAAATATTAAAAAAGAATTCCCGAAATAATAGGTGGCTGAAATAATAGGAAGCCAAATGGAAGCTGAAATAATAGGCCCGAAATAATAGGGCCCCAAAAAGTAGGACCCGAAAAAAATAGGGCCTGAAAAAGTAGGGCCCAAAAAAATAGGGGCAAAATAATTTCAATATGATTTTTTTTTGTTAAATATAATTTTGCATGCACATTCATACTTATTTTTTGTGGGGAGTGGGGGAATTTGAAACAAATTCATGGAATGTGAAGAGATGTCTGTTGGGGGATATGAGGAGCCTCTCAGAAGTTATAAAACCAAGGCTCATCATTTCATTTTCATTTTATGTTTTTGCAGGAAGGAAGAGGTGGAGGTTATTGGAGGATTAGATTGGAGTTTTTGAATAGGAGTAGATTGAAGTTTTGGAGTAACATTTTTGCAAGTGAAATTTCTATTTTTTATTTACATTTTCATTTAGATTTACATGTAGATGTAAATTAAAATTCAAAATTAGTTATAATATTCTACTTTGATTTAGATTTCAATTTCAATTAATTTCATTTAGATTTAGAATTCTATTCATAACTATTTAGGCTTGCATTTAATATTTTAGTCTTGCATGTTTGATTTAGATTTAGATTTGTATTCAAAATCTATTTGATTTATATATTTTATAATACTTTTCATTTACATATTTTAAAAGTGCATGTTTCAAATTAGTTTTATATTTGCATGTTTCATATTAGTTTTAGATTTTCATATTTCAAAATAGTTTTGGTTTGCATGTTTTAGATTTGAATGTTTCACAATAGTTTTACATTTGCATGTTTCTAAGTATTTATATTTTCATGTTTGAACACATAATTTTATCATTAATCTGGATGAGAATGCCACAATATTATTACAATTTATAGTTTATTAAAGTTAATGATCTATTTAAAGTAGATAAATCATATATTTAGTATATATTTTAACATTATTGAATTATAAAATAAAATAATTTTTTAAAAATAATAGCTAGCCAAAATAATATTAAGCCAAATGGATGTTGAAATAATAGAACCTGAAAAAATAAGGCCAAACAAATAGAACACAAGAAAATAGGGCTGAAATAACTTAATTAAAATTTTAAATATAAAACATTTTCTTTTTGTTAAATATATTTTTGCATGCACATTCATGCTTATTTTTTTTGAGGAGTGGGGGAATTTGAAACAAATTCATGAAATGTCAAAAGACATCTATTGGGGGATATGAGGGTTCTCTCATATATTATAAAATAAATGCTCCTCATTTCATTTTCATTTTGTGTTTTTTCAGGGAGGAAGAGATGGAGATTATTGCAGCAATTAGAGTTTTTTAATAAGAGTAGATTAAAGTTTCATATAGTTTAGCCTTGTATGTTTGATTTCGATTTAGGATTCAAAAACTTTTTGATTTAGATATTTGATAATACTTTTCTTTTCCAGATTTTTAATGTGCATGTTTCAATTAGTTTTACATTTGCATGTTTTACATTAGTTTTAGATTTGCATATTTCAAAATACTTTTGGTTTCCATGTTTAGATTTGTATGTTTCATAATAGTTTTATATTTGCATGTTTCAAAATATTTATATTTTTAATGTTTCATTATTAAATTTAATTGTTGATGCGGACAAGAAGGTCACCTTATCAATAAAATTTGTATTTTATTAAAGTTAGTGACTAATTTAAAATAAACGAATCATATATTTAGTTTATATTGTCATTATTTAATTAGATTATATATGTGGCTACTAAATATATTAATAAAGAAAGAAAATCATAAGTCTAAATAGATTCCTTAATGATAGGGAGATTTATTGATTACAATTCTTAATCATTGCAATAAAAATTGCATTAGCATTATTAAAAATTCAACAATATATAATGTTCTCACATCATCATGGAGAAATAATTTTTATAAAATTGACTCTTATATATTCTTTCACACTTTTAATATCATCTGAATTGTTGTGTTGGGACTTATAACTTCCCTTTTATGAATTAATTTTTCCACTATTTGAGTCATTTGTATAACATATATCCCAAATTTGACCATAGTTGTACTCCAAATACTCCAACACTGTACCTAAATCTCATACTTCCCTTAACCCTGTCCCTTATTTTAGTGTAACATTTAACCACTTATTAACCCTAACCATAACACTCAGTGTCATATAAATGAAATTGTAAACCTTGGATCCTAACTATAACTCTTACTCTATATATGATTGTACTAATCATTTAGTAAATTATATACCTTAGCATAACCCTATATGTACAAGTATCTAGAAATAATATATTTTTTTTATAAGTGATAATATGTATATACACACACCTAGAGAGAGAGAGAGAGAGAGAGAGAGAGAGAGAGAGAGAGAGAGAGAGCATATATGTAGACAAGAAGGAGCTCATATTATGTTTCTTATAGAGGCATGTTTTATGTAGAGAGAGAGAGAAAAAGAGATTATGAGGTGTATCTAGACAGTAGGCACAAAGAGAGTTAGGGTTAGGGTTAGGTTTAAAATTAGAGTTAGAGTTGTCATTAGGGTTAGGGTTAGAATTAGGGTTAGAAATATAGTTAGGATTAGAGATAGAGTTAGGGTTAGGGTAAGGGCAAGAATTAGGGTGAGGGTTAGAATTAGGGTTACAAATATAGTTAGGGTTAGTGTTAGGGTTAGAATACGAGTTAGGGTTAGGGTTAGAGATAGAGTTAGAATTAGAGTTAGAATAAGGGTTGGAGTTAGAGTTAGAGTTAGAGTTAGAGTTAGGGTTATATTTAGAGTTAGAATTAAGGTTAAGATTAGAATTAGTGTTAGAGTTAAGGTTATGGTTAGTGTTAGTGTTATGGTTAGGGTTAGCATTAGGGTTAGGGTTAGGGTTAGTGTTAGGGTTATGGTTAGGATTAGCATTAGGATTAGGGTTACAATTAGAGTAAGAGTTAAAATTAGAGGTAGTGTTAGTGTTAGTCTTAGTATAAGAGTTAGAGTTAGAATTAGAGTTAGAGTTTGGGTTCAAGTTAGAGTTAGAGTTAAAGTTAGAGATAGAATTGTGATCAAGGTTAGATTAGGGTTAGGGTTAAAGTTACCTTATTAGATTTAGGGTTAGGGTAAGAATTAGGGCAAGGATTAGGATTAGAGTTAGGGTTAGTGTTACAGTTAGAGTTATATACAGTGGTAGGGTTAGGATTAGGGGTAGGTTTATAGTCAAAGTTAGGGTGAGGGTTAATATTGGGGTTAGGGTTACAAAAAGAGTCAACGTTAGAGTTAGGGTTAGAATTAGGGGTAGGGTTAGAATCAAGGATAAAGTTAAAGTTGGAGTTAGGGTTAGAGATAGAGTTAGAGTTAGAGTTAGGGTAAGAATCAGGGTTAGGATTAGAATTAGAATTAGAGTTAGAGCTAGGGTTAGAATTAGGGTTAGGGTTAGGGTTAGGGTAAGAATTCAAGTTAGAGTTATAGTTAGGGTTAGAGTTAGGAACAGAGTTATAGTTAGGGTTAGAATTAGGTTAGGGTTAGAGCTAGAATTGGGGTTAGGGTTAGAATTAGGGTTAGAGTTAGGTCCATATAGGTTCGGGTTAAGATTAGGGGTAGAATTAGAGTTACAATTAGAGTTAGAGTTAGAATTAGGTTAGGGTTAGAATTAGGGTTACAAAAATTAATTAGGGTTACAGATTGAGTTAGAGCTAGAGTTAGGGTGAGGGTAATAATTAGGGTTACCAATAAAGTTAGGGTTAGGGTTAGAGTTAGATTTAGAGGTAGGATTTGTGCTAGATTTACAGATAGAATTAGAATTAGAACAAGAGTTGGAGTTAGAGGTAGGATTAGAATTAGGGCTAGGATTATGGTTAGCATAATGGTTATGGTTAGAGTTAGGGTTAGCATTAGGGTTAGGGTTATAATCAGTGTTAGTTTTAGTGTTACTATTAGTGTTAGTGTTAGGGTTATAATTGGGGCTAGAATTGAAGCTAGGGTTAGGGTTAGAATTAGAGTTAGAGTTAGGGATCATCATGGAGAAATAATTTTCATAAAATTGACTCTTATATATTCTTTCACACTTTTAACATCATCTGAATTGTTGTGTTGGGACTTATAGCTTCCCTTTCATGAATTAATTTTTCCACTATTTGAGTCATTTATATAACATAAATCCCAAATTTGACCATAGTTGTACTCCAAATACTCCAACACTACACCTAAATCTCATACTTTCCTTAACCCTATCCCTTATTTTAGTGTAACATTTAACCACTTATTAACCCTAACCATAACACTCAGTGTCATATAAATGAAATTGTAAACCTTGGATCCTAACTATAACTCTTACTCTATATATGATTGTACTAATCATTTAGTGAATTATATACCTTAGCCTAACCCTATATGTACAAGTATCTAGAAATAATATTTTTATATATATAAGTGATAATATGTGTATACACACACCTAGAGAGAGAGAGAGAGAGAGAGAGAGAGAGAGAGAGAGAGAGAGAGAGAGAGAGAGAGAGAGAGAGAGAGAGAGAGAGAGAGAGAGCATATATGTAGACAAGAAGGAGCTCATATTATGTTTCTTATAGAGGCATGTTTTATGTAGAGAGAGAGAAAAAGAGATTATGAGGTGTATCTAGAGAGTAGGCACAAAGAGAGTTAGGGTTAGGGTTAGGTTTAAAATTAGAGTTAGATTTGGGATTAGGGTTAGGGTTAGAATTAGGGTTAGAAATATAGTTAGGATTAGAGATAGAGTTAGGGTTAGCGTAAGGGTAAGAATTAGGGCAAGGGTTAGAATTTGGGTTATAAATATAGTTAGGGTTAGTGTTAGGGTTAGAATAAGAGTTAGGGTTAGGGTTAGAGATAGAGTTAGAATTAGAGTTAGAATAAGGGTTGGAGTTAGAGTTAGAGTTAGAGTTAGGGTTATATTTAGGGTTAGAATTAAGGTTAGGATTAGAATTAGTGTTAGAGTTAGGGTTATGGTTATTGTTAGGGTTATGGTTAGGGTTAGCATTAGGGTTAGGGTTAGGGTTAGTGTTAGGGTTATGGTTAGGATTAGCATTAGGATTAGGGTTACAATTAGAGTAAGAGTTAAAATTAGAGGTAGTGTTAGTGTTAGTGTTAGTATAAGAGATAGAGTTAGACTTAGGGTTCAAGTTAGAGTTAGAGTTAAAGTTAGAGATAGAATTGTGATCAGGGTTAGATTAGGGTTAGGGTTAAAGTTACCTTATTAGATTTAGGGTTAGGGTAAGAGTTAGGGCTAGGATTAAGATTTGAATTAGGGTTAGTGTTAGAGTTAGAGTTATATATAGCGTTAGGGTTAGGATTAGGGGTAGGTTTATAGTCAAAGTTAGGATGAGGGTTAATATTGGGGTTAGGGTTACAAAAAGAGTCAAAGTTAGAGTTAGGCTTAGAATTAGGGGTAGGGTTAGAATTAGGGATAAAGTTAGAGTTGGAGTTAAGGTTAGAGTTAGAGTTAGAGTTAGATTTAGGGTAAGAATCAGGGTTAGGATTAGAATTAGCATTAGAGTTAGAGCTAGGGTTAGAATTAGGGTTAGGGTTAGGGTTAGGGTAAGAATTAGAGTTAGATTTATAGTTAGGGTTAGATTTAGGAATAGAGTTATAGTTAGGGTTAGAATTAGGTTAGGGTTAGAGCTAGAATTGGGGTTAGGGTTAGAATTAGGGTTAGAGTTAGGGTTATATAGGTTCAGGTTAAGATTAGGGATAGAATTAGAGTTACAATTAGAGTTAGAGTTAGAATTAGGGTTAGGGTTAGAATTAGGGTTACAAATATAATTAGGGTTATAGATTGAGTTAGAGCTAGAGTTAGGGTAAGGGTAATAATTAGGGTTAGGGCTAGAATTAAAGTTACAAATAAAGTTAGGGTTAGGGTTAGGGTTAGATTTAGAGGTAGGATTTGAGCTAGATTTAGAGATAGAATTAGAATTAAAACAAGAGTTGGAGTTAGAGGTAGGGTTAGAATTAGGGCTAGGATTATGGTTAGCATAAGGGTTATGGTTAGAGTTAGGGTTAGCATTAGGGTTAGGGTTATAATTAGTGTTAGTGTTAGTGTTAGTGTTAGGGTTATAATTGGGGCTAGAATTAAGGCTTAGGTTAGGGTTAGGGTTAGGGTTAGAATTAGAGTTAGATTTAGGGATCAAGTTAGAGTTAAAGTTGGAGATAGAGTTGGGGTTAGGGTTAGGGCTGGAGTTAGGGTTAGCTTTAGGGTTAGATTTAGGGTTAGAATTAGCACTAGAGTTAGAATTAGAGTTAGGATTACAGTTATAGTAAGGCTTAGGGTTAGGGATAGAATTAGGGTTAGGGTTAGAATTAGCATTAGATTTAGGATTATAAAGGGTTAAGGTTAGGGTTAGGGGGAGAATTAAAGTTAGAGATAGAGTTACAGTTAGAGTTAGGGTTAGGGTTAAACTTAGATATATATATATATATATATATATATATATATATATATATATATATATATATATATATATATATATATATATATATATATATATATATATATATATATATCTTTCATATTCGCGGCGACTGCTACTAGCTTATATATACTTATATATATATAAAATGTCGAGAGTCATCCTTCTCGAGGCACCTATTTTAATTCAAATCGTATCCAACACAAAAAAACCATTACGATTTAAATTAAAATAGGTCAAATGGGTCTTTAAAATTGTAACCACTATAAAAGCATATATAAGCTAGTTTGCTGTTAGCAATAGAAATGCAGAGACGCTAAGAGAGATAAATGGGATCTAGATTCAAATTTATAAACTGAAATTGAGAAATACCTTTGCTAGAAATAAAAAAATTTGACTGCACTAAATAAAATATGTCACTATAAGGATTCGTTATAATCGTGCTACCGTCATAAAAATCCGTATATACTTATCGTAACCATGCAGTCATGCTCTCATTGAAAAGCTCAAACATTGGCGACAGAAAGCATACAAACATCCAAAATCCATCATTATATTATAGATATTTATTCCCAAGTCTCCTGAAGAATATCTAAGCATATTTGTTTTATTTAGAAACACTATAAACGCTGTATTCTCTGCAGTTGAGCAGCTTTTCAGATCTCAAGCACGCAAACACACAGTCGATTTGTACAACACCAACACAACCATAATCCCACAAAACCTCTGAATTCAAAGACCCACTTGACCTCCTCCTTCAGAGTCTGGACTGTGCAATAACATAATTGCTACAATGGTCATCGGAGCTTGTACGGCGATGGGTCGATCTAGCCTTACTAACTTTTCCACTCGAATTGGAAGATAATTTCTTAGCCAATTCTCTGAGCAGAAACTTCTGCATTTTGCCAGTGGACGTCTTGGGTAGCTCCATAAACTTGACAGCCTTGGGAACCATATAGTGAGGAAGCTTGTCCCTACAGAAGGAGATAACCTCCTCTTCTCTAATCTTCTCCTTAGTATTAACAAATGCACAAGGAGTCTCGCCCCAGTAAGGATGAGGCATTGCAACGACAGCAGCTTCAATGATCAAAGGATGAGTATACAGAACACACTCAACTTCAACACTACTGATATTCTCCCCACCGGAAATAATCACATCCTTGGACCGGTCCTTGATCTCAACATACCCATCTGGATGAACAACACCAACATCACCCGTGTGGAACCACCCGCCAGAAAAAGCCTGTGAAGTAGCGTTGGGCTCATGCAGATAGCCTTTCATGAGCCCCCTACCTCTTAACATAATTTCCCCAACGCTCTTCCCATCCCGGGGAACGCTGGCCATTTTATCGGGATCCTTCACATCAACACTATCAAGACTCAGCACGCCGACTCCTTGCCGCCCTTTTAGGGCACCGCGATGGCTCTCGTTCAGCCCGTCCCATTCACTCTTCCACTCACAGGCCAACGCGGGACCGGTGGCTTCGGTGAGCCCGTACGCATGAGTCACAACAAACCCCATGGACTCCATTTTCATCACAACCGCCGGAGCCGGCGACGCGCCGCCGGTCAGAACACGAACCGGTCGTGGCAGCGACGCCGGTGACTCCGAGTTGAGAATGATGTTGAACACAATCGGTGCGCAGCAGAGATGAGTTACTCCCTCGTTTGCAATTGCCGAGTATATATCACTCGCAGTGGTATTGCGGATGCAGACGCTCGTCCCGCCTCGGGCAGCGAGAGCCCAGGTGAAAGTCCAGCCATTGCAGTGGAACATCGGGAGAGTCCAGAGGTAAACCGGCTCCGTCCCCATTTGCCACAGCAGCAGAATCGCCAAGCTGCTCAGATACGCTCCTCGGTGGCTGTAAACGACTCCCTTCGGAGCAGACGTGGTTCCCGAGGTGTAATTTAGGGCAATTGAGTCCCACTCGTCTTGCGGCGCCAGTGCCTCGAACCGCGGGTCTCCTTGCCTGATCAGATCCTCGTACGTCGCCATCCCGAACGTTTTGTGACACGGGTCGTCGTGAATGAGAACGAATTCGGGCTTCGTTTCGGGGTTCAGCATGGTCAGCGCTTGCTCAGCGAGGGGAAGGAATTGGTAGTCGACGAACAAGAGCTTGGCCTGGGAATGGGAGAGAATGAGGGCGACGTTGCGGGCGTCGAGGCGGGTGTTGATTGTGTTGAGGATCGCTCCCGCCATGGGAACGGCGAAATGCATCTCTAAGAGCGCGGGGACGTTGGGTGCCACCACAGATACAACGTCTCCTCTGGCAACATAGTCCTTCAGAGAGGACGCAAAGCGACGGCAGCGATCCATGGTTTCAGACCAAGTGCAACGAACATCACCATATATTATGGAGGTTCTGTTGGCGTACACTTGTGCTGCTCTGTATAAGAAGGTGAGAGGAGATAGAGCAGTGAAATTAGCAGGGGATTTGGGCAAGTCCTCCATCTTTAATGGTTTAGGGAACTTCCTGTAATGGATGTTGGAAAAACTCAATTAATCCGAGGAGTGGAACATTTGGCTGTGATGGGCGATTTATATAGGGCAAGAGTGAGGAACTTCCACGTGCTGAGTCAGGGAGGGCTCACATAGGAATCCTTTGAAGCTTAAAGGCCGGGTCTTTGATGCTGTCAAGACTTTTTGTCTGGTGGGGTCTGGTTCTAGAATGTCAAAATTTTTCACATTGTCAAAGGGTTGAGTTCCCATAAAATGGGATTCTTTCACATTAGGGAAAGAGATTCTTTTTTCATTTAAACTTTTGGTACAAAATTATTTACAAGTAACTTTACTATAAGTAATTATCTGTTAGTGATTTTAATATATTTTGAAAATTAAAAGTCTAATAGAAAGTTACTAATGATTCTAATATATAGTTATTAATGATTCTAATATATTTTGAAAATTAAAAGTTTAATAGAAAGTTATTTATGAGTTATTTTACTATATTTTATAAATTAAAAGTCTATTAAAAAATCATCTACGAACTATTTCACTATATGAAATGAAAAGCCTATTAGAAAATCAACTACAAACTATTTCACCATACTTCGCCACTAATTGGATCTAGGTGATGCTCAGAGGTGAAACATGCGGACTTGAGAGCTATAAGATTTCCAGAGCACTTTAGATTTCATTTGAATTTATGGATACGATTTCTGGAACTTCCTCAGTAGTCACCCATCTGAATACTACTCCAACTCAAAGACTTATTAACTATGAAATTTCCTCCTTACCTACTTAAAACTACCTATTATTATGTATACCAATTCTTTGTAAGCCTATTTGAAATTCTAATATTTAATTGTTTCCTCAAACATCAACACTGTATAAGTATTTCATCTTTCCTTAAATATATCGTTACTGCCATAATGCCAATATCATCGGCTAGGCATTTATTGCCGAAATTGTCTCTCACGCAATCTGTGAATAGCCTATAGAAGCTCGCTCCGAGTGGGTTCTACAGTTTGGTCCACACGTCTTCTATTGACATGACAGGAAATTGGCCAGCAAAAACAACGTTTGGAAATCTTTCCCCGCAAACACATGAAAAATTTCATTTTGCATTAAATCCGAGACGGAATTCGACGTGCTTCGCTAAAAAGGGTTTTCGGGGAAGAACGCCCACTCTGTCAATTTCTAGCTCGTACCAACAATGGGGAAAAAATCTCCATCTCGGTGGGGCGCAAGCTCATTCCGCTTGCTTGGTGGGTTGACCTTTGTGTAGTGGTAGGGAGTGATCCACATGTCTGTATGGAGAGCAGGGAAGCTTTTTTCATTACCTTTTTGTTCTCGTATTGTGTGATAATGGAGTCACACCATCTTCCGTAGAGACGGGAAAGTTGGGGACAGAGTCAAATGGCTATTCATGCCAAAAAGTGGCCACGAGGTATTGCAAACATCTCCCAACACCTACAAAAAGGCTATTTATTTCTATGCTAGAAATGGTTTCATTTTCCACAAAATCAAATAGAATTGTGCACTTGCTTCTACATAAATTGTAACTTGAGCAACGTCTGAACACTAAACAAAAATGTCATGTCTTACCAAGGACACCTGGTTTTGTTTTTTCAAACTTCTCTTTGACGTTTTAATTTTGAATTTATCTAACATCTAAACACTAAACTAAAACATCATCTCTTACCAAGGAGGACTTTCTCTTTCATGTTTGATATTTTAATTTAGGACATATCCAATACCCATCAATCGGGGGAGAAGGAAAAAAACAAATATATTTAAATGATATGGCAAAGATCTAATATTTCCTTTTCTTTAAAAAAACTGCAAATTGTAAATGCTAATGTTAAATTTTGACAGTTTTTTGTTGTTGTCTTCATATACGAGTTAACTACATAAAGAAAGGTTTCAGCTTCTAGGCATTCACAAATCTAGTTGTATAGAGACCATCGAAGGTACACACTTAGATCAACCATTATTAAAATTTGTGTGAAAAATGTAGTGTGTAGAGACAATATGATCATTAAATAAAAGTCAATCAAACACATAAATGTAACACCTCCTTCGAATGGATCATGCTACCTAGGAGGGAGGGAGGGAGAGAGGCAAAACATGATTATGCATCTTCATAAGTAAAGGAAGATTCAATGGATTGGTGTCAGAACTTAGAAGCGAAATATATGCATTCTCTTAGATGATATCTTATCACTTCCAATCATGGCTCAAATATGAATAATAACACATAAATATACGATATTTTCTTAGGCTAGCATGGAAGGGGTGCTTAAATGCCCTTGGCACTTTGCATCATCACAAAAAAATAAAAAAATTAATACATGAAAAAAAGGAAGAATGATATAACAAATAGAAGAAGGAATAATATAAAATATCCCAATTCTAGACATCGAAGGAGTACAAGTATCCTGTTATGAGGAATAACATTACAAACCAATACCTGGGGATCACAAGTAAATACACACTAATCTAAAGATGTAGAAGTGGGTACTACCTTCATAAGTCATCCATTAGTAGATCTTCATCCTTGAAGTCTCCATCAAATGGGAAGGGAGATTAAGATTGTAATGACACAACTGTGAGGGGATCCTCAGGAACCCTACCAATAGCTAAAGCCAAGGATGAGGAAACCTTGATATTGTTGTCTAAAACCTAAACTATGGTGAGTGAGGGGTATTGTGTGAAGATCATTTTTATCAACACAATATCCTTTAATAAGAAAGATGCAAGACTTCTAGCATGTAGGAGACTCTTGGGGAAGTGTACATGAAGAATATTATTAATTGACCTCTGAAAAGGGGCTAAATATGAAACCAAGAGAATCCATAAACTTCTCTATCGTGATAATCTAAGAAGAAAGATGTTCTTCTAGAGAAGCCTTAGAACACCTAAAATCTAGGGTAATACCTTTCTCAAAATTTCTCTTGATGTATAGAGAAGAAAAAATTTGATCCTCTATAGAATAATTTATGAAATTTCAAAAGATGGAATGGTGATCTTAAGACAGAAAAAATAAAGGCTAAGTGGAAATCACTATATTTGATGTGTCACCTAAGTGTACAACATGTCCAATTTTGTACAAAATGGAAGGGCATCTAGAAAAGTAGTGATGAAAGGTAGCACCTACAAAGAGTAGACAAAAACCTCATCTTTCTTGGCGTAAGGCATAGTGCTCACTCATGGTGTAGGGGGAAGAATAATGGAAGTTTTTTACAGGGTAAAAAGTTAGCAGAAGTGTGACATAAGTAAGAGAAAGGCTTAATATGAATGTATCTAACAATTGGAAAAAAAATTCTTGAAAGACACAATATCTTCTCTTGTCATGATCTTTGTCTATTCTAATAGAGCCTTTGATTCTTTAGAACATTCTCCTTACTTGTAACTTAAACCTTTCTTAGCCTCAAGTTGTATTTTCCTTTTCAAAAGCTCATAAATATTTTCGGTACTCAATTTAAATTTATCCTTGAATTACTTTTATGTTGCTAAGTCATTCCTCTAAACCTCATTTACATTCTCAATTTGTTCTCATTATTCTTTATCTCATTTAGATAAAATTACATTTGTGACATTCATCAATCTCATCTTTAAAGCCTTCTTAATTTTTGTTGATTTATTTTATTTTATTTAATTTCTTAGTCAACTTTATAACTATAGTCTTGATCTCATTTTGTAGGTCTTATTTTCCTTTCATTACTTTCTGCAGTTTCTCCATAGAATATTTTCCAATCTCTACGATAGCTCTTCTATTATATTTCATCTAATCAACAAGTTTCTTTCTCTTAAATCTTGATTTTTTTAAATTGATCTTTGAGTGTTCTACTAAATCCATCAAATTTCATATTCTTTTCCTTCAACTCATTGTTCTCTTTTTTCTTGTTGTTAGCATCTTAAAAAAGCTTAGTTTCTCTTTCCTATTATTTTTCTACTTTTTTTGCATTTTTTGATGGTTAGTTGCTTTATATGCTATATTATATACAATAATGTAAAATCTCGATGATCTCGAGGTTGTTTATGTTAACTGATTACTTTATTTTATCCACACTTTTGTTGGGGTAGTAGGTATTTGAACATGGTTGGTAAGTTTAGTAGATTTAAGTTTAGAGTTAAGTTAGTTTTAGGTGTGGATGGTTTAAACTATTCAAAGATTTTGGATGGTTTTGATTGATATTTTTTTTGTAAGTTCTAGGTGGAACTCTAACCATCGAGGTTAGAGTATGCTTCTCTACTGCTTGGTTGTAATAGCCTAGGGCAGAGATGATATGAGTGCTTTGTTGTTATTTGGGTTTAGGACCCTCTTCCTACCTTTTCTAATCAAAACATATTAAAGTGCAATCAAGAGTACATTTGAGTGTTCCTAGATCCTATTAGGATTCTCCTCAAGTTGTTAGACTTCTTCATAAGTACAAAGTTTTGTTACCAAATTTATGAATTGAAGAATCTAAGAAGTGGGTGTGAATAGATAATCTAGCACTTTTATAAGCTTTAAACAAAATTTTACAAGTACCATATAGAACATATGAAAATTAAACAAATGTGTAAAAGATAAGAAATTCAAGAACTCATAACACCTTAATTTTATTTTAGGAAAGCTCAGTAAAGGGAAAAATGTGGGTGGGGATGCTACCTATAAATGATCTCACTATTGCACTAATACATTTCCTAATAAATAAAGAAGTATAGAATAAGGATTTGGGAATGAACTTGCATTTGAGAATCCATTTGGATCTTACTGGTTATATACAAAATAGATCTAACTATCAATCTAGTTCACTGATCAAAATGCAATGCATAATTGGACTTATTCTCCTTAAACAAACTGACTAGTAGCACCCACTATGGTTGAACTATTTTGATGAAGTTTTGACAAAATCTTTGCATCAATCACAATATCCTACTACATAATTCATATCAATGTATAATTATAATCAATCATTAATCCATTCTTTCTTAGCAATTAGTACACAATCTTATATAAGATCACTTAACTAGAAATGTGAACCCTATTGGGTTCAATGATAAAAGGTGTAGAATCTTCAAACAAAATAGTAATGCAATGCACAAAGATCAAGAGTAAAAGACTCTTATGTTGGCTCAATCCAAATGATTCTCCACACAATTGACCATATTAATAAATTATTACCAAATGACTATGTTCATCACAAAATAGATAACCCAATATTCAAAAGTGAATATCTCCATTATGAAACTACCCCAGACCTTTTCATGATCATATTAGACATAATGATATGTATACTTTCATGCCTTACAATTTCATGTCCTAACTCCTTTGACTCTAGTCAAACCAAGATGATCTATATCACTATATAAATATTGCTTTTAGAGAATTGTAAATTGTTTGTGTATAAAAATTTTGGTAAATAATTTGCATTCCAAAATGACCATGAAATGGAATAAATTAGATAAACCACTTGCCAATACCTATTTTCAATGTTCTTTTAAACAAGAATCTATTTATATTTAGTTTTTGTTTGTAGAATTTGTTAAGAGTGGGTGACCTAAATATAAATACTCTTATATAAATTGTCAAATTATGGAGGTCAAGATCCATTTGATCAATTTCCTAATACATTATCTTTTTGATAATTAAATTGACTATTCATAAATACAAAAAAAATGATAACTTTTTTGTTGATAAAACTCTTGCTTTTTCCTTAATAACTTTCTGATTACATTCTATTTTTAAATGTGTAAGTGAATGTCTTTAAAATAAACATGTCAAGATGAGAAGTCAAAAGATAATGTGACTCAAGAAAACTGTTGTTGTAAAGGCTAGAATTTAACCTTAAATTTTTTTAAGATGAAATATTTAGACTCACAATGACTCAAAAAGTGGTTATATAGTTTAGAGTTTAAAATTTACAACATAAAATGAATCATATGTGCATTAATGGATGTGACTCATGTCAAACATTCATTTGTAAATTCAATTTTCAAGAAATAATGATAAACAAGATTGATATATGATATCATGATATAAACTTCTTCAGAAGTATGCTCTTTAATAAACGTAATTGGTTGGGGTCCTTTCCCACTAGTCAAAAACATTTAGATGACACCAACATTTCAAATGTCTCAATGATTGTCTTTGATATTGGTACATCAAGATGATTGATCAATAGAAAGTGCATTAATTTGACTCATGATGATATTAAAAATGATTGTAAAAATTATACTTGAAGTTTTAAAATTAAAATAGAATCGTATATGTAATTTTGCAAACAATTAGTATTAAATATTGACAAGCAAATTTAATTCATAAATTACAAAATAATCTTTAAGAAATAATGATCAACAATATTGATACATATCACAAACAAAAGTACCACTAATAAAGAAATTATTACAATTTACATCACCCTCACTAAAATACACCCAAAACATTTTTAAAAGTACTATAAGCTAAAATTTCAACAACATGATGAACTTCATAAATGAATGTGAGAGCCAATAAACAATGGAAGTTCCACGATGACATCACAGGAGGATTTGTGAGTTAAATGGAAAATAAGATATGTCCATTAATATGGTTAATAATAATGTTGAGTGGGTAGTGGAAGAAACAAATATGTCAGATAGCATATTTTGCTACTACTTATTAGCTTTTTAGCCCTTTATCCCACAAGGGTTTATTGAGTCATGGAGGATGCTTGGCCACGATAATCAACAACAACCAGCCATCATTTCCATGAAATGGCAGTATTGTGACATTCATTTTTACCAGGATAAAGAAGAATATATGCCTATCTCCAACACACAAATATCTCTTTCCTATTAAGATTGGCCAAACTAGGAAAATAATATTTAAAACAGATGTAGTTCCTCAAGTTTGTTTCACTCAAAGTTGGAAAGGTGTATCAACATATTTTGATTTTAGGTGAGGAAAAGATTTTTTATTATTAAATATAGGTTTCTTGTTGAACCTAGTTTTTTAATATTACATTATTTTAATATTATTTATGTTCATAACCAAAATAATGGTTAAAATGTCTCTGCAAAGTTATAGTGATAGTATGCAGTTTTTTTCATATTACGTTCATTTATATTAATTTAATTCATAATTACCAGCTAATATATACTCTATATGTAGAATACGCCTCGATGCATCGAGGCATTGAATTTTTTCATTATTCACTTTTAATATACATTTAAAAAAATTCAATGCCTCGATGCATCTCAGTGTATTCTACATATAGAGTAAATATTAGCTAGTAGCAGTCGTGGCGTGCATAACAAATTGAATAATTAATTTGATTATGTTTCAAATATAACTTATTGTTAGGAATACTCTTGCTATATATTTATTTGATTATGTTTCAAATAAAAATTTACAATTTATATCATGGTTAGGTTTAGTATTAGGATTACTCTTACCGTATATTATTTATTATAATAATTAGAGATAAGGTTTAGTGTTAATGTTGGGTCTATCATCTTGTTTAGAGTGGAAATATTTCTTTTTCAAATATAACTTATTATTAGGAATACTCTTGCTATATATTTATTTGATTATGTTTCAAATAAAACTTTACGATTTATATCATGGTTAGGTTTAGTATTAGGATTACTCTTACCATATATTATTTATTATAATAATTAGAGATAAGGTTTAGTGTTAATGTTGGGTCTATCATCTTGTTTAAAGTGGAAATATGCTTAGCGTTAGTATTAAAGTTAGGGATAGGGTAAGGGTTAGGACCTATACTTATATTTATGATTATAAAAATTTAGTCAAGTTAGAAATAAATTTTTGATCATGATATGTTTATAATTTAATGTTAAGGTTTATTGTTAGCATTAGATTTATGTTAAGGTTTATTGTTAAGGTTAGATTTATGGTTAGGGTCCTAATTTATTTTTATGGTTATGATTGTGTTTTGCCTTTAAATCAAAGTTAATGTTATAGTCGAGATTAAGATTAGAATTATAATTAGGGTGATTGAATAGTTAGGATAGAGAATATTATTAATATGTTTATGATACAATAACAATTATTATACTTCAAATACTTAAGATTAGGATTAAGTTAATGTTAGAGTTTAGATAATGGACAATCTTGAGATTTAAATATTTTTGGTGTGTACATTATAAATAACACTCCATCTATAATTTCCACGTCCATTCTTCAGTGATCAAATTGGTATTACGACCTTTATTTGTGCAATGATCATGATGAACTTCTTTCATCATTGATGGAAATGCATTTGCATAATGAGATGCCTCACATACTCCTTTTGCAACATCCACCATTTTTCATATTTCTAACTCATCAGGATCATCAATCGTTAATGTTGTGTGTTCAAGAGTTTTCAAGATACCTTTGTAGTACTCTATAACCAATCTTACACATTTATCAATATCAGATTCAAAAAATGTATTAGAGTTTATAGAGCCATTTGGGCTTCCAACAATGATTTCTGATTTATTTTCTGAAGCATCCATTGTTTTAGTTCTTTACTGCAAAAAAACTAAAAAATAGAAAATGTCATTATTTCAAAATTATAAGTTTAAAATTAACCATAATTTGTAATAAAGTAAGAGTTAAAATAAATAATGTTTAGTACTACATGTTGTGCAAGAAATATTAAAAATACTTAGAATAAGACATTTTTTTTTACCAAGTAAAAATATGAAAATGCAATTTTTATCATTCAAATAACTAACTCAAGTACAAAATAATGTATTTCAATTACCAAACTTATATAATATAAATAAATGAGCATTAGATTTTATCACCAAGGATTTGGATCAAGATACAAATTATAATAATATTGTTCATTATTTTGAAAAGTACAAACCACCAAAATTTATTGATAATGTCTATAATATATCAAAAAAATAACAAAAATGTGTTGAAAAAATGCACAATCTATCAAATAACCTCTAAGGTTCCCAATCGGCTTTGTTCTTCCTTTCTTCTAGCAACTTGCTTCCCTGTCTTCATTTTTTCATATCTGTCATAAGTGAAGGGTGGCATAATTCTTATTCCTTGCAAAGATTTGACACGTGATATTGCCACAAATGTGAGACCAGTTTTTTCAATGGGACCTATATCAATAGTAGCTCTTTGTAGTGTTAGCCCTTGTGACTTGTGTATAGTTAAAGCCCATGCCAGTCTTAATGGAATCTGCTTTGTGTTACCCCTATCAATTGCAGGAATTGGAACTCTCTGAGGATGATGATCATCAAAAGGAATTCTAGAGTAACTATCAAAATCCACAAGTACATATGATGGCGGTAGAGGTGGTGCACTTCCAGGTCTATATACAATACTTCGAACATATCCTAATGCTCCATTGACCAGACCAGCTTCAATCCATAGGTTTGAAGTTAGCATCACCCTTGCATCTTTGCTAAGTAGTAGTTCCATGTCCAACTCATCACTTCCATCTCCATCCATAGAACTCTGTGTTGTTTTAACATCAATGCTTCGTGCAATAGGGTTTGTTAATGATAGTAGTATTTTCTTATTATGATTGTACACATTTTCATTTGTTGAAAATAAATGAACACCACTTTGAAACTCTTCATTTTTTATAATACTCATGTTTGAATTACATCTTGACATTAGTATCATCCAATCCTCTAGTGTGGGGTTTGCATCCCTTATATTTGATAGAAGAACACAAAATCTTTCTTGCCCATTGCTTTGTCCATCTTGTCTAAATATGTGATTTAAAGTAACTACAGTATGGAATTCATGCCATAGTAGCTTTGCATGCCCTTTACTTTCATATACTAGTCTATCACCAACTAGAGGCAATTGTGCCAAATCTCCAACCAATATGATAGATATCCCTAGAAAAATATTGAAAACATGTTATATGAAATAATATTATTTTGGCTTTAGTTTTCTAATAGTAAGGAAAAAAAGTAAATTAGTACATGAATCTCTTACTCTAAGAAAATGAAATACTAAACATACCTCCCAAAGTTTTATGGCTATTTTCTAGGAATGCTTGTCGAAGACGAGAGTCTATGTTTTGGATCAACCTCTCTCCAAGGAAGCTAATTTCATCTATCAATATGTATTTTACATTAGATAATTCTTGTTGGAAACGTACAATTCTTGTTCCTTGTAGCTCAGTGAATTCTTTAATAGGTATTTTCAACTTGGAATGGATCGTTGATGCACCAATGTTGAACGCTGCAACACCTGTCGGTGCAAGTAGAAGGAGAGGAGAGCATTGTGGAAAGGATGCTTTTTGTAATGCTTGACTTATTGCACCAATCAAATATGACTTCCCTATTCTTGCCATCCCTTGAATTATCATGCGTAAGGGTGATGCATCTTGACATGTGTAATAGTGTGACATTATAATGTTAACTGCTTTACTTTGTTGTTCACTGAGCTTTTCATAGTCCACACATTGTGGCATCTCATCTAGTATAAGAAAACCTTCATTTCTCATCAAGCTAATGAAATTTATAGCTTCATTTGTGTATTGTTCACTTTTAAATTCTTGAGAACGATTTTTTTGTCGATCAATATCTCTTCTCCCCAACATATCAATCTCTGAAACTTGCATAATTTGAGCACGATGAAGTCTAGATAAAATCTCCAATTCATTCTCTATAGTAGTGCCTTGGGCATTATCATTTTCTTTAGATTCTGAATCAGACTAATTTTTATTATTATCTGAATCTTGTCTTCTTTCAAGGTGCCATGGATTATATCTGAAGTTATCCCATGTTGCAACTATAGAATCATCATTATTGCCAATATCTATGTGAATGTCACGAAAAGGCTTATAAAGCAATAATTCTGAATAGCAAAAGTCAATCCATTTTTCTAAGTCATGTGCAGGAATTGAGTAAAATCTAGGAAATACTCTTACAATAGCTGATTTTTTACTTGGACTCCATTTATCATTACCTCTCTTTTTCTTGTTGTATATCCATGATTTTGCAACATCAATAAGGCACAAAGCTTCCATAAAGTGTGGCCTATTTCTGTAAGCATCGATGAAAGATATGGTGCATTCCTCATTTTCTTCATCAACATTTAGGTCTACACGTTTGAATACTTCCTTTGAAACATTCAAGTTGACAAATACTCGACTACTCTGCACCAAAGGAAGCTCTAGTAGCATATGACTTGTTTCTTGTGCCCCAATATCCCTTTCTATCAATGTTTCAGTGAGTAGTCTCTTATAAGCTTTTGATGCTAAATCATTAGGATTTTCTACATTTGCTAGTCGAAATAACATCTGATAGTATGTCTCTAAATTTCTTTCAGCTTTGGCTACATACTTTGCAATATACTTAATCACCGCATGTTTAGACATAATAGGTCGCCAATCAATATTTTCTCTCCAAAGTTGTAGTATGTATTGGTTATATGAGTTAACTCTATCATCATTTCTGAATGGCTCAAATATTTTTTCACCAGTTTCTAAATCTTTCTTTAGTCTAGATTCTTTTAAATTCAATGGCCATGGTGCATTATACCTATATTTCATTAATATAGCATTTTGATAAATATAATGATATAGAAACAAAGAATAGTATTAACAATTGAAATAAATTGAATCAATTAGTAAACACACGTACTTGCAAACCAATTTTCCTCTCTTTTTGCATAGGCATGCACCTTCTTTACACATTGTGTACCTCTGTATAGTATTTAAAATCTCATCATAGTCATTGTTGAAATCACTCTCAACCAATTGTCTAGTGTTTTTTAAACATGGGTGTAGACTAAAATTCTGATATACCTAAAATACAAATTTAAATCAAGTTGAACGTCATAATTGTATTTATTTTAAAGTGAATAAAGTAAAGATAAGGTTGAATTTTCAATTTTTTATTATCATAACTGTATATTTCGAAGATGTGTATCTTGCCTAGGATTTCATGCATGAACCAAATCATGGAGATACGATGCAACATAGTACAACTAATCTTGATTATTCCAATCAATATTTTCCATTTTTGGTGCTCCTTTTAACCAAATAAAACCATGGACATGTGCAGATCCCCTATGTTGCCATTCATATATGAACCAATAGTCTTCAACATTCATTCCATTTTCGAGTATTTCTTTTCTAAAAATGGTATTTCGTAGATGCATGTATTGTGCAACAATGTGTGGGTAGTCAATGATATTTTTTTTCTTCCACATTTGTGCTTCTCTTGGACCACTTTGTGGTGTTCCAGGAATCATTGCATGCAAGTCTGGCCAATACAAGTCTGCTGCACTTAATGTAAAAAATATTGTTGGTGATCCAAGTTGGTGAAGCATGTCTGTCAATTCTGCTCGACACTTTGTCCAATATGACTGGGTTCCCCTTAAACTAGTCCCAAATCTCATTAATCTATCTGCTAAATGAGACTGTGGTGTTTTCTCCATATGTGGACGCAACTCTTGTATTGTAATTGGTATTTCTTGTAAACTTCTTTTCATGCAAACACTTGTAGAGCTATGTGCTCGATGTCTCATAATCATATTCAGCATATGGTAACGAAATCTTCCAAATTTTGTATCTCTATATCGTATCAAATGTTTGACATATTCATGTAGATATACTCTCTTTAGTCGTGGATCTAACCAATCACATTTACCATTAGGGAATAATGAGGGAAATGTCATATCAAGTAAACCTGGCCCGGTATATTCATTTATGGGAGATGCACCATTGTTAGGCCAATCCATTATTGTTGTTGGGTCTATGTTAGGATTTTTGACCCATACACGAATTAACTCCAATTCTCTTTGCGCATTTGGTGGTTTGGATGCCATTGATGTTGTGTGCTCTATTATATTTATCTCATTTGTCTCAACTAAAGGGCCCATAAAAAAAACAACATTTCTATCAGAATCAAACTCTATATGCACTATTTTTAACTCACTGAAAATGTTATGATCTACATTTGGTGATATATTATCTTAAGTATTTTCATCAATAATCACATCAGAGTAGAACTTATCATGCATAATCTTGTATCGTAAAGTAGCATACACACGTTCTCTATTTAATATGAAATTATAGTGTGTTCCCCACTGATCCTTTCTATGCACTACAATCAATGGAAGATCTTTAACTAAATGAGGCAATTTCTTTGCCACACTCTCAATATTCTATGGAAAACTTATTGTGTGCCATGTGTCACTTTGTTAGCACTTATAGTTTTAACGCATCCTAGTGTCTTGGTCTCATGTTCGTCATCGAAGTTGAACTTGAAGTTCTGTTTACTTCGAATTCAACTTCAAGTCAGCATCAATCATCATCCGCCAGCCCAGTTTCTTTCCTCGCGTCTGCCTTATTGAAACAGAAGTAGAAGTTGAAACCTGTCCCTCCAAAACTTCAACTTCAAGTTCAGTGTCGATTTTGTGTGCTAACATAAGTTGGATGCAAGTTTTAATTCACCAAATCAGATCAAGGTGGGTCCCAATACAACATCTCCCGAGGCATGTTAAGTCACAAATAGAAAAATCTAAGGTGGTACATACTCAAGCTATGACAAAAATTGGAAAAGACTAATATTGTCATGTCATGATTATCCAGTCAAGCTGCGTACATGCGGATTTGATGGAATGTGTAAAATAGAGCACACATAGCATCCTTCCCAGCACATGCCACATTAATGAACAATTATTGCCCTTACTCGCCAAATCTACCCTGTAATCTTTTGCACAAGAATGCCTTTAAATGCATTGATTTTCGGCCTTTTTTCCCACTCTTTCCATTTTCTTCGTACAAATTTCAGCATACTGGATAGGAAGGGTGAATTGTAGGCTGTGTCTCGATCGAGCTGTAAGTGCATTTTTCATTCCCTTCTTCATTTCAAATTATGTTTACTTTGTTTTGGGCCATTTCTAGCCTTAGCTTCTTTTGATAATCATGACGCTTTTTCGTCCAAAGTTGCCTAAGTTAGAAAAACCACCTTTGCTCAGCTCAGTCCCTAAAATTCATGACATGTTCTTGGTAAATAGAAACCTATTTAAAATAGTAGAACGAGCCAAGAACACCTGATCAAGTCTCATTTACCAAAGATTAGTGGAGAGTGGGTTAATAGAAGCCGCTACTTTTCTCGCTGCTATCCAATACCTTGAATGTATCCTTGAGTGTGCAAATCATTTCGACCTTATTTCTGGGTGTGTTAAGAAAACCTCAGGGGAAGTAGTTGTCAAAATCAATAGAACTAGTGTAAATTCTGCCCTCAGGATCCCTCATAAAGAATCCTATGAGCCATGGACATTCGAGGAGGCTCAGCGCCTGTATGTAGCAAACAAAACCAGCTATGACACCAAGATTGCTCAGTCCTGGCTCTTGAAGCCTACAGAGGGGGGTTCTAGGCTGCCTCAACCATTGACTATCAAACATTTTATCAAAGAGATTGCGGATATTGTCCTCCTGTTGAATAGAATTAAAGGGAAAGAGCATGCTTTCCACTGGGAATCCTAGATGTATTTCTTTATACAGAAGATAGTTGAGGGAGTCAAGTTCATTGATTGGTCAGACCTCATAGCTGAGAACTTGCACAAGGGCTTGATTAATGTGACCAACTGCGTTTCGTTCTTCTTGTCTTCTTACCTGATCTACATCCTAGCGGCGTCCAAAGATTGGGACTATCTCCCACATTCACCTTGGGTAGATGACATGCCTATCTATCAGTATTATAGAGATCTCCAAGAAGACACAGTATGCAAAGAGTTTAAGAAAATCAATGATGTCTTTTTAGGGAAATTGGTTTTTGAACTGCAAGGTTGAGAGAATGATAGGATGTCAGAGGAAGCCATGCAAGTTATTCAAACTTATGGTTACTATTTTATTCAGTTTCCCAGATTTACCTATATCAGAGTAGGTGGTTTTCCTGGTGAGCCCTTGAAATTACCACGCTACTATTCAGACTCTATGGTGTTATTAGAGATGTGTAGATAGTTTGCCTCTCTTGTTGAGTCCTTTCAAATTTCTAAAAAATCCTCTTCAGTATTCTTCCCGATTGAAATTGGACATTATAGATGCCCTAGTGTGAAAGAAGCTCTATTGTCAGCCAAGTCTTTGACCCGCTTGTGTCTTAAACCTTTCACCTCTCGGCTAGATTTTGATTACACCGGCTTTACCAAAAATAATGTCAAAAATACATTTGCTCTGTTTCACTCCCCATAGCTAGAGGATTTCTGGGCGAACTGCCACAATGAATTCAAGGTGAGGAAGAGGCTTTGGTCACGCTTAACCATTAAGCAGGTCATCATGTTCAACGTGGAGCTGGATACTTATGGGCTGAAGGATGATGATTCTGAGGAAATAGTTGATCAATTTTACATGGATCAAATTGAATGTATGCCTATTCTGAAGATCGACTAGGAGAAAAGAGAAGAGAATGATGTGTATGCCCGTACCAAGGATGTGATAGCCAAAACTGCCAAATGGATAAAGTCAAAGGTGGCAGTTACTCCAAATTTTTTTGAGAAATCTTCAAGGAGTAGAGATAAAAAGGTTGCCCAGAAGCAAACTAATCAAAGTATCCCTGAATTTATTGCAGGTCCACTTGAAGTCGAACTTGAAGCAGTCTGAAAACACTTCAACTTCAGGTTCAAGAGGAGACTCTAAAAAGTAAAAGGATAACTCGCTTGAGTACAAAGAAGGCACTGATCGCTAAAAGAAAGAGCACCATAATTGTGGACCTTGAGGCAGTGGAAGACCCACCCATGGCAGACAATTTACCAGAGCCTCAGAGCTTGTCAGCGACTGCTGACAATCAACAGGGTAACCTCACTCTAGTCAATATTTCCTCCACTTTAGAAAAAGAATAGGCAACTCCCAAATGGCTGGAGACATCAATGGAAAAGAAGAGAAGCATTGTTCCCATATCCATGCCAATTGACAACCTGGTTAGCAAGTGCCTTGGTAAGACGCCTAAAGTGAAGAAAGTGAGAACAGAGTCAAGGATCAACTTTGACAAAACTTTAGGGCAGTGGGCAGTAGAGATAGCCACACCACCTGATGGAAGTGATCACAACTCCTTAGCTCCTCAGAATTACCAGATAACTAAGGTCAACCTTGGAAAGGCAAACTGCGAGATAAATATGAAATTCTTCGAAGTATCCAACAAGAAGATCACAGAAAGGGTGTGGAAAGACGGGCAAGATAAGCAAGAGATGAAGGAAATGATTAAAAGCATGACTCAGTATATCAACACTATCCTTCATCCCGAGGCTAAGCCAATCAATGAGATGTTAGCGATCATTGACGTGTCTTCCCTAACCAACCAACAGTCACTAGAAAATTTGCACAAGTGTAAGGCAGTGGCAAAAATAGCAGGTGAGTGGGTGTTGGATGTTCTGCATAACACTATCAAACACATAGGTCACTTAGATCGGGAATCAAAGGAAATATTGAATATCTCCAATAAGGTGGAAACAAGCAATGATGGGTATGAAAAGGAAAGGAATAACTGGTCCAAAATAGTTATGTGGTTGGAAGACATGCAGGAGCTCAGTCTACAAAAGTTTCAGGCTGAATGCCCTGTAGCCAATCTTGATGAAAAAGCCCTGTATGTCATTAAAGATTGTATTGAGTGGATAAATGAAGTGCTGACATAGGGAATATCTGAGATCAAAGAAGCTCTGCAAGAACTCAGAGTCATTCAGCAGATTATTCAGAATGATCTCAAATGGTTCACCAAGCAGTTCATGGAAAAGGATGATGACTCTGTTGCCCAATTAGAAGAAATAATTAAAGAATTGAAAAGGAAATTTCAGGAGTGGCAGGATAAAAAGACACCGACTAAGCAGGACTTCTCCAATGTGGCACATACCAAGGCAATGCTGATCATTAACTTAAAGCACCTAGAGATGCACGAGGAAAATGTCGCTGAGCTGAAGAAGATAAAGGAAGTCTGGAAGCAGAGATTCACCTACATCAACTTACCACATCAATCGGTTATCTCAGCCTTTTCGACTGCATATGAAATGTGGAAAATGGCTAAAGGCGCGACCAGTGGAGATAGCGCTGCAAGCGGTTATGCTTGATAGTGTTTTCATTATCTTTCCTTTGCCGTTTTCAATTTCAATTACTTTTCAAGAATGACAGTTTCCTTGGCAAAAAGACGATTAACTCCTGGCGGGGTAATTTTGGCTTTGGTCCAGCCCCATGCCTATAAATGTAATAATTTTTATTGTTTTAGGGGTGAGAATTTCTCCAGTAGATCGATAGACAAAACTATTTTTGTTTATGGTTTTATTTCCAGTTTAGAGGTAGCAACTCAGAATTTATGCAGACATATTGAAACTCTACAGTTTGAATCTTGGCTGAAGGTTTTTTGTGAGTATATACTATTATCTACTTATTTCATTTAGTATTTCTATAAATTCTAGTTAAAGCTTTTAGCTGTGCCTGTCATAGATTCTAAATTTGTGAATTCTGAGTATTGGGAATGTTGTGAGAAACTAGTGGTTTTATTGCCTGCTCGATGTTTTAATTCTCAATTATGTGGATCATTTTGATAGTTAAAATTGAGTGGTTCTTTTGCATTAAAGTTTGTTTCATATTGATGAAATGAAATAAGTTGTTTCAACACTTTCAACGGATCATTTTTTATTGTAAAGATCTTTCTGTTGAATCCTTTAAACTGAAAACTCTGATTGCAATAAAGGTAGCTGTGCTTGTTTTCATTGAGGAAATATTAAGCAGAGAATTCCTAAGCCTCTCAGATAGGAATTCATTTGTTAGTTTACATTCTTTTCTCTCTTTATATATATAAACTTTCATGGGAAAAACTATTCACTAACACACTTGTAATATTGGGCTGAGACGCGCAATGAGCATTTCTTCCACTTGAGTTAAATTTGCTAAATCTATTGGTTGTGCCTCTAGATCCATATTATTTTCAATTGAGAATCTATGGATTCCCTTTTCTTGTTTGCATCGAGTACAAATAGGACCTTGATGAGTACGAGAGACAGTAATTCCTATATAGCCTTCTTGACAAATGTAGCACATGGCTGGAGATACCAACCTATCCAATTTATTTCAAAATGCCAATTGTAATTTCATGAAATTAGTTTCTAGCAATCTATTTGCATCAGGAAAACCATGTTCAGATGATTATTTTCTGGTGTCTCTGCAACACATTCAACAGAAGTAAAAGCTTCCTCTTCAAGATTCCTTGCACAATCCTGATTATGTACATTCATTTCAATATTTTCTTGATTTCTATTTTCTTGTGTTGCCTGCAATTGGAGATTATTATGTACTTCTCCTACACTGTATTGAAATTCAGTGTGTATAGGATGTATCCCAACATTATTTTGTTCTCTTATCAGTTGTTGTTCATGTGCCTCCTCAAATATGCCTTGATGTATATTCCTTTTATAATCCTGATCATGTACATTCATGGCAATATTTTCTCGATGTGTAATTTCTTGAGTTTCCTGTAGGTGGGCATTGTTCTATATGTTTCCTACACTATTTAGACCTTCATTGTGTATAGGATGTATCACAACATTTTTCCTTCCTCTTATCTCTTGTTGTGCATGTGCCTCCTCAGATGTGCGTAGACATGTACATTTATTTGTGTTGATGTGTAGGTTGTCTATGTTATCCTCTTGTATTCTTTCACTTTGTAATTGTTCAATAGTAACATCTGGTCTATGTTTACCATGTTGTTCTAGTTCAATGCCTTTCGCTTGACTTTCAAATTGATCACTTTGAGCATCTACCTTTTGTTGCATATGACATTTACAATATTCCTATTGATATTGTCTTTTATAATGTTTTCTTTGCTCCTCTATCTCAAAGAAGAGTTTTTTTGGTTGAACCATAACTAATCTAGAAAATACATAGAGAAATCAAATATATAAAAACTAGTCATTTATAGTATTGTGATAAGAATAATATTATGTAAACGTAAACATTCAAAATAGAAAGGAATCTTTGGATACAAGTACATTAAAAAAATGTTTATATTATAAATATTGTAGAGTAAGTAATTTTGTTGAATTGTTCATATTTACTAAAATTTTGTATTTCAACGTACATTTTGATATCATCTAAATGTCCTAAAATTCTACATTTATGTATTTATTAAAGTTTAAAATATATTTTATAAATGTTAGAAATAGAGGAATATTTAGGTATATTTTTATATTTAGTAAAATTCTATGTTGTTATTAATTGATTTATTGCATTATTTATCATGTAAGAATTACTATATATGCTCTTACCTTTTTAATAACTTATTACTTTTGGGAATACATTAAAATTACATTGTATTTTTTCTAAAATATGAGATTAATAACACAATACATGCAAAAATATATTTTTTATTTTCATACAACCATAATTTAGTAGATACAAAAATGTGTGTTGGACACTACAAAAAAATTTAGTGCATGGAGCATTATGAATTTTCTTCACATTAGACTTCATTTAAATATCTCATAAACCCATCCCTGATTAACTCAGAGTCCCCTTATTATTATTGCTCATCATAAAATAACTCTTTATAGAAGCCTCCAAAAGCAGCAAATATGTCAACTATTCCACATAATGATTCTTTTATTTCTTGAATTTAAGTCACATCATCCTCTTCAATTGCATGTGCATTTGAGGCAATGACTTTAAGTCTTTCAATCAGCTGTTTGCGCAAATTCATAATTTCTATTCCCAATTTTTGGACCTCTGTTTGATTGAAATTGTTTGAATTGACACTTGATACTGAAGGAATGAAAATTGATTTATAAGTCTTTGCGGAATCCTCAAAAGTGGTATTTGTTATTTCTATAATTTCAACATCTTCATCATTTTCTAGATCTTGAATTTCAGCATTTTGTATTCTGTTGATAGGATTCTCCATGACCTAAGATATATAATGAAAGCAAGAAAAATAGTGATTTAAAAACAATAAATGAATTAACTTTCTATTCAATTATATTTAATATTTAAATTTTAATATTAAAAATATTGACTTACATAAAAATAAAATTCTGAAGCAATACATTCTATATAATATATCAAAAAATAGTTTAAATAAATTTACGACATAAATGTGCAACAAATATTCATGAATAATTTTTAGTAGGGCTTAAATCTTTGCATAAAAACTTTACAATACAAACATGATATTCACTAACTTAAATGTAAAAAATAAGAAAAGTGCATCTAAAATGAAAGATGAAGTTTAAATTATAGGCGTACCTGATCAAATCGTAATGGCTAGTGAAATTTGTTGAAGATACTAAAATTGTTGAGAACTGATTACTTTGAATGGTATAGATGAAGATATTTGATGTTATGAATTTGAAGAAAAGTATATATATATATAAGTATTAAAAAAAACATTAAAATGTGAAATAGAAGAAACTTGCAATAAAGAAATTACTACTTTTTAAAAAACTAATAGTGATTATTAATGACATTAATTTAAAACACAAAAATATTAATTTTACTTATTAATACACTTACTCTTTTTAAATCAATCTACTAATAACAACATTCTAAACTACTAATTTATCCATATACAAAACACAATCAAATAATGACAAAAGTTGGACAATAATGAGAAGCTCGACGCCGCTACAGGGAGGTTTCATTTTCTCAAGAACATCAAGGAGTGGGTGACATTGTAGACGACTGTTAGCAGGTAGGTAAAAGTGATTGCTTTGAGTCGATCCTTTGCATGCAATGCTTTGAGTGAATCCTGCATTAGGATCCGATGCCTTCATTGATTTATTGGATGGATAAGCAATGTCTCTATCTTGGTTTTGTAATTTGGGGATGAATGCGCTTACTCAACCAGTGTTATGCGCTGTTATTGTTTATAGATAGGGGAGACAATAGATAGTGCAGACCCTAGAGAATCTATAAAGAAAGGGGTTGCTTCAATCATGCATGCTCGGGATAGATATATACTATACAGTGGGGGCTGCTAGGTCTCTATAGTCTATTTGAAAATTTATAAAACAAAAATGCTAGAAACTTACATTTAAAAGCTTAATCTATATAGTTTAGTTTGAAAACTGAAGGATGCATATGGATGTCTGTGTCTGATAAACAAAATTTGTAAACTATAAAAAACAAATAGCAATGAAGCATACCTGTGAAAAACTTTGATGATGAAAGTTGAGCAATCTTTGCTTCTAAATCTGAGAAATGACCATGGGAAAACCCATATATATAGAAGCTTGGCGAATTCTTCTTTGTCGCTTCATTAGCTACCATAATGGACAATGCAAATTTTATTTACAATTGATGCATTAACAAAGCCGTAACATTCGAAACGTCTCTTTCTTTTGCAAGTGTAATGTATGTTCCAGGCAGAATGTAAAAACCAAAAAGGCAATAAAAGATATTACAATCTGTTCAATACAAAACTATAAAACTATATAAAACATATTACAGTAACGTTCATATAAAACTATAAAACTATATAAAACATATTAAGGTAAAGTTCGTTGCTGTCAGCCAAATAATTTATTCATCAATTGAACGATATATTATCAGTCTTGAGTTGGCTACTACTCTAGTAGGATATTCATAGACATTCAAATAATATATTGGGTGCCAGCTCTTTTTACCGCTCCTCCCACAACCCCACGCGGACGATCACCAAATACACACTGGTGTACGCTTTTCTCATCTCTAAAAATGCTTGAAAAAGCACTGGGTGCCCTTTGTCCTTCACCAGTCTTTCGGTGACTCGCATCACAACAGTCACATTGGAGGGCACCCTCATTTCTGCCTGGAAAGCGCCGCCAAGGACAGCGTCCGATCGGAATTTGGGCATAGTAATTTGATTTGTTCATCAGTTACAGCTATTATAATAATGGAGGCGACAACTGGTATAGAATGTGAAGAGTTCGTTTGTGACAACTGGTATAGAATCTGAACCAATTCTTTTTTCTTACGACAGTTCTTTTCGATGACCTCCTATAGATGGGTGTATGCCATTGTAGTTTTACGCCTCTCGGCGTAATAATGGTTCAAAGGTATAAAAAGTTATCGTGACAGCAAGGGATGATTGTAATGATAAAAATCTATTGAAAAAATACAGTTGTTTACAAGTTACATAGTTAAAAAATGTAATGACAAGTGTAATTTTTATAATAAATCATGCATTTAATATAGAAGTTTGGTAAATCTACAATTCTAAATTATATTTCATAAATATAGGGATTAGAAGACAGAAATCTAAAATCATATAAAGGAAGATAAAACAAAAAAACACATTCATAAATTTGATTTTAAATTACTCAAATGATTTTTTTATTTTTTATTTTTTGAATTAAAATTATTGACTTTTTGCAGATCTTTTTATCATTTATTAATTGTAGTTTTAGGGGGAAAAAAGTGTGTTCTTTCATAAAAGATATCATCCAGTTAATTACAGTCTCTTGGACTTATTAAGTCTCTTCTATAGATATTTAAATATGTGAGTGTAATTATGTTTGATCTTCTACATCTTTCATTGTCTCCTTAAGAATTTTTACCCTTTCCATGCCCCTATTTTTATTGAAATAACAAATATCACGACTAGGCTGACCAAGGTCGACCCTGTACTAGAAAGGTTGACCTAAGTTGACCTTGTCCTCATGCATTGAGAATAAGTGGGCTTTAGACCAAATGTAGATTTTTTCATTTATGATCTTATTTTTGGCCAAGTGGATGTTGAATCCCAAAATGGGCATGAAAGGGGATAAATCCTCTCATTTTGACATCAATACCCAATCCACAATCATATGACATTAATCTATGATTAAAATCAAGCAACTATATGCAAAAATATTTGTAATTTCAAGAGCAAGTGAAATCAAATGAATTAAGGATTTGGATTAAATATTTGAAGGATAACATCAAATTCAAGATCTCTAGGTCTTTTCTTATCCATTAAGTAAAGGAAATCTTCTTTCATGGATAGAAGCTTCTCTCTTCCATTATCCCTAAGTAAAGGAATTTAAAAAAAAAAAAAAATTTGATTCACATCTATTCATTCTCTCTCCTTCTCCTTCAAAGTGGCAAGAATTCATTTATTCAAGATCTAGGATTTGGCAAGTTTAGATCAATGCATTTGTGAGGACATCCTTTATTACACACTACTTTTTGAGAAGTAATTTGATTCATGTTCATGAGTTTAACAAACGCTCACATCCATCCATGAGGTTTTCTTATGTATGGTGAATACTTACATGTATGTTATATTTTTTTTGTTTCAAGGTTAATTCCTATTGTTAGTCATGCTTAAGTTTTGTTTCTTTTTAAAGGGATCCTTCAAAACATTTGGGTATAAAAGCATAATCCCATGTCACCCTTTTATAAAGGAAAAAGCTAACAAAGGTAAAATTGCCCAACTTCAATGACATTAAAGTGGCATTCTTGTTCAGAATTTGAAAATGAAGTAAACTGATGAAATGTGAAAAATTAAGTGAAGTTTAGAAATATTATTTATAATAACTATTTGGAATAAGAATATAAATATATTTCTATTTTTTAATGATGGGTTTTTTAGCATCTGAAAAGTGTTGAAAATTGGGGGTCCAAACTTAAAAAACAATTAGAATGACTGAGGAGGTGTGTGATGAATCAATTATCCTTGACTCCATATGTACCAATTCAATTTTTAGCACTTTTAAACAGTTTAATAAAACTCATAAATCTAGTTGGCCAATATAGAAAATCATCAGTAGTCAAACTTATCCATATCACCACTTAGCTCTATGTTTAGTGTTAGCCAAGTTGCAAAGAATATAATAGTAAATAGAATGAAAGATGAAAACTATATTCACACAAGTATAACACCATAATTTAATTTGGAAACCCAATTTGGAAGAAACCACCAAGTAAGATGCTACCACTTTTTCACTCTTCTAAAGTGAGCTCAGTGAAGAGCCAACCCTATTAAAGGTTACAAAAAAAAACTATGAGGTGTGATCGTATTAAAGGATTTAATCACCATATTAGGAGTGATCTTGTTAGATGTCTTCAAGACATCCCATTGGAATGTCACTTTGATTAAAGGATAATATGAATGTTAGGTCAACCTTCATTAAAGGATTTTACTACTAAATTGGTTAGAAAGTAACAACTAGGTTGATCTATAAATTAAAACTCACTTTGCATGTTTAGATCTCCATTCAACTCATTCCCAGTTCATTGACAGGTTTTGAGCACATTCTCCATCTCTAATCTTCTTGGAAACACCTTTTGTACCCATGTAGTGGAAAAAGTGTACTCTTGATTTTCATTATTTCAAATCATACAATGCTATGTGCAACTTACCTACCATGTTCTTCTCCCTAGGTTTAACAAATCCTTTAGGTTGTTCAATGTAGAATTCTTTTTTCAAGATTCCATTCAAAAATTTAGATTTGACATCCATTTGATATACCTTGAAACCTTTGTAAGAATCATATGGAATTAATGTTCTTACTCCTTCCAACCATCCAAATGGGGAAAATGTCTCTCCATAGTCAATTCCTTCCTCTTGTGCATATCTCTTCCAAACTAATCTTGCTTGTTTCTTATTAAGTTAGCTTTATCATTCAACTTATTTCTAAATACCCACTTGGGTCCCAATTTCCATGTTTTATTCTTCTCACTTTTGTCAATCTCCTCATTCAGTTCTCTAATCTAACCTTCATTTTCCAATGCATCTTTAATTATTCTCAGCTCAAACTCACATAGTAACATGTATCACCCTTTAATTTGTTTCTTGTCACAACTCTTGAATCTTTGTCTCCAATGATTTTATTAGGTATGTGGTGTTTTCTTACATATTTTTATAAAATAGGTTCAAACCTTCTTTCTCCTTGTTGCAATTCACTTGGTTCAATTTTCTCATATTCTCCATGTATTTCCTATTGTAACTTGACTTCCTCTATCTAGTGTTTGGTCTCTTTTCTCTATGGCTCAACTCCTATATCCTGATGCTCGATAAACCTTCTCTACTGTAACTAGGTAGTGTATGTCTGTTGATGCTTGATAGAATCTTTCCCATTTTTAGGTAAAGTACTTGGTTCTCCTTTATAGATGTATACAAAGTTTTTATAATCTCTAGGTTCCTTTTTTCATTCTTCTTCATTCTTTTCTACAAATTTATTAACTCTAACATTTGCACATTCCATAATTTTTTTAGTGTTAGTATTCAAACACTTTTATACCTTTCTTTTAGTGGAAAATCCTAAGAATATATCTTCATCACACTTTGCATCAAGTTTTCCATTCCTTACAACTTTCAATATATAGCACTTGCTTCCAAAAAAATTGAAATATTTGACATTAGGTGCATATCCACACCATAGTTTAAAATGAGTTCTATTTTTACATTTCTTGAATTGAAATCAATTAAGTGTATAAAAAAAAAAAACTTACAACACCTTTTCAATAATTTTGTGAAGCATTACTTTCCATCATCAGTGTTCTCATATAGTCGATGATTGAGCTATTTCTTCTTTCAGCTGTCCATTTTGTGATGGATTCCTTGGTGTAGATATTTGGTTTTTGAATCTTTTTTCATTATAGAATGTATTGAACTCCTCTTATATGAATTCACCTCCTCTATCTAATCTCAAGCATTTCAAACTTTTTCTTGTTTCCTTTTCAACTCTAGCTAAATACCACTTAAACATTTGAAAAGTAGCATATTTTTCTTTGAGAAACATCATAGTCATCATTCTAGAGAAATTATCAACAAATAGGATAAAGTGCTTATCACCGTAATAAATTTGCACTCCAATAAGACCACAGAAATATGTATGAACCAACTCTAAAACATCAACATAAGAATGGGTCTTTCTCTTGAAACTAGACTCGATCCTTTTCCCCATTTGACATTGTTTGCACTTCACTTTCCTCTTACTCTTTCCATCTTCATAATTCCTACCAAATTATCATAGTTCACATGACATATCCTTTTATTCTATAACCAAACATCTTCAAGTTGTGCAAATAAATATGGATTTTCATATAGGTCTAGATAGAGAAAATTCTCTTTTCTCTCTCCACTTCCAATTAGTTCACCAATATCATCATATATTTATGCCCTTTTTTTAAAAGTTCAACTTGATAATCTAAACTATTCAACTAGGCCACACTCAATATATCATATTTTAGTCCCTCAACCCAATATGCATTGTCATATCTGATATTTTCATTCAAAATAGTAGATCCATTACCTTTCACATAACATGGTGCATCATTTCCAAATTTAAGACAACTTCCATTATAGTGTTTTATCTTTTCAAACTTACTTGTATCAATAGTCATATGATTTGAGAAACCACCATCAATTATCTATTTATCATTCTTACTAAGATATGAAATTAGAATATTTTCATCAATCTTTTCATCTTCGTTGGTCTCATGTTTCATTGCAACATAAAAAAATTCTTCATCACGTTCATCAAAATCACTTTTAAAACCATCTTCTTTAGCAATATAACAAGATTTGTTATGTTTTCCCTATTGGAATTACAAATGGGAAAGATATACTTCTGAGGGGTGGGGAGTGAATTAGAAGTGCTAATCTTTAACCAATAAAACATCTAATTTTAAACAATACATGCATTAAGATTTGAAATGACATGTAAAGTGAATACATCCCATAAACACTTGACACCAGATATGATCACCTAGAAAACCTCTAAATGAGAAGGTAAAACTGGGGTGGGGATGACACCCACAACTTTTTACTACTACAACAATAAAGTGTAACTAGTTAAGGTTGCAAAATTTTTACCATAAAATATGATCTATCATGTGAAAGGCCTGCCCTATTAAAGGCTTAAAAGAGATTATTAAGTCCCAACCTATTAAAGGATTTTAACACCTTGTTAGAAGTGTGCTTGGTTAAAGGACTTTCAAATAATTCAGTCGGAATGTCACCCTATTAAAGAATTTTACAATGACTATTAAGTGAACCTTAGTCCAAAGGATTTCACTCTATTGATACAATTGTTAGAAAGTAATAGTAGAATGTTTGATTTGATAACTTATAACTTTGTCTTGCTAATTTCAAACCCGAATTCTATTCACCTTGATCCTTTCTGATCTAATATATAAATGCTATATCCTCAATCCTTTGTTTAGAAAACTAATTCTATAGTTCTTTTACTTTGCTAAAAGTCACCTTGAATGCTTTTTGATCAATTCACCTCTTTTCTTTCTTCTATTCTTTGCTTGCATGCATTTTGAACTATGGGGCTTCATCTTCCTTATAATGAATTTGGTGGATTTGGGTTAGGTATGAATCTATGGCTAAGATTCATCCATTTTTCTGCTTAACCTTTCCAATTTTCTGATTGGTTGCATGTTGATTCAATAGGAAAATCAAATAGATTCAATCTTATCTTCAAAGCTTCGAGATCTATCCAAAACATGGCATAAAAATGGTTTAAATAGTTTTTTGTGCTATCAAAAAAATTTATGTCCAATTTGTGTTACTTGAAACTTGATAATATTGATGTTCGACACTTATTATAATTTTTTCTGGCTCAGCACTTGAACTTTCTTGGCATCAACTATTCACTCAGCACTTGAATCACTTAGCATGGTCTATCTAATTGGCACATGAGTGACTTGACACTCATTTCAACTCGACATCTATACATATTATACTTGGCATGTATTAATATCTTGACGTGAACTTAGTAAATAACTTAAGTGTTTTGACACTCAATTGTCAAAACCAATCTTAGATCAACAATCTCCCCCTTTGAAATGAGTGTCAAAAACACTTAACTATACATAACAATCTGAATTCCTTGAGTATAATACATTCACAAATTGACATATATACAAAATTTTAAAATTGTTCAAAATTTTGTAATAGACTATATACCTCAAAATTTGGTAACTCCCCCTGAGTTAATTTTCCTTTTCTATTATTCAAAATCTGTTCTCCATTCTAAGTAGATTTTTCTCTTGCTGATACCCTTTTTCTTCAAGGAATACTTATACTCTTTATCTAATATGTTCTTTTTCTATTCTTTGTCTTGTCTAATCCCCTTTTTTGTTCTCTCCCCCTTTGGGTTATCTCCCCCTATTTTAATTTATCTCCCCCTTGCTCTTTGCATTTATCATTATCACCCCCTTTTTGTGTTTATCTCCCCCTTTTTGATACTGATGTCAAAAGGTTTATATACTAAGGGTATATTTTTCCAAAAAACTCTTGTGGACTTGCATCATAATCTTCAGAGCAGCATCCCAGTCGTCTAATGTAATATCTAATGATTTTATTTGGATAGCTATCTCTACTGAAAGGTGAACTAGTCCATCTAATGTTGAAATATTAGGATATTTCTTCAATATTGTTTCTACATATGCTAGTTATTTTTGGAGAATTTCCATATGAGGGCTTAGGAAGGCTTGAATATTAGTCAACTTGGCTTTTATATTAGCCTCTTATGCTATTAATATAGCTAGTTGAATTTGTGATTGAAGCACTGAATGGAAATGCTTCTCACTCTAAGCTGGGTTTTGAGGTAATTGCATACCTAATACCTTCAAGTTTCTTTCTAGACTCAGAGTCCTATAGTTTTTTTCCTATGTGAAGAGTGTAGGATCACATAATTTTGTATACAATGAGAATATGTTCTCAAGTATCCTCTTCACTTTCTCAATTTTAGTGGCCAATTTAACTTGTGCTAGTGCTATATCACCATATATTTTCTCATTGACTTTCCCTTGAAATTTATTTTCAGACCATTCTATAAGTTTAACATTGGTTTCTTGGTCTTCATTATTCACCTGTTCAATAATTTCTAATAGTTGTTCTAGTATAGGCTTTTATTCATCATGTTTTTACAAGCATCTAAAAAGATGTCTTTGATCTCATGTAGTGCTTGCCTCTGGTTGTACTCCTTTCTGAGTACTTCTTGTTGGTTCTTCCTTTCTAAGGCTTCTTGCATCAAGCCTATCTTCTCTAGTGTTATGGTTGCATAATAGAATGTAGGTATCACTATCTCTTCCTCTAGAGTTGAGTCTCCATAGTGAAATACCTTAGCAACTTTGGATGAGCTTGAGCCTGGTGCTAAAATTTACAATGGGATTGCAATAGTGCTTTGTCTCTGAAGGACTTTTGTTGGAGAGCCAGATGTTGGCAGATTTACCAATGTTTGTATGGTTTCTTTCTCCTTCTCCTTTGGTATGTCCTTTTCATCAAATTTTCCTTGACCTACTCCTTGCGTTTGTGTATCAGGTACAGAAAAATCTATCTGTCCTACTTGTTCATTTGTAGGATCCTTTTCTGTTGTAGTCTAATTTTGTTCAACTATATCAACTTTCATAGTAGTGTCAACCTTTGTATATGTATCATCTAATAATTGCACTAAAGGTTGAGCACTAGTAGCTAAAGGGATGGCAGAAGGTGGCTCTTATATGTTTACCTTATCCCTAGTAATATCAGCTATTGCCTTCTAAAGTTTATTAACACTGATCAATACAAGATTCTCACACAATCTTTCTTGGAGTGTGGATTGGTCAAGGATCTTTTTAAGGTCCTCTATAGTTAATGGATTGATGTTCTGAGGTTGGATATTAGAAACATCCTTCACTGTTATAGTTTTTGTAGGTGTGCTAGTATCATGTGGAGGGCTCATGATTGGCATTTGTGTGTCTTGCACACTCTATTTTCTTTGCTGCTCATCAGCCATAGCCACTTCATCTTTCTTTTTTTGTGTCTCCTCGACCATGGTATCCTCTTTTTCTTTTTTATCTCCTCTTCCTTATCTTCCTCTTCTTCTTCATTATTTCTTCCCTCAAAGGGATCCTCTTCTCTAGATTTGACTATTGTTAATCCATATATTAACTTCCGCATTTGGGTGGATTTCTTGATAACATCTTCAATTTTATTCTTTAGAATACTGAATGCCCTATATTTGGCTGCAAAATAATTACCATATGCCTTATTTTCCTTCGTAATTTTCTCTCTTGTCAGTTCTGACATTACTTTGGCTAGTGTTGTTTGTCTTATTTTCTTTTCCACATTCAAGCAATAATGCCACTTATTTTCTACAATGGTGTACAATTATTTTGGCATTGAGTTATCTAATTCAAGATGAGTATTCTTGAACTTAGACATCATGGCATATATCGACTCTTCTATCATATTTTGGTCTTCTCTACCAAGTTTTCCAAATTCAATATTTTTGAATCCTATCATATCTGCATTATCCCTAACATTATTACAAATATTTTCAAGATCAAGTTTACATGTATGAATTACCACTCTAAACTAACTTGTATCATTAGACTCTATCTTCTCATCATTTGTTTCAGGTTGTGCTATGTATTTTCTTCTCAATTTCTTCTACACCGAGCCCTTCTGTTTAGTACCCTTTTGCTTCTTTTTCTCTTTGGCCTTTTGAGTAGTAGCCCTTATATTGGATCTTGTTGTTGGAGCTATAGGCTTTTTTGTGCTTGGCTTTGCAATCTTCTTTGCCTTTTTTGTGTCACAGGCTATGCTTTGGCCTTCCTCTTCTTAGGTTTTGGTTATACTAGTGCTTCCTCAGCTTGTTCTTCCTTGGCACCTTCTTCTTCCTAATCTTCACCAATACTTTGTGTTAATTTGTTAAAGGTTCTTGTGCTTGTCCCTCTTCTTCTTCAGCATTTCCAACACCTTCTGCAAATCTTGCTTTCATTTTTCTTACCATTTTTTCTTTCTTTTTCAAAGTTGGGGCTGTCTTTAGTTCCATCTCAACCTTTGACTTCACAACATCATAATTACCAAAAAATTTGGCACTTTTTTCAACTTGTTTAGCAAGAAGTGTAGTGATAGTAGCTGAGGCTCCATCAAAATTAATTTCACATCCTAGGGGCCTTAGCCATTTAACTCTAGGTACAATAGCCTAGATGTAAGTGTAGTTAATGTCTACAAGGAAACAAATATCATTGTAATGTTTCTCAACTAAGGAAACATGAATTCTCAACCTCTACTTCATAGACTTCTTCAAGTCTTCAAAGTAGCTTGTCATGACTAAATCAATATTCTCTCCCATTTGCTCAATATATTCACTGATTTGCACAGCTATTGACCTATTGGTCTTCCATCCTATTTTTCCAAAATATGGGAACTCATTTTTAACATATAAAAATATGCATACTAGTATTGATCCAAATTTGCATTTAGCAATTTTTCTTCTAATTGCTCCTAGATTCTCTATATATTTCTTGACAATCTTGTAACCAACATCTACAGCTATGCAAGGAACACTCTTCAATCTACTTGACTAATAGAATTTGTGTGAAATAACCTTGAGGGAAAAGTCAAGAAGTGGATTTGTCATAGTGTCAGTGGCCATTCCTTTCTTATTCCACTTAGCTCCTGTATTCTTCTCAATTACCTCTTTAGAGTCACTTCTAAATGTCTTGGGCTGATCTAGGGTTGGGTAACCAATAACCCTATTAACAATTCTTTTCATGATTTTAATGGGTCCACATTCTAACCATAGGAATCCATCATGAATTCTGCTTAGAACTATTTTAATCCACTTTGTTTTGAATATAGTAGGGAATTCTAGGGCACATAGGGAATTCTAGGGCATGTGTTAAATCTTCTCTCTACAATTTTGAATTCCTCCTTCAATATGCTATTTTCACACAAATTGCCATATGCTTGTCTAATTTCTATGTCCTTTATACTTCCAAATTTATAGTTATAACACTTCCAGGTTACATTTTGGACCATTACAACCTAAGGCAAAATAATAGATAACGTGCCTAATGGGTCTTGCTTGTAAGCAATCTCTAGTATAGCCTTGAAATTAGGTTGTTTAACCTTATTGCTAACTATTGACACAAAAGTATGCACCCTTGCCTAAGGAACTACTTCTCAGGTGACCTTATGTAACATGGAAATGACCTCCAAGTGTGGGACTTGCGCTCTAAGGTCGAATCTCTAGAGAAGGCTAGCTTCCTTACTATTAGGATGCACCTACACTACCCCATTGAAGGAAAATGGAGAAGGAGACTGAAATTAAATTGCTAAAAGGGAAAGGGGGCTGATGCACTAAGATAGAAATATGGTTACAACCTTGCCTATAACTACACAACACATCAATGAAAGCACCATAATACACTAGTCTTGGCTCTATTCTATCTCCAAGGAGCCACATGTAGGTTTGGAACTAGTTGAAGTGTTGAAAGGAAATGAACTTCACTATACAACAACTACTAATAGAATTAACACAATGTATGAATCAAGAAAATGGAAAAGAAACATTCACTACAAGGAAAATACATGCACTAGTGAATAGAATGGCAAGAAAAGGTAAGCAACATAGACTTCATTAATAGAAGGCAAAATTTGCATAGCATAATGCTAATAAAAAATACAAATGGAGAAGAACCCGAAAATAATATTTACAACTTGCCTTTATAGATTAGGCATAACTCAGATTTGGCTATGAAGTTCAAACCCCCACCAAAGTGGAGTTGATCTGTAGAGAGCAATAAATAAATATTAGAGTAAAATCTAATCTTGAAAATATCTTTCTTTAAGGGAGTGAAAGGAAAGGCCAAATAAAGAATTTTGTGGCTAAAAAGATCATCATCATGGAAAAATCGTTGAATAGACATGCAAGGGAATCATCATTGGCATTACAAATCCCAAAGAGCCACTTTTGCATTAAATGAATAGTCCTGGTAACATGTTATGATTGCAAGAAATCCATTCATCTCCCTATCAAAAAATGTGGGATGGGATAACACACAATTTTAACCTGCCACAAAAATCATAGAGTTGACCCATGCAGGATAGATTAGATCTGCCCAAAAATTGGTGACCATTGATGTAGATCTCCTTTTTTGAATTGGATGGTTCAAATGATACAAGAAAATCTCCAATGCTTGATTAAAACATGGCCCTTGATCAAGATTTCTTTAGTTCAAATGGATGGCCAAGATTTTGTAGAAATCTCCTTAGCTAGTGAATAAAACAGAACTATAGATCAAGATCTAACTTCATAACCATAGACAGCTGAGATGCACTCATAATATACCAAAGATGCTTCTAGATCCAATGACCATCATATGTTTGCAAGAGCAAAGGGAAGAAATGTGAGAATATGACCATCATTTGATATAAAAATAGTTCGCGCAAAATGTTAACTCGACGAGAAAATGTGCATTAACCCACAACTCGGCACATGAAGAAAAATTGAGCTACTCAACATATGAAGGAATTGGCTTGACATATGAAGAATCTGAGTTAATGGGAGATGTTAACCTGACCAAGAAGTGTGTTAAATCACATCAAAAGAATCTAGCCCATTGAAGATCTCTCAGATCGGTTATCAATGATGGGCTGAATGGGGGGCAAAAATGGCCAACATTCTTGGTGACTTAGAGGGGACGCTTGCCTATTAAGCATAGAGTAATGGCCTTAATCAATCCATTGGGCATAGATTCACTACCAAGAATTGATGCATTATCCCACCTGTAACTTCACAAGACTACAACTAGCAAAAAAAAAAACTCAAGGGAGCTCTAGAAAGCTAAGAACAACTCCAGAAGAAGGAGTAAATATTCTTGCACACTTCTTGGAAAGCAAGAAAACTATTTGAATATTTACAAAAAACCTTTATCCTCCTTTAAAAGAAAGGTTTAATGTTAATCCCATTGACTAGAATTAGGAGAACTTCACCATCAAGCCTGGATAGCTGAAAAGCATTGGCCTCTTTACAATTGGTGATAACATATGGACCACTCCACATAGTATCAAATTTGGAGTGCATACTTGGCTTGGCTCTATCAGCATCCAACTTGAGGACAAGGTCTCCTTCTTTAAAGATTCTTAACATAGCCTTCTTGTCAAAGATTCTTTTGACCTACTACTAATGTACCTCAAGTGTATGCATAGTTTTCTATCTTTCTTCTTCTAGTTCCATTATTTCAGCCAGCCTAATTTACATGGCATCACCTTCAGCTAGCTATAATTGATTACCTAGTTCAAGAGAGGGAAACTCAAGTGAGGTAGAAAGCCTTGCTTCCCTTCCATATACTAGCATGGAAGGTGAGTTCCCAATTTCTCTCTTGGGTGTGATTCTATTAGCCCAAAGGGAAATATTCAGCTTAGCATGCCAGCACCTTTGATTGTCATCAATTTTCCTTTTCATTATTCTAATGAGGTTCTTATTAGAGGATTATACTAAGCCATTCCCTTGGGGATAATAATTAGAGGAAGTTCTCAAATATATTCCATATTATAGAGCCCAAGAGCATATATGATTTTCAATAAAAGATTTGGCATTATCTGATATGATAGTTGAAGGAATGCTAAATCTGGTTGCTATCCCATCAAGGAACTCAACCACTGAAACCTTTGTTGCATCTTTTAGAGGTACTGCCTCTATCCATCTTCTAAAATAATCTATAGCTACCAAGATCCATAAATGATCAGCAGTAGAGGGTGGGTTTATTGGACCAATAAAATCCAAACCCCATTGGAAAAAGGGTTGGTCTACTTGAATGGGATGGAGAGGAAGGGCAGCCAATCTTTTCTTTCCTATGAAGAAAGCACATTTCTCACATTTCCTCACATGTTTGTGGCAATCATTGAAAATAGTTTTCCAATAATAACCAGCCCTCATTAGCTTCATTGTTGTAACCCTAGTTAAGAAATGACCACTAGCAGGCCCACCATGGAACTCATTTAATAGCTTGCTGATCTGATCAGTTTTGATACACCTCAACAAGACTCCATTAGAATCCTTCCTAAATAGTATTCCATCTAGCAAGACATAAGGGATAGACTATAATTTAAATTGTCTTCTCTTAGCTCTATTCAGGGCTTGTGGATACTTTCCTTCCACCAAGAAGGTAGTCATTTCACGCAACCAATCATTCTAGTTTTTATTCTCTATTGTTTTCTCATCTTGTATTAAGAGGATAGCCTCCTCAGGTGTCTCAAAAGAAGAGACTAGTTGCTCACACAATCCCTTGCCTCTTATGAGCTTTGTGATCTTAATATCAATGTCATATTCCATGACTTTTGTGATCCATCTAGCTTTTTTTTCATTCATATCTTTGTTTAGTAGGAACTCCTTCACACTTGCATGTGGAATAAAGAGTTGGACCTTGTTATGGGATAGAAGATACCTAAATTTTTTGAGAGCCCTTACAACAGCAAGGATATGTTTCTCTACATAGTTTTATATTCCTTTATAATCTTTAAGCCCCTCACTAAAAAAGCAATGGGCTGTTCCAAATTCTCATCATTTAGCTGCGTTAGAATAGCTAATATACTTGACTCTCCTTCAAGGGAGTAAAGGATGAAGTCTCTATCAAAATTTGGGTTGACAAGAGTGGGAGCTAATGCAATTGATTTCTTCAAAACTAGCCTTCCCTTCTCTGGTCCAAGTGAACACTAGGTTCTTCTTCAACATAGCTGTGATTGGCTTCACCATGGAGGCAAGATTAGGAATGAACCTTCTTATGAAGTTGATTCTTCCAAGAAAGCTCTGTAATCCTTTCTTATGATTAGGGAGTGGGAGAGAGAGAATTGCTTCTACTCTCTTTGGATCTATCATTAGCCCATCTCTTGATACAATATGTCCTAGGAGCTTTCCTTGGTCGGTAGCAAACACACACTTCTTGGGATTTAGGGACACACCATACTCTCTGCATCTTTCAAATATTTGTCTCAAATGATCAAAATGATAAGCTGCATGTTTTGAAAAGATAGTTATATCATCAAGATAGACTAGAACAAAATATTCCAACACACCTTTGAAGGCCATCTCCATTGCCTTCTGAAATGTGCCACCTACATTGGTTAGTCCAAATGACATCTTACAATAAGCATAGGTACCCCATTTGGTAGTGAATGTTATCTTATATCTATTTTACTCTTGGAATAACACCTAGTTATAGCTTGAAAAACCATCTAGGAAAGAAAAGCTTTCTGAACCACTAACCTTGGATAGGATTTGTTCCATAGAAGGAAGGGGATGGTGATCTTTAAGAGAAGCCTTATTAAGGTCCCTAAAATCTACACACAATCTGATTTCTCCATTCTTCTTTCTAACGGGAACAAGATTGGCTACCCATGAAGAGTGTTTAACAGGAAAATTAATATTGGCTTCTATAAGTTTAGATAGTTCTTTTCTCATTAAGGGTTTGATCTTTGGGTTGATTGGCCTTTGCTTTTGTCTAACAAGTTTGGCATCATGGTTTATATATATGGTATGCTGAAATAGACTTGGATCAAAACCCTTTAAGTCTTCATATGTCCAAGCAATAAAATCATTGAATTCTTGACATAAATTAATGAAAACTTCTTGTTCAACATCAGTGCATACCTTTCCCAAGTTAAGAGTCTTTCCATCAACAAGAGTGATAGGTGTATAGTCATCCCTCTTTGCAGTCATGTTTAAAACTTTGCCTTTTTCTTGATCATCATAGTTGAAAATGCGCTCTAATGTAACTAAATCTTTAGGCAATTTGTTGGATTTTAGGTTCATAATCTGGTCCCCATACCAATTTTGCAACTTAGATTGATTTCTAGCAGAGAATTTTGCTTCATTTTGCAAAAAATTAATGATTTGTAAATTAGAATCAAACACTTGCCAATTTGTTCAATTGTCTGGGATGACAAGCCTTAGTTCTTTTCATCAACAACATGATCTGGTATATCCTAATGAGCACTAATGGCTGCAAGTCAATCAACATGTTTGTTTTTGTTTCTTGGGATACTCTTGATATTGATAGCATGAAAGCCCTCAACTAGATCCCAAAATCTATGTTTGTATGATTTGAGGAGGTTGTTCTTCATGACATTCTAATTTCTAACTTTATTCACAACCAACTCATTGTCCCCAAATACCTTTAAGAGCTTGATACCTCACCTTTGTACCAGTTGGAGACCTTGGATCGAAGCTTCATATTCTGCCACATTATTAGTGCAACAGAATTGGAGTCTATATGAAAAGCAATATTTCTACAAATTAGGTGACACTAACATTACATTAGCACCTAAACCATTTTTGTTTCTTGAGCCATCAAAGAACATACTCCACAACCCTTTCATGTCTTCTTCTATTTTCATGAGATTAGGCATAGGAGTATTCTCTTCAAACATGAAGTATGTTCCAAGACCTATCTCTACATACTACTACATTGGATCAAAATGATACATGGAAGCCCACTCATCCAAAAGTTAATCAGGCATGTCTGCTAAAGAAGTATCATGTTCATGTGTTATCCTCCTCTTAAATTGTGCAATTCATGTTTATGGAGCTAGGAGTATAAGTTTCTATATGATTAAGGGCTAAAGGCTCTACTCATAGGGAGGTTTTTGTCCCATATCTTTTTATAAAGAACATATAAGACCAATCTGAGGCAATATAACCACCTATTTGTGTAGTGAAGTCCCTAGAAAGGTAGATGGCAAAATATGGATCAACCTCAGCTATTGATATATCTAGTGTGATAATACAACTAGGGCATGCGTGTAACACCATTTCTACATGTTTTAATATTCCTACTATCTTAACAGAGCTACCATCCAATTGAAGTACATCCCTAACCATTGGCTCATACTTATAACAAGGAGGTTAGCTATACATTTAGGTATTACTGAACTACTCGCTCTAGTCTCGATCATGCAATTATGAACTAGTTTGTTCCCTATAATCAAAGAGACATAAAAGGGAGGAGGTTTATTTTTCTTACTTTTATATCCTTCCTTTGTTGGCTGTACCAAACTTGTTGCATCATCCATGGTAGCTAGTTTGGTCTATACTATGATAGTCTTTAGTTCTTGCTACAAAAATTCTAATTGAGATGGCATTGCAAGAGTATCCCACATAGGAACACTAACATTGGTCCTTTTCATTTGATCTACAATGTTGAGAGGGGTGTATGCTAACTTGGTTGGAACCTTGGTGACCATAGAGTTTGGTATATTGACGGGAGTAGGATGTGGCTCTTTAGTCTTCTTGGTGCTTTGATTTTGTAGCGGAGCAGCAACATTGTGTTGCACATTTGCACTTATGGCATGTGGGATAGTCTTTGCAGCCTAATTCAATGAAGAGGATGGACCATCCTCTATAGCCCTCTTTTTTCTTCTAGTATTATGAGCTATGGAATAATGGTTGGCATGAAAATGCTCTTTTGGTCAATGGTTCATGAAAGAACAGTCAGTCTATTGTTGTAGATAAGAAGCATTACTAGATTGGCTAGCACCATATCACTGCCCTGTTGTTTGATCTTGTGTAGTTAATGCTAGGAACTCTTCTACCTTCTGGCACATACAAGAACCATATGAATAATTACAAGAAGGACAAAAGTCTTCATCTTGAGCCAAATTGTTCTGAGGGATTAAAGCCCTATTGAGGTTTGTGTTTGCATTTGGAGTAGAAGTGTTACCATTAGGCCTATTCTGATTATGTGGGGCATAATTTTGATTTTGATTTGGAGGCCTATATGAGGGATTTTGATAATGAAGTTGAGAAGACCTACCACTCTAAGCTTGTTGTCTCTTTAAAGTCACCAATTTATTGTTCATCTTTTGCACCACTAAGAACTTGTCCTCTAGCCTCTTTTCTAGATTGGAACTTTGATCTTGTAGCTTTTTGTCTATATTTAGCATCATTATTTTCATCATGGCCTCAATGTTATATACCTCATTGGAAGATGTAGAAGCTATTGGAGCTATAGCAAGAGGTTGACATGAAGATGTAGTTGGGATGGGAGCCATTACATGCTGATGTGTAGGCATGTCAGGAAATAGTGGCATTGGCAGCCTTGGGGCTAGTTCTCCACTTTGGATCAATGTATTTTTTTCCATTATAGAAAATTCATATGCAGATGGTAGAGTATGTCCTCCCAAGGTTTTCAATGTGGTAGCAATTCTATGATTAAGAGCTTTAAGATAATGCAAGAAATCATTACTAGAGAAAGGTTTTGTTGTAGCAGAAATTCTATCCCATGTTTTCTTAAATCTATAATTAAAATCAATCATGCACTCATGGGGTGCTCTTTTAATTGTAGTTGATTGTTACAAAAGCAATAGATGATCACTCTTATCCTGAAAATGCTCACACAATCTTTCTCCTAACTCATCGTAATTATTGATGGAGTTGTGAGGCAATCCTCTATACCATTGTAAGGCTTTTCCCTTAAATGATGAGGCCAAGAGTCTAACAAAAACATCATCCTTAGTGATACCATGAATATTAAAAAAATTGAAATCTATTAAATGTTGTCTAAGGGGGAAATGGAAGTTTCACCAATAAAATTTGGTATGCTTTTAAGATCTGACACTAGTATGTCATGTCTTTGAGCTAGCAATAGGGGACTCCCACCATTGAAAATGGAAAATGCATGCACTCTAGGTAGGGCCATATGGAATAATGATCTATTCAAATGGAAATATATTACCCTAAGCTATGATCTATTAGTAGGAGGAGTGGAAAAATATCTCATAGGTCTATGTACTACTGCTAAACTCCTAACTGGTGATAGAGAGAGTCTATGCTTTCTTCTTCTAGGATTTGAAAATGAAATTTTAGTATATTGGAAAACAACTCTAGAAGATGCTCTTGTTTGAGCTTTGGGCATGAATCTCAAAAATTCTAGTCTAAAACTAAGATGTAGATATAGAATCACCAAGTGGTTGAATGTGAGCCTCTTGAAGGTTGAAATGCTAAGAGCAGCATTGCCTTCTTAGCACAAAAGTTGAAGTCCTTATTTCGACACCAAAAGACTTGAAATTTTTTGAATATTGTCCCACTAGGCATGCCAAAAAATATTAACACGAAAGTCTACACCCTTGCTTGAGAAAATACTTCTTAGGTGACCTTGTGTAACATGGAAATGACCTCCAAGTGTGGGACTTGCACTCTGAGGTCGAATCTCTAGAGAAGGCTGACTTCTTTACTATCAAGATGAACCTACACTACCACTTTGAAGGAAAAGGGAGGAGATTGAAATTAAAATGTTGAAAGGGAAAGGGGGGTGATGCACCAAGATAGAAATATGGCTATAACCCTACTTGTAAATGCACAACAAATTAATGAAAGCACCAGAATACACTAGTCTTGGCTCTATTCTATCTCTAAGAAACCACATACAGGTCTGGAATTGGTTGAAGTGCTGAAAAGAAAGGAACTTCACTATACAACAACTACTAATAGACCTAACACAACATATAAATCAATAAAATGGAAATGAAACATTCACTGCAAGGAAAACACATGCACTAGTAAATAGAATGGCAAGAAAAGGTAAGGAATAGAGATTTCATTAATAGAAGGAAAAAATTGCATAGTATAATGCTGCTACACAATACAAATGGAGAAGAACCCGAATTTTTTTTTTACAAATTTCCTTTATAGATCAGGCATAACTTAGATTTGGCTATCAAGATCGAATCCCCACCAAAGTGGATTTGAGCTATAGAGAGCAATATATGAAGATCAGAGTAAAATCTAATCTTGAAAATATCTTGTTGTAGTAGAGTACAAGGAAAGGCCAAATAAAGAATTTGGTGACTAAAAAGATAATCATCATGGAAAAATCATTCAATAGACAGGAAGGGAATCAAAGCCCAAAGAGACACTTTTGCATTAAATGAATATTCCTGGTAACATGCTATTAGTAAACAATTTTTCTCATATGGGCTCATATGCAAAATAGAGAAAAAGTGTATACCAACAAATGAATTCCTAAAAGTACTAAGGAATTCTCTACTTCAAGTTTCCTCAATGAAAATAGGCGCAGCTACCTTTATTGCAAATAAAGAATTTTTGATCTTAAAACTCAATAGAATTACCTTTTTAGAATCCAATCTGCTAACATTGTTGAATCAACTTATTCTATCTCATCAATAAAAAAAAATGTTTATGCCAAAAAACCACTCGATTTTAATTATCAAGATTATCCACATAGATGAAAATTAAATAATTGAGCAGGAAAATTTAATAAAACTAACTTCTCACAGCATCCCAAGTCCTAAATTGACAACTTTAGAATCAATAAGAAACACAACTAAGAGCTTTTGCATAAATAGTATCTTCAAAAATATTGATTTAAAGAGGAAAACAATAGTATCTACTTACAAAGCCATTAACCAAAATTAAACTATAGAGTTTTCTTCGTATTTGTAAAGTTTTGAAATGCTACTTCTAAACTTGGAATTAAACCACAAACAAAATAAGTTTTGTCTATTGATCTGTTGGAGATTTCTAACCCCTATATAATACTAGTTATTACATATTTATAGGCATGGGGCTAAATAACTGCCAAAACTACCCCACCAGAAGTAAATAGTCTCTTGGTTAACATAACTGATAACTAAAATGCAAGAAAAGAATAATGACAAAAGAAAGAACAACTAAGCGACTAAATGTAACTGCTTCTTCCCATCAGGTAGCGCCATCTCCATTGGCCATGATCCTTGCCACTTTCCACATTTCATAGGCAGTCGAAAAGGCTGAAATGATGGATTGATGTGGTAGACTGATAAAGGAAAACCTTTGTTTCTAGATCTCCTTTTCTTTCTTTAGTTTAGCTACCTTTTCTTCATGCATTTCTAAGTGCTTCAGATTAATGATTCACATGGCCTCTGTATGCACTACATTAGAAAAATCTTGCTTAGTTGGAGCCTTCTTGTCCTAGAGTTCTTGGAAATTTTTATGAACCTCCCTGATTACTTCTTTGGATTGGGCAATGGAGTTGTCTTCCTTACTTGTGAACTGCTTGACAAAACACTTAAGGTCATTTTGAATTATTTGATTTATGATCTTAAGTTCTTGCAGCTTTTCCTGCATCTCAGTCACACCTTGTATCAATGCTTCATTTCACCATTTGATGCAGTCTTTAATAACATACAGGGCCTTTTCATCCAAACTGGCCATAAGACATTTGGCCTAGAATTTCTACAATCCAAATTCTTGAACATCTTCTAGTCACATTACTACCTTTGCCCAGTTATTTCTCTCTTTCTCATAGCCTTCATTGCTTGTTTCCACCTTTTTAGTAATGGTTGTTATTTCCTTTGAAGTTTAATCCAGGTGACCTATGTGTTTTACTATGTCATCCAAGACACATTGTACCCGTTCTCCTGCTATTTTCACCGTTGCTTTACATTTGTACAAGTTCTCCAGTGATTGCATGTTAGTTGCAGAGGACACATCAATGATCATTGACATCTCACTGATTGGCTTTACCTCTGGGTGAAGGATAGCATTAATATATTGCACCATGTTCTTGATAGTTTCTTTCATTTCCTGTTTGTCTTGTCCATTTTTCCATACTCTATGCACAATCTTTTTATTGGAGGCTTCAAAGAATTCCATATCAACGTCATAGTTCCCTTTTCCTAGATCAATTTTTGTTATCTAGTAGTCTTGAGTTTCTAGGGACTCACGTGAGCTTCCATCCAGTGGTGTAGCTATCTTTACTAACCAATGCCCAAAGTTCTTATCAAATCCTTTCGTTAGTCCTTGCCTTCTTCACTTTAGGTGTCTTTCCTAGGCACCTACTAACTAAATCATTTATAGGCATGGATAGAGGAACCATACTCCTCTTCTTTTCCATTGAATTCTCTAACCATTTAGGCATGACCTAGTCCTTATTTGTAGCAGGGGAGAATTTTGATAAGACAAGACTACTATCTGGGCCCTCAGTATTTACTGGCAAGCTCTGAGGTTCTGCTCCACTGTCTTCCATAGGTGTTTCTTTTGCAACCTCAAGATCAATTGTTATGGTACCCTTTCTCTTGGTGGTTGATGCCTTCCTTGTGCTTGAATGGGTCACCCACTTTGCCTTAGGAGTACCTTCTTGAACATGAAGTTGAAGAGGCTCTAGAACTGTTTCAACTTCAACTTCAACTAGACCTACAATAGGATCATGAATACTTTGATTAGTGTTCTCATTTCACTTTTTGGGAGTCTTTTTACCTTTTCTTTTTGAAAAATTCCCAGAAAGATTAGGAGTGGCAATAGTTTTCAATTTTATCCATTTTGCAGTTCTAGCTAACACATCTTTAGTACAGGAGTAAACATCATCTTCTTCCCTTCTTCCCTAGTCAATTATAGGAATGGGCATGCACTCAATCTTATTAATGTATAACAAGTCAAAAACTTCTTCAAAATCCTCCTCTTTTAACCCACATGTATCTAGTTCCACATTAAGCATATTGATTTGTTTCACAGTGAGGTGTGACCATAGTGCCTTTCTTACTTCAAATTCATTAAGGCAATTTGCCCAATAATCTTCTAATTGTGGGGTGTGAACAAGGGACACTGCATTCTTAACATTATTTTTGACAAAACTTGTATAATCAAAATCTTACTGGGAAGAGAAGGGTTTAAAGTACAAATGAGCCAATGATTCCTTTGCTAACATAGCTTCCTTTAGACGGGGACATCTATAATGTCCAATTTCAATAGGAAAAAATACTAAAGAAGACCTCTTGGAAACTTGAAAAGACTCTACTATAGAGACAAATTGTTTGCATACTTCAGATAAAATAGAGTCTAAACAATAATGAGGTAATTTTAGTGGCTCACCATAAAAGCCATCTATCTTAATATATGTGAATCTGAGAAATTGAATATAAAAGTAGCCATAGATTTGCACAACTTGCATGGCTTGTTCAGACAATTTTTCATTCTCATGACCTTGAAGTTCGAAGACCAGCCTTCCTAGAAAGACATCATTTACCTTTCTAAACTCTTTACACAAAGTAGTCTCCTGAAGATTACTATAATACTAGTAAACGGGGATTTCATCAACCCAAGGTGTATGTGGGAGGTTTTCTCATTCCTTGGAAGCTGCTAGAATATAAATCAGATAGGAAGATAAGAAAAATGGACAAAATTCATTGACATCTATTAAACCTTTATGCAAATTCTTAGCAATTATGTTGGACCAATCAATAAACTTACTTCCTTTCACAATCTTCTATATTAAAAAGTACATCTAGGATTCCCAGTGTAAAGCATGTTCATTCCCCTTAATCCTATTCAACAAAAGAACAATATCTATAATCTCCTTTATAAAATGCTTAATAGTTAAAGGCTTGGGTAATCTGGAACCCCCTTCTATAGGTTTTAGGAGCTAGGACTGAGCTACACTATTATCATAGCTACTTTTTCCTTTGACATACAGGTGCTATGCTTCTTCAAATGTCCATGACTTGTAGGGCTCTTTGTGCAAAATTCTAAAAGTTGAATAGACACTGGTTTTATTGATTTTAACTATTAGCTCACCTGAAACTTTCATAATGCACTTGGTGGCAGGGTCGTAATGGTTTCACACTTGATAACAAGTTTTGGGCATGTGATTGCAATGAGAAATGCAGTCGCTTCCAATAACCCACTATTAGGTAACTTTTCATAAATGGGTCCTGATTGGGTGTTTTTGGTTCTCTCAATAACATCAAAAAAATTCTTATTTACTAGAAACATATCACAAATTTCAAGCAAAGAACTGAGAAAAAATGACTTTTCAAACTTGGGAATTTTAGGATGAAATAGTGTCATGATTGCTATGAAAGACAAAATTTAAAGGATACACCCTGAATTATCCCAAAATAAAGAACATATAAAATGAAATTACAGGGGGTTATGGAAGCACACTTATAGTTTGATAGAGCTATAGCCTACAGTTCATTCTCCTTACCCGACAACATTGGAACTTCTTTTCAAATGGTAGAATGATTGGGAAAAAAAAAGGTAAAATGAATGCATTTAAGGGATGGTTTACAAGGAAATCATAGGAAATATTTGGTAAGTTAATGCAATAATTACTTATTCGTGTGACATGCATTGGAAAAGACCCACATGAGTGATTTGCTTTAAATGCCCCTCAAATTTGCATGCTTACTGACATTCTGTGTCATCATGAAATGAAAAATTTAGCCTTTCACCAACTCTTGCCTTATCTACACACATATTGCCTTAAAATGCTCTATTTATAATCTTGCATGCTTTGGGAAACATTTTTTACTAGGGCCCACCTTACTTTTAGCTTGAAGATTGAAAACCTGCATGAAAACAAGCGTCAGTATGCAAAATTGACATCGAAGCTGAAGTTGAAGTTTTAGTTGATTTAGCTTCAACTTCAACTTCATCTTCACTACAACTGACTCAGGGAATGGAAATAGCTATGACACATGGAAGACTAACACGGGCTCAAAATTGAAGGTGAAGAAAACTAAAACTTCAAGTTCAACTTCAAAGTTAAGAAAAGACTCAGAACAAAACCATGGCTAAGGTGCAAGAAAAATATAAGTGGTAACAATTGGCTCCAATTGGGGAATGAGACTAGGAGGATCATGGATGAACCCATGGCCTTTGGCGTTGTAGACTGACTCAAAAAGACAAAAACACAACCCAAAAAAAGTAGTATTTACAATTAGATAGAAAATAGACTAAAAAATGGTACAACTTGAGGTCCTGCCTATTATAAGATAGGGGAAGTTCATCTCGATTAAGGTATTGCAACTTGAAGGCATTCAAATCCAGTTCCTCAGATATCACAAATGGGCCTTTCCATAAGCTCTCAAATTTGGTGTGGGCTCCTTTAGGTTCCTTTCTCTTGTCCCACAAAAATACCTAATCTCCTTCCATGAATTTTTGTGGCCTTTCCTTTCTTTCAAAAATATTTTTGACCCTTGCTTGATGGTTTGTGATATGATCCACTAACTCTCTTCTTTCTTCTTCTGTTTTTTGGAGGTATAGTATTCTCTTTTTAATGGAAGACTAGAACATTTCTCTTCAATTGTTTTTTTGCAAATTCAATGCAACTAGCTCCAAAGACAGGGACAATTGTGCTTCAACTCCATACACCAGTTCAAAACATGTCATGCCTATGGCTCTTTTGGGAGAAGTCCTGTCAGCCCAAACTGCTTCATATAACTTCTTGTGCCAATATTTTCCTTTCTCATCTATCAGCTTTTTGATAATATTCACCAAGTCTTTAATTCATATACTCTACTTGTCCATTGCGTTGAGGGAAATAATCTGAAGCATGAGAGAATTGGATGCCATGATCATAGCAATACAATTGAATTTCTCGGGATGAAAAACTCTGTGCATTATCAGTCACTATTTTGCTGGGAGCACAAAAACAGGTCAAAATATTTTTTGTCAAAAATTTACACACTACATGTGATGTTGTTTCTTTAAGAGGATATACTTCCACCCATTTAGTAAAATAATCAAGGGCAGTAAGGATGTGTGTATATCCTGCACTCAAATTTGGATTAATAGGCCCTACAAAATCCAACCCCCACTATTGAAAGGGTTCTTTTATAATCACAGGCTTAAGAGGGAGAGTGGCCAATTATGGTTTCCTGGTAAACAATTTACATTTCTCACAATTCCTTACCCAATGATAGGCAGCTTTAAACATACTTGGCCAATAGTATCTGCTTCTTAGAATTTTAAAAACTGTCATTGTTGATGAAAAATGACTACCACATGCTCCATCATGGAAAGTTTTTAGTAATTTTTCCTACTGGTTAGTAACAACACATCTCAAAAATATACCATCCAGACCTCTTTTGTATAAGGTTCTTCTTTTTCACCTTCTGCAATAAGCTTACACAATCCTTATCCTCAAATCATTTTACTTGGTTGGATATCCAAATCAAATTCTTTGACTTTTGCTACCCATGTTGCTCGATTGTTGATTGCTACATCCTATTGTGTGAGAATACTTTTGTCTACAGTAGATGGCACATACACTATAGAATGTGAATGCAAAATATAGTACCAAAAGTATTTTACTACTTTCATAATAGAGAAAGCTTGTTTTTTAGATAAAGAATAGTTAAGCTCATGTTTCTTCAGTGGGACACTCATGAAAGAGATAAGCATCTCTTCTCCTTTGTCGTTCTTTTGGACCAATATTCCTGACATGGTATGTTCTGATGCATAACAATACATTATGAAGTCTTTTTTAAAATCAAGATGAAAAAGTGTCGGAGCTTTGGCAATAGCTTCTTTTACCTCCTTGAATTCTTTTGATGTTGGTTCATCCCATTTGAAATTTTTATTTTCACTGAGCAACTTGGCCATAGGTTTAATAGTTTCTATGAAATTAGGTGCAAATTTTCTCAGGAAGTTGATTTGTCCAAAGAAGGATTTAACACCATTTTGGTTGAGAGGAAGACATAACTGTTGAATGTCCTTTACTCTCTCTAGGTGAATTTTGATTCCTTCTTTTGAGACCATGTGCCCAAGTAACTTTCCCTCTATCACAACAAAAATTGATTTCTTAGGGTTTAATGAAATTCCATGCTCCCTACATTTTTTGAGCACTTTCCTCAGATCTTTTAGGTGTTTCTTCTACCTTCTTGAGAACACTATCATACCATCAAGATACACCATGATAAACCTATCCAATAAGTTACCGAAGGTTGAAATTATAGCTCACTGAAAGGTGGTGCCAACATTTATTAAGCTAAAAGGCATTCTTTTGGAGGAAAAGGTGCCCCATGGTGTTGTAAATGCCATTTTGTGTTGATCTTCTTTAGCAACTTCTATTTGATTATAACCTGAGAAATCATCTAGGAATGACATCATTTCTGATCCAGTAACCATTTGAAGAATTTGATCCATTATTGGCAAAGCAAAATTGTCCTTCAAACTTGCTTGGTTAAGGTTTCTAAAATCAATGCAAATCTGTATCTCTCCATTCTTCTTTTTGACTAGCACTATGTTTTCCACTCATGTCGAATGATGAATTGGAAAGATAATGCAAGCTTTAAGAATCTTATCTATTTCTTTAAATATTGCATCATAAAATTTTGGATTATATGTTCTCAATTTCTACCTAAAAGGAGAGGTACCAGTTTCAAAGTAATGTGGTGTTTGAATTGACCATTTCTGAAAGTCTTTAAGTCATCATAAGACCAGGCAAAGACATCTATATATTTTGTAAGAAGCTTGATGAATCTAGCTTTCTCACCTTCTTTACAGTAGGTTCCCAAATTAATAATTTTGGGATCATGTTTATCTCCCAAATTCACCTTTTCATAATCAGCATTTGGATCATCTTTAGGTTTTGAATCTTGAGCTAAGAAAGTATCTTGCTTGTCAAAGAGTTTTTCAAGCTCTACCATGCCTTTGGGTATTACATTCCCTTTTAATTGTAACACATCACTCTCATCAGTGAGATCAAGAAAAAATTCTCTACACCCAACATCCGAGCCTTCAAAATAGTTAGTAGTGAATTTTTTGATACTTTGCAAGAAAGCATTAATTTGGGCATCATCTTTAAATAATTTCCATGAATTATTATTATCAAGGACACTTGGTCTATGAATGATCTCCACTGAATACTTTCTATTTATGAAATTAGGATGGGGAATTAACAAAGAAGTTGATACTACCAAGGAGTCTGCCCTATCATTCTATTCTCTAGGAATTGCTTCAATAGCAAAAATATCAAAACCTTCAATGTTGTCCCATACACAATTTCTATAGTGCTTTAACCTTTGATTCTTCACTAAGAACATGTCTTTAACTTGCTTCACTAGTAATTCAACATCTCCCCATATCCCCTTGCCTTTAGTAGTTTGATATTCCTCCTCTTGGCTTCTTCTATACCTAAGAGTAAAGTTTAATATTCTGTTGTATTATTAGTATTTTCAAAGGAAAGTTTATAAGAAGAAGAGAATTTCTCACGATCAAGTTACATCAGTACTACACCAACCCCAAAACCATTTGAACAACAGCTTTCATCAAACTCAAGAGTCCATAGTGAATCTTCTATAGCTGATTTCTCACATGTTTTTTCATTTTTAGACAAGATCAAATAGTTAGCAAAATTAGTTTCTTAATGAAGGATTTGAGATTTGGGATCATCAGATGGAAACACTGTATATTTGGATTTGGCTTCAGGTAACAAGGTTACTTTCTCTTTTTCCACAAGTATAACAGCTTGGGACCAATCCATTTTAGCTTCCCCTCCCAGGTCGTGATAGAAAGTTTGGCTAAGAAGCATACCATAACTTGTAGGAATGTCTACTACTAAGATGGTGAGCTTAATTCTTTTTTGAGAGTAAGTAGCTAAAGACACACGGGCATCCTTGGTTTGACCTAATAGAGGTACTTGTTTTGAATCGATGGAGTAACATTTGCCAAATGTTTTAGTTAAAGGAAGACCTAAAGATTTTGCTACTGCTACTAGCATTATATTATCAGAAGCACCTAGATCTATGATGTAGTTTCTTAGCTTAAAGCCATGGAGAAAGAGGGAGACATAGAATGGATCAGGTTTATGATTATAGGAAGGTTTGGGACAAATCTTGTCCGGTTGGATTATCTCTTCCAATTTATTGGATGTTTGTGTCTCAGATTTATTTCCATTGGGAGATTCCTTCTTCTCTTGGGAAACTATTTCATTGTCTCCAAAAGCCTTGATTTCATTGATTTGCTTAGTTGCTATGTTAGGAGATGTCTGATTAACATATTCAATCAATTTATTAAGTTCACCAGGATTCATTCTCAAATATTCTACAGAAGAAATTTGTATCCTTGATGCTTTACAAAACTCAAAAATGTCAAATGTAGAGTTAGAATCAGCCCTTTTCAAGATGTGAAGAGTAGTTGTTGGAACAGGGGATGACTTACCCTCAATTTCTCCCTTTGCCTTTTGTTCCTTGGCCTAAGTAGAAGTTGTACTATTTTTAGCATGAACATCTACTGCTGCGGTTCTTTGCCCTCGGGTCAACACCGAACATGAAGCCTCTTCTAAGGTTAATAAGATGTCATTACACCTATCAAAATCAGATTCATACTCAAGGTAAAAGCTTACAAAGTTGCTAGGTTCCTCAAAAGTTCTTCCTCTATTATTACATTAGTGGAAATTGCTTTTTCTGCTTCAAGTTGCTAATATCTAATATTTTTAGGGCAAGAACTTCCTTCATGATCATTTACGAGATGGAAAACACACATGTTATTTTTTCTAGATGGAGCTTCAATTTGCAATTTTTGTTGACTTGAGGGTAATGTAAGCTATTTTCCTTGAAAATTACTTTGTTGTGGATATTTTCTTGGAATATCTTGGTAATGAGTGTTTATTTTAGGGAGTTGCTTCGTAATAGTCATCACATCATTAATGAGCTTTTGAACTAACAGGTCTAATTTTTCTGAGGAAGATGGTTGAGGTTTAAAACTCTGCATCTCTTTTTTCCATTTCCCTATAGCTAAAAAGTCATCTTCTAGTTCAATTTCTAGTCTTTGGGTAGCTTCAACATCTGCTACTCTATTTCTCCTTAAGTGAAAGTTGATGTCTGGAGGCATTGCATTAACAAAGAATCCTTTACAGTTCTCATCATTGGGTCTCTTAGAAGTAGGAATTTTGTGAATTATCTTATTAAATTTTGCTACAAAATCTCTCATGGGTTCATGTACTTCCTTTTTTAACTAGGTTAATTGAAGTATCAAAGTATGTTCATCATCAGTAGATTTAAATCTATCTTCAAAAGCAATGCGCATATGATTCCAGTTAGTAATGGACCCTTGTGGGAGATGATGAAACCAGTCAACAACATCATCAATTAAGGTTTGTACAAATAGCCTCATAGCCACATCGTCATGTGCAATAGCAAGGACTACATGTGTAGTATTAAAAGTATTGAGATGTTCATTAGTTGATTTCTTTCCATTACCATAAAATTTGGGTAACAATTCTCTAGCACCTTTAGGAAGTGGATGTAGGTTACCTTAGGGAGCCAAGGGACCTACTTGTGCACCCCACAGGTTAGCAGCCATTCTAGGTGGAAAGAAATTCCAAGGTTGGACATTTAAATGAGAAGGTATTAATGTCCTTGGTAAGATTAGGGCTTGAAGGCTTGCAGTTACAAGGGTTGATTTCCTAGGAGAAGTTGGCCTACTTTTACTCTTGACAGACTTCTTTCACTTCTTGGAAAGATTAAGGGTGAAATTAAGGCTCTTTACAAATTCATAAGACTCATCAATAAACTCCTTCCTTTCTTCACTTCGAGTATATGTTTTACTAGCTAGTTTATCACAATATAGACCAACATTCAACACAAAGAATGGCCTTGGGATTAGTCTATCAACTATTGCTTCTTCGTTAGTAATTGGTACACCTCTAATAAGTTCTTCCCTTTCTTCTTCTCTTTTGAGCACTTGATTAACTTGTGTAAACTATTCTAGGCTTGTTCTAAGTTTTTAGGCTTGTTCACTTAGATCTAAAATAATGTCCTCTTGAGTATTATCAAACCCTAAGCCTAGTTGAAGTACTGGGAAAATTTTGTGAGGAGGCAAAACCATTTTAGTCTTCCCCAGTAGAGTCGCCAAAAACTATTAGTAAATAGTTTTTCTCATATGGGCTCATTTGCAAAATAGAGAAAAAGTGTATACCAAAAAATGAATTCCTAAAAGTACTAAGGAATTCTTTGCTTCAAGTTTCCTCAACGAAAATAGGTGCAACTACCTTTATTGCAAATAAAGAATTTTCGATCTTAAAACTCAATAGAATTACCTTTTTAGAATCCAATCTACTAACATTGTTGAATCAACTTATTCTATCTCATCAATAAAAAAAAATGTTTATGCTAAAAAACCACTCGATTTTAATTATCAAGATTATCCACATAGATGAAAATTAAATAATTGAGTAGGAAAATTTAATAAAACTAACTTCTCACAACATCCCAAGTCCTGAATTGACAACTTTAGAATCAATAACAAACAAAACTAAGAGATTTTGCATAAATAGTATCTTCAAAAATACTAATTTAAATAGGTAGACAATAGTATCTACTTACAAAGCCATTAACCAAAATCAAATTGCAGAGTTTTCTTTGTATTTATAGAGTTCTGAAATGCTACTTCTAAACTTGGAATTAAACCACAAACAAAAATAGTTTTGTCTATCAATTTGCTGGAGATTTCTAACCCTTATACCATACTAGTTATTACATATTTATAGGCATGGGGCTAGACAACTACCAAAATTACCCTGCTAGGAGTAAATAATCTCTTGGTTACCATAACTATTAACTGAAATGCAAGAAAAGCAAAATGACAAAAGAAAGAACAACTAAGCAACTAAGTGTAACTACTTCTTCCCATCAGGTAGCACCATCTCCACTAGCCATGCTCCTTTCCACCTTCCACATTTCATAGGTAGTTGAAAAGGCTGAAATGATGGACTGATGTGGCAGACCGATATAAGAAAATTGTTGTTTCCAGATCTCCTTTTCTTTCTTTAGTTCAACTACCTTTTCTTCATGTATTTCTAAGTGCTTCAGATTAATGATTAGCATGGCCTCTGTATGCCCTACATTAGAAAAATCTTGCTTAGTTAGAGCCTTCTTGTCCTAGAGTTCTTGTAACTTTTTCTAAACCTCCCTAATTACCTCTTCGGATTAGGTAATAGAGTCATCTTCCGTACCTGTGAATTGCTTGACAAACCAATTAAGGTCATTTTGAATTATTTGGTTTATGATCTTAAGTTCTTGTAGCTTTTCCTTGATCTTGGTCACACCCTATATAAATGATTCATTTCACCATTTGATGCAGTCTTTAATAACATATAGGGCCTTTTCATACAAATTGGCCATAGGACATTGAGCCTAGAATTTTTGAAATCCAAATTCTTGAACATCTTCTAGCCACATTACTATCATTGCCTAGTTATTTCTCTCCTTCTTATAGCCTTCATTGCTTGTTTCCACCTTTTTTGTAATAGTTGATATTTCCTTCGAAGCTCCATCGAGATGACCTATGTGTTTTACAATGTCATCCAAGATGCATTGTACCAATTCTCCCACTATTTTTACCAATGCTTTACAATTGTGCAGGTTCTCTAGTGATTATTCGTTAGTTGCAGAGGACACATTGATAATCATTGACATCTCGCTAATCAGCTTTGCCTCTGGGTGAAGGATAGCACTAATATATTGCACCATGTTCTTGATAGTTTCCTTCATTTCCTATTTTTCCTATCCATCTTTCCATACTCTATGCACAATCTTTTTATTGGAGGCTTCGAAGAATTCCATATCAACCTCACGGTTCCCTTTTCCTAGAATAACTTTTGTTTTCTAGTAGTCTTGAGTTGCTAGGGACTTGCGTGAGTTTCCATCTAGTGGTGTAGCTATCTTTTTTGACCAATGCCCAAAATTCTTATCAAAACTAATCCTTGTTTTAGTCCTTTCCTTCTTTAGTTTAGCTATCTTTCCTAGGCATTTATTGACTAAATCATTGATCGGCATGGGTAGAGCAACCATACTCCTCTTCTTTTCCACTGATGTCTCTAACCATTTAGGTGTGACCTGGTCCTTATCTGTAGCAAGGGGTAATTTGACTAAGGAAAGACTACTATTTGGGCCCTTGGTATTTATGTGCAAGCTCTAAGGTTTTGGTACACTATCTGCCATAGGTGTTTCTTCTACAACCTCAAGATCAACTGTTATGGTACACCTGCTCTTGGTGGTTGACACATTCCTCGTGCTTAAACTATTCCCCCACTTTTCCCTAGGAGTACCTTCTTGAATGTGAAGTTGAACTGGCTCTAGAACTACTTCGACTTCAACTTCAACCGGACCTACAACAGGATCATGAGTATTTTGATTAGTGTTCTCTTTTCACTTTTTGGGAGTCTTTTTACCTTTTCTTTTTGAAAACTTCCCAGAAAGATTAGGAGTGGAAATAGTTTTTTATTTTATCCATTTTGTAGTTGTAGTTAACACATCTTTAGTATGGGAGTAAACATCATCTTCTTCCCTTCTTCCCCAATCAATTTCAAGGATGGGCATTCACTCAATCTGATCAATGTAGAACAAGTCAAGCACGTCTTCAGAATCCTCCTCTTTTAGCCCACATGTATCTAGTTCCATGTTAAACATATTGATTTTTTTAACAGTGAGGCATGACCATAGTCCCTTTCTTACATCAAATTCATTAAGGTAGTTCACCCAATAATCTTCTAATTGTGGGGTGTGAACAAGGGATGGTGCATTCTTAACATTATTTTTGACAAAACTTGTATAATCAAAACCTTCTTGGGAAGAGAAGGGTTTAAAGGACAAACGAGCCAATGATTCTTTTGCTAACATAGCTTCCTTTAGACTGGGCCATCTATAATGTCCAATTTCAATAGGAAAAACACTTAAGGAGACCTCTTGGAAACTTGAAAAGACTCTACTATAGAGACAAATTGCCTACATACTTTAGATAAAACCATAGATTCTAAACAGTAACGAGGTAATTTTAGTGGCTCACCTTGATATATGTGAATCTAGGAAATTGAATATAAAAGCAACCATAGATTTTCACAACTTGCATGGCTTCTTTAGACAACCTATCATTCTCATGACTTTGAAGTTCAAGGACCAGCCTTCGTAGAAAGATATCATTTACCTTTCTAAACTCTTTACACAAAGTAGTCTCCTAAAGATCACTATAATATTGGAAAATGGGCATTTCATCAACCCAAGGTGTATGTGGGAGGTTTTCCCATTCCTTAGAAGCTACTAGAACATAAATCGGATAGGAAGATAAGAAAAATGGACCAAAGTTGTTGATAGCTATTAAACCTTTATGCAAATTCTCAGCAATCAGGTCAGACCAGTGAATAAACTTACTTCCTTCAACAAGCTTCTAAATAGAAAAGTACACCAAGATTCCTAGTGAAAAGCATGTTCATTCCCCTTAATCCTATTCAATAGAAGAACAATGTCTGCAATCTCCTTTATAAAATTCTCAATAGTTTAAGGCTTGGGCAATCTGGAATCCCCTTCTATAGGTTTTAGGAGCTAGGACTGAGCTAGCCTATTATCATAGCTTCTTTTTCCTTCGGCATATAGGCACTCTACTTCTTCAAACATCCATGGCCCATAGGGCTCTTTGTGGGGAATTCTAAAAGCTAACTAGACACTGGTTCTGTTGATTTTAAGAATTACCTCCCCTGAAACTTTCTTAATGCACCTGTTGGTAGGGTCGTAATGGTTTGCACACTCAATAACAAGTTTTTGGGCATGTGATTGTAGTGGGAAAGGTGGCAGCTTCCAATAACCCACTATTAGCTAACTTTTGATAAATGGGACCTAACTTGGTGTTTTTGGTTCTCTTAATAACATCAGAGAAATTCTTATTTACCAAAAATGTATCACAAATTTTAGGTAAAGAACTAAGAAAAAATGACTTTTCAAACTTGGGCATTTTAGGACAAAATAACATCATGATTGCTATGAAAGATAGGTTTTAAAAGATACACCTTGAATTATCCCAAAACAAAGCAAACACAAAATGAAATTACAAGGGGTTATGGTAGCATACTTACACTTTGATAGAGCAATAGCTTGTGGTTCATTCTCCTTACCAACAACATCGAAACTTCTTTGCAAATGGTAGAATGATTGGGGAAAAAAAGGTAAAATGAATGCATTTAAGGGATGGTTTACAAGGAAATCGCAGGACAGATTTGGTAAGTTAATGCAATAATTACTTATTTGTGTGACATGCATTGGAAAATACCCCCATGAGTGATTTTCTCTAATGCCCCTCAAATCTGCATGCTTACTGACATTCTGTGTCATCATGAAATGACAAATTTATCCTTTCACAAACTCTTGCCGTATCTACACACATGCTGCCTTAAAATCCTCTATTTATAATCTCACATGCCTTGGGAAACATTTTTTACTAGGGCCCACCTTACTTTTAGCTTGAAGATTGAAAACCTGCATGAAAAAAAGTGTCAGTATGCAAAATCAACATCGAAGCTAAAGTTGAAGTTTCAGTTGATTGAACTTCAAATTCAACTTCATCTTCACTATGATTTACTTGGGGAACATAAAGGGCTATGACACATGGAAGACTAATACGGGCTTTACTTGAAGGTGAAGTAAATCGAAACTTCAAGTTCAAATTCAAAGTTAAGAAAAGACTCAGAACTAAACAATGGCTAAGGCGCGAGAAAAATATAGGTGGTAACACATGCCATGACCATAACAAATCCATTTGTGTTGTTGTCAAAAAATGCAAGATGGGATAACATGCAATGTTAACCTACTGCAAAAATCACAAAGTTGACCCATGTGAGATAGATCAAATCTACCCAAAAATTGGCAACTGTTGATGTAGATCTCCTTTTTCAAATTAGATGGTTCAGATGTTTCAAGAAAATCTCCAACACCTGATTAAAACATGGCCCTCAATCAAGATTTCTTTATTTCAAATGGGCAACCAAGATGCTATAGAAATCTCCTCAATAAGTGAGTAAAACACAACCATAGATCAAGATCTTCCTTCATAACCATGGGCAACTAGGATGTACTCATAATATACCAAAGATGCTTCCAGATCCAATGGCCATCATATCTTCACAAGAGAAAAGGGAAGCAATGCAAAAATATGACCATCGTCTGATGTGAATGGTTTACGTAGAATGTTAGCCCAACATTAAAATTTATGTTAACCCACAACTTGGAACATGAAGAAAAATTGAACTACTCAGTATATAAAGGAATTGGCTCGGCATATGAAGAATTAGAGTTAACATGAGATGTTAACTTGACCGAGAAGCATGTTAACCCACATCAAAAGAATCCAACCCATTGAAGATCTCTCAAATTGATTATCAATCATGGACTTAATGGAGGGAAAAAAAGGGCAACACTAAATAGTTGGACTTAAAAAGTCTCTTTTTCCTTCACATTCTTTGAACTAGAAGCCATTTTTGTGAACTAGGGTTTAAAAAATTGAAACTATGTAACTCGACACATGAAGAATACCTTTGAAATAGATGAACTATTGCTTGATCTTTGCTAGAATCCTTGCAAATGCTTCACACTGGCTTTTGAATCACTTCTTTGCTTTATTTGTTCTTGTTCTAAATTTTTGATGATGAAAAATGGGTTGAAATCAGCCTTATACCCTACAAGACATCACATTTATTGCATGGTGCATGTACAACTATAAAATTTGCTTCAATACAATTTCTATTTTACTTGGCATCCATAGAGATTTTACCATTACTTGGAATCTATTGGTTTTGCCTTTACTCAGTAGCTATTATTGACACAGCTCCAACTAGCTTTGGCTAACAACTCAACACTTGTATTTTACTTACCATCTGAAGAGGACTTTTCTCATTCGGCAGTAATGTGAAAACTTGAAGTTTTGACCTTAGACTTTCCTCCTTGTCTTGCATCTTTATTAATACTAACCTATCCTATTTAGTACTAACTTATCTTGGAACTAATGTATGATAATATATTTTAAATATCAATCCCACATACTTCTTTTGCTTAGTTGGATGAACTATGACTACTTGACCTATTAGGTGAAGTGATCCCTCCATTTTATGTGTTGCTTCCATCTCTTTTCTTTCATGTTTTATTTATCTCTCCTCTGGTGTGCTCAATATCTACCTTGCCTTTTCCTTTGTTGACTCAGAATTAAGTGCCTTTGACCTTTTTGGGCAATACTTGCTGATGTGACCTATTTTCAAACAACTAAAACATGTAGTTTGACTTAACATCTACTATAGTTACCACTAAAGTGTGTTCTAATGCAGTTTTCAAGAGTGTGTCCATACTCTTGATAGTAGTGATAGCTTTGCCTAGTATTGTAGTCCCAATTATAGAAGTTTCCATGACTTCTTGCCTTTGTTGACTTGTTTGGTGATCACGTAGGCTTGGATCTGCACTCAAAAGCTCTATGTCCATACTACTGATAGCTGTAGTAGTAACCTTCAAATTTTGGTGTTCTGATTGTTCTAGTTTTGCAATCATATGCTTGGTGGCCTTGCTTATTAAACTTATGGAAATTAGTCAAGTTCTTGGGTTTATCATGTTGGTTTGCATTTTTTCTCCTACATACATTAGCATTATGTGCCTTTTTACCAAAATAATGACAAGTAGGTTTGGAGTGCTTACCTTTGTCATTCCTTTCTTTAGTGGTCTTAGATGATTCTCCTTCTTCAGTGCTAGTATAGCCTAGTCCCACAGTGTCATGGTTGGATCTTGGAGATTTCAGTAGTTGCTTAAAGTATTTGATGGCTTCATTGGGCTTGTTGAAGCTTTCAGTAATCTCTCTTTCTCTTCTCAGATCATTTTGCAGTTGTTCATTCTACAACTTAAATGTGGTAATCTCAACGTCTTTGACATTCAACTCATGATTAGCATTCATCATCTGACTTAGGGTATCCAATTACATGTTGGATATTTTTCCAAGCTCAAATAACTTTTCTTCTAGTCTTTTTGCTAGGTTTCTCTTGTCTTCTTCAATCATGACTTTATCCTCTATGGCTCTTTTCTTTTGTTCACTCACTTCACATAGCATCATGGCTTGTGATTCTTGTTCTATCTTGGAGTTTCTAATCTCCTCAGCTTGTACTCTATTCTTTTCCATTAGGTCTACAATTTTTGCATCAAACTCATTTGAATCTCCATTAGCAAAGAACTTGGTGGTGTCAATCCCTTTAGACTATGTATCATTTTATGCAATGGCAATCTCTTTCCTTCTTTTTAAGGATTTCCTTAATTCCTCCCTATTTTCTTCTAGTGAATGTAGAATGAGCTAGATCCTCCTAGTTTGTAGATCTCCATCTCAAGATCTTTTCTCTAAGTTGTAAGGCTTCTCCTGATGAGAACTTATCTCTAATACTAATTGTTGGAATTACAAATGGGAAACATATACTTCTAAGAGGGGGGAGTTGGGGGGGTGTGAATAAAATGTACTAATCTTTAACCAATAAAACTTTTAATTTTCAACAATACATGCATTAACATATTGAAATAACATGTAAAGTAAATGCATCCACATAAACACTTAACACCAGATATGATCACCTAGAAACCCTCCAAATGAGAAGGTAAAACTAGGGTGGGGATGACACCCACAACTTTTTACTACTATAGCAATAAATTGTAACTAGTTAAGGTTACAAAGTTTTGACCATAAAATATGATCTGCCCTGTGAAAGGCCTACCCTATTAAAGGCTTACAAGAGACTGTTAAGTCCCACCCTATTAAAGGATTTTAACACCCTATTAGAACTATTCCTAGTTAAATGACTTTCAAAACATTCACTTGGAATGTCACCCTGTTAAAGGATTTCACAATGATTGTTAAGTCAACCTTAGTCCAAAGGATTTCACTTTGCTGATACAATTGTACAAAGTAACAATAGAATGTTTGATCTGATAACTTACATTTTTGTCTTGCTAATTTAAGATCCCAATTCTATTCAACTTGATCCTTTATGATCTGATATGTAAATTTTGTATCCTCAATCCTCTATTTTGCAAAATAATTCTATAGTTCTTTTACTTTGCTAAGTCACCTTGAATGCTTTCTGATCAATTCACCCCTTTTCTTCTTTCTATTCTTCGCTTGCATGTTTTTTGAACTCTGGGGCTTTGTCTTCCTTATAAAGACTTTGATGGCTTAGGGCTAGGTATGAATCTATAGTTGAGATTTATCCATTTTGTCGCTTAACCTTTCCAATTTTTTGATTGGTTGCATGTTGGTTGCATAGGAAAATCAAATAGATTCGATATTATCTTCAAATCTTCAGGATCTATCTATAAGTTGGCATAAAAATGGTTTACATAGTTGTTTGTGCCATCACAAACATTTATGTCCAATCTGTGTTACTCGACACTTGATAATACTGATGCTCAACACTTATTGTAATTCTGTCTAGCTCGACGCCTGAACTTTCTTGACATTAACTATTCACTTCACACTTGAATCACTCAGTATGGTCTATTTTCTCCTCACTTGAGTGACTCAACACATGAGTGACTTGACACTCATTGCAACTCGACATCTAAACATATTATACTCAACATGTATTACTAGCTTCGCATGAACTTAGTAAATAACTTAAGTGTGTTGACACTCAATTGTCAAAACCAATCTAAGATCAACATTCCCTTGAAGTCTTTGTTACCTAGGTAAGTGCAAGATTTTTGGTCTCACTTTTGGGTAAAAAATAGAAGTTTTTTTCGTATTTATTAAATTTCTTGCCAATTGATGTCAGAATATAAGGCATTTAGAGATTGAATATAAAAAAACATCATGAATAAAAAATTTAGTGCTAAGAATCTACTTTTTGCATATGCAATTTATTTGTGTACCCATATGATAGATTCTATTTTTGGTATGGATCTCTAAAATCCACTTTTTCAAAATGCCTATTTTAGGACCAAACCACACTTGTTTATGGACACCATAATTCGACACAAATAAATGAATTTTTGTAAATAATTTTTTAAAAAGTTACCTAACACACCATAGATGATAAAAATATTTTTCCTAATTTTTTATTTATTAATTTTAAATTGGCTATAAAGGTAAATTTTAAAACCTCACATGTATAGACAACATAATTTGATCAAAATTTTAGTTTTATCAATTTTTATTTTTTAAACTTCAAAAGAGTTGTTAATAAAAAACCATAAAATAAGAAGTTATGAAGATTTAGTAAGCCTCACTAATTTACATTTAAGTACCACCTTTGATTAAAAAATAATGCAAATATAGTAAATAAAATCATTACACTATAAAACTTATACTTTTCAAATCAGGACAATGAGAACTATAATGAGTTTTTGTTTTGTAAAAAAAATTGATCGGGAAGACCCTCTAAAAATTATGGCAAGGTTTAAATTTGTTAGTTCAATGCCTTAGCCAAATCTTGAGAGGTCCAGGCATAGGCTCGGTCTAACCAAGCCTACCCCAAACTGAAATCTGAGGTGGGAGAAAAAATACAGCCCCATGTTGTAAGAAATGAGTACTCATTTAAAAAAAATAAAATTGACATTTCATATGCATTCTAGCTCCCAAAAAATTAAAGAAATATTCTTTTTAGAAATAGGCACCGATTTAAAAAAAATAAAAATGGGTGCTCATTTCTCAAAAGTTTAAATTTTTTATTTTTTCAAAAAAGGGTACCTATTTTTTGAAAATAAAAAAGGGTATCTATTTTTTTTAAATGGATGTTCATTTTTAAATTTCATATCAGGTATCCAAGGCTAATATGGGTGCCTGCTTCTAAACTAGCATGATCTCAATCCATGGACTTCCATAGATTTGAGACCCAACTTCTTTTTTCCACCCACCTCAATTATCTCAGTTGTCTCTCCTTCCTTGATATTTTTTTCCTTCCTCTCCTCCTTTTCATCTCTATTAGAACACCTTGCAGTAATATGACCAACTTTATTGCATAAAATAGATTATAGAAAGTTTACCTTTGTATTTCCCTTTCCCACTTAGTAGCCTTCTTGCCAATAATGCTTCTAGATCATCAAGGTCATCATCTAATTCACTATTACTGTCCACCAGTTCAATTTTTGCATTTTTTCTTCTTTTAGGTCCGTTAAGGGTTAGTTGAGACTTGAAAGCACATTCAACACTAGAAGGTGTATAATTATTAAAAAAAATGACAACTCAAACGCAACAAGTCTACCAATTAGACTATCTAGGATCAGATGATTACCAAGTGTACATCTCATTTCTTGTATTGTAGATACCCTAATGGTATAAACAATAAGTAAATTTCTCAATACCTTATTGATCATAGTCTCTTTAGGTATGTCTAATCTAGAACATGTAAATGCATTCACCACTACTTTGATTTGACAACAATATTGTGTAACAATTTATCCTTTCATTCTCATGTCATCAAACTTGCCTCTCAAACTTTTAGCTTTAGCCCTTAACACATTTTTCTCCTCCATGAATTTGTGCCGACTTATCCCACATTTTATTTATAGTAGCACAATCTTTCACATCATCAAACTCAACATAACTTAGGGAAGATGTTGGATCTATCATCATTTGACTGTGCTCCTTCTTTTATTTTATTTGCTCGATTGTCATTGGTCTAGGAACTTCTATGTATTCATTGTCTAAGTATTATAGTGTAGAATCTCCAACTCCAAATAGATGCAATCTTATTAGACATTTCCATTCTAGGAAGTTCTCTTTGTTTAGCTTGGGTACCTCTCTCTTGTACATCTTGATCTTTAGCTTTAGTCCCTCCAAACTTTCTATGCAAGAACCAAAGATCTAATACCAATTATTAGAATGATTAGAGTAACTAAGATGGGGGTGGAGGGTGAATAAGTTATCATTGGGTCGAGATGTACCAATTCAACTTTTAGTAACTTCAAAAATATTCAAACAACTTAATCAAACTCATAAGTCCACTCGACCAATATAGAAAATCATCATTGATCCAACTTATTCATATCAATACTAAGATATTAATTTTTGTGTTAGCCAAATTGTAGAAACATTTAATAGTAAATAACTTGATACATGAAAACAACTATCATACATGATAGAAATATTTCACATAGAAACCCAATTTGGGAAAAACCACCAAGTTACATGCTACCACTTTTTCACTCTTTGGGAAGTGAGCTCAGTTAAGAGTGTAACCCTATTAAAAGTTACAAATCACACTGTTAAGTGTGACACTATTAAAGGATTTAACAACCCTATTAGGAGTGGATTTGTTAGAGGTAGTCAAAATATCTAGTTAGAATTTCACCTTGATTAAAGGATCTACTTGATGGGTAAAACTACAAAGTTGTGTCACCTTTTAGTCTGACTTATCAGAACGACTAAATTTAAGTGGTTGTATCAATTTTTTTTTTTTGTTGAAACACATAATCTATATAAATTCATTCTAGCTAAGTTATATATGGTTTCATACTTTTCCAATTGGAAATGTTTATTAAATGCATGTTTTATACTAGTTTGTATCAAATAACTAAAGAAATACAATTATTTTAGAAAAATGACATTTCAATAACTCTTAATATTTTTTATGATATCTTTTCAATAACATATAAACACCATTTTATAGATTTCAAAGTCAAGAGTATTCTCTTATAGAGCTTATAGTATTTTAATTAGATATAGTATAATATAATTAAAATATTCTATAGGCACGTATCTTAACAATTGAAAAGATGTCACTTTTGAGAAAGAAAAAAATATTAAATCATATCAACAAAATTAAAAATTATATTACGTTATAGAGGATAGAGTCATTTTCTAGAATGTATAATTTTTATTCTGGTTAGAATAGATTTATTTTGAAAAATGTGGTGGGAGATGAAAACTATCAATTTCAGGTGAGTTGAAATTTGAATCATTATAAAAGAGGAAATATAGGTCTAAAGCCAAATTTTTTTTTTTATTGTTCTAGCTATATATGTTATCTATAACATAGTTTGAGATCAAAGGGAAATAAACTTATTTCCATATAGTTTTGTGGTGAGAACTAGACCCCTAATTTTTAGCCTTTTTCAACAACTAAAAAATTGTCTATAAAAATTAGGAGAATACATCAATTCTTATTCTAAATAATTATTAAAAATTATAATCCTAAACTTCTTCCATTTTTACAAATTTCATTAGTTTATTTCATTTTCAAATTCTATATAATAATACTAGTTTTATGTCATTGAAGTTGAACAATTATACTTTTGTTAGTGTTTTCCTTTACAAAAAGGTGACACAGGTTTGTGCTTTTACCATGATAGAACTATTAGGTTAACCTTGATTAAAGTGTTTTTCTACCACAATGGTTAGAAAGTAACAACCAGGTTGATTTGATAAAATACAAATCACTTTGCATGTTAAGATATCAATTCTGCTCATTCCTAGTTCATTGACTAGTCTTCATCACATTCTCCATCTCTGATATTCATGACAACACTTCAAGAAACCTCTCTTTCACCAACTTCTTACTTTTTCTCTAAAAATATGTTCTTCACTTGTTCTTCACAAAATTTTTGACCAACAAAAAATATAGAACATCTCATATGCCTCCTTAAATATATACATTTAATATTTTGCCATTTAAACATAACTGTAGATCATAGGGTTTTGATCAAATTAATTAAATCTATCTATTTTTATGTCATTCTACTAATTTCCTTGAGACTTCTTTAAAATTCTTATTGAATGTTGTCTTTAGACAGCTTCATAAACTCAATTCATGTATTAAATACACCATCTCATACATTCTTATCTTTAACACGATTTGATTGTTCCTTAAATTCAACTTTGTCAGCCTCAAATCTTGATTCTTTTAAAAATTATTTGTTTGATGACACTCCATCACCATGTTATTTAGTTCAGTCATCACTAGGTAGCTTGGTCACTACTAATCTATCTTGCTTAGCTTCATTGACTTTCTCAATCATTACTTCAATTTTCTTCATCTTGCTTGATCATTACCATCAATCGACTAATCTTAAGTTCCTTAATATTCTACTTGATAATGCCAAATTTCTTCATTGACCTAGTAACTTGTTACTTGGTCAAACTCATATTTTACTCAACTTTTTGACTTCTATCTATCATCTCTTCTACACTTTAGCTCATCTTTCTTCTTCACTTAATACAATGATAAAACAACATATTACTTGTAAAACACTTATTGATCAAAAGCCCTTTGTAGTTCCATATTTCTTACCCCTCTTTACTAAACCACTTTACTAGTTCATCTTGTTATCTTTCTCTTTTCTAATCCTCCTCATCAATCAACTAATAAGACACTATGTACTATTCATAAATGTCTTACCAGTAAGGTTTGACATCAATGACAATATAAAAATTGTTTTAATCATAGTTCTAACATCTATTTCACACTAAAAAACTACGTGTAAATATATTTTTCTCCCTTTGATATCAAAATATTTTTTTGATATTAATTGAAGCCAAAATAAGGGGGATGGTGCTCAATACAACCATGGTTAAACTATTAACAACACATTATCATCAAAACACTACTAGTATCTTGCTCTTCCCATAACATCAAAAAAAAATAGTATCCTGACCTATAATATGAACATAAATTTTCATATATCCACCATAGATAAACACAAAATTACCTGTGGATAGTATAACAAAAACATGACTATGAGAGTATCTACTAAATTGCATAAAGATTTTTCAAACTATAGAAACTAAACTACATAAGAAAGTACCAGCATATCTACTATAGAGTTTAAACCATAAAATTAAATAGTCTATAAAGCCTAATAACCTAATAATAATTGTAAAGGATGGATGCAATCAATAGTAGAGTCTCATCAGAAAAAAAGAAAAAAAAAACTAAAAAAACACTAGGCCTAGATATTGGCCTTCTCCTTTCTGTTCTTGGCCAACATGATTTTGGCCTAGTCATCTACCAAGAAGCCATATAGCTTAGAGAAATCCTCCAAACTAAGGCTATTATCCTCATTCTTCTGTTATAAGATGTAGAGTGTGACTAGAATAACATGAGCAATCTTATGGGAGAAGTTGGACAGAGTTGTGAAACTCTCATCAAGAGCCTCAAATTGTTCCTTGAGGGTCACCATCCCTCCTTGATTTTATTGACATTATTGGGTTTATCCTTAAAATTGATAGCTCCCATTTTCAATAATCTTAATTTTCAAAATTTGTGTTGAAAATACTGAACTAATGTTGTAATTGTTAGGGTTGTATATTTCGTTTTCAATTGCAGAGGAAATCCTAACATGTTTTTCCTTGATCTTATTTTTCAAGGTTGTCCCAAGTGTAAGATTTGGTGCCCTAGGATTTTATTTTTATCCCACATTGGAAAATATTCATAAAATTAGAAGTCTAGGCCCTAACCCTAGGTTTTAAAGCTAAACTAGTTTTTATTGGTTGTTTACATTGTCTTCTATGATATTATGACAAGAGGGTTAGCAGAGTATCATGATGAAGAGTTTTTAGTCTCCCGATCTTAAGATAAAGTGTTGTATCATAGTATCATGGATGAGAAAGTTTTTCCTTTCAATAATACAATTTCCTTTGTGTCATATTATCATATCACAATTTGATTGGCTTTCTTTTTAGTGATCTCTGATATTAAGACAAGGGAGTTGATTATGGCACCGGGAATAATGAAAGAAGAAGTTACAATGTTATGAAGCAATGAGAATTTTAAGATCATAAAGGAAATATTTAGTTTTTGTGATGCTATAGGATATTATGATTGTAAGATCATAAGGAGTTTGAAGACATGAAAAAGTGTTGATGCACTGTCAGATAGGTGTCTACTTCTAATTGGCCAGATTGTTGTACAAATACTAGATGTATGCTTGGCTGGAGTAGTGGGGCTAGAAAATATTTCCATATTAAGTGTCAAATGACATTTAGAGATCTTCGATATTATGATGTATAGCTCATTGTGAGATCTTAAGGAAATAAAAAATGTGTTCCGATATTACAAGAAATCCATCATCGTAAGATCACAAATGAAAATTACATAGACTGTGATGCTATGACTGAAAGGGTTAATAGTTTTTCATAATATCATAGAAGCTTGGAGGGTAACCAAAGATGTTGCAAAGTAAAAAAGGTGACTATGATCATAGGATCGTATGATAAAAATATCAAGGTAAGATGCTACGCTAGTTCAACGAAGTTGTTTGCCAAGAGATTGTAGAAGGAAAAGTCAATGCTGATGCCACAAGAACCAAGGAATCATAAGATCATAGAGAGCTTTTCCATGTTTCCAACTAGTCAACTAGGGTTTTTCAAAGTTTTTCATAACATTGGGAGACCATTTCTCCAATTTTAAGATAATAAGATAGGTCCTTTCATTAGTCAAGATCATAACATTGTAAGCCATATGTTGACATTAAAAGTGTTAAGTCACTTTTTTGAGCTAGAAATGATAATGAACTTCTTGACCAATGAGATTTAATTAAATTAAAAAAGGTGCATGGCTAGATAGTAATGGCGATGCTCCCCTAACTTGATAGAATAAGTTGATATTATGTTTTAAGCATGCTAAAATCAATGAAAAGTGAATGTTGATTTGCATGTATTATGCTGTAAAGATTTTCCTACTTTACAATTATAGTTCACCATTTCCAAAGAAAAAGAGTTTGATCAATTTTAGAGCTTTCAACGTAAAAAGACAAGTGTTTTCATAACCTGTGATTGATTTCCATATTGTATTTACTAGCATATTGTGAAGTTGTTTGATAAAGAGGTGGAGGAAATTCAAGCATAAGAGATGTGAGTTTCAGAGACTTCAACTTCTAAAGGAGGGAAAACCAGATAGAAGAAACAAAATAGATTTGTAGAGGAATGGATAAAATTATTCCTTGGTTCTTCTAATGCTAATGATGTAGATGATCAAGAATTTATCGATCCATGTGCCCTTTGCACAGATGTTGTGTGCCCTGATGTTACTAGTTCTAAACTTTTAAAATACTTCTATTATAATTGGGAGAAGAAGATTCCAATGTAACTCATGGAAGAAAAAATTAGCCAAATTGATATTCCCAGATTTTTTTGTAGATGTGGATTTGATGAAGGCCCTATTTCATTGCTACAGTCCAGTCACCAAATATTATCACAGGAAAGATGGAATCATCCTCTGTACTCTTACCCAATAATCATTTATTGAGGCTTTTGGACTAGATGGAGCTATGGGCCAGCCTGTAGATTTAAAGGATTTGAAAAGAAAATTTGAGGCAAATACTAAGGCTATTACTAGGAAATCTATGCTACAACATATTCCCATAGATTTAAAAGAAGTGGGTGATTACCCTAAGAAGGTTGAAAAAATTATGCCACTAGATAAATTTAAAAATTATTTTGTGAAAACAGTTTATGGCATCCACAAGGTGGTTACCAAGGATGGAACTAATATGTTTTATGGAGCTGAATTCATAATTTCTAGAGATGTGCAAGACTCTTACCATGGGGGGAGGGGGGGAGTAGGTAAACTATATTTTGGAGGTGATGAGAGAAAGTATTGCCAGGTTTTAGAGTGGTAAATTAAAGGATTTCAAATTCCATCACTCTTCACTATTGATGCACCTGATCCTCAACAACAATGTAGGGTATATAAGCTCTAATTTCATTTATAACACTTATGATGCAAATGTAGTTCTACCAATTCAGTTATGGACATAGGTATGGGACAATAATTATCATTTTTTAGATTATGTCTCATTTTTAAATATTGTTAGTGCTATGATAATGAAAATGTTAGATCCAGGTTAGTCTAGGGCACTTGAGATTTAAAACAGTCTTTTGAGACTTGCCTTGCTTCCTGAGGGTAAAAGATTAGATCATAATTGGGGGGATATTTTCTTATTCCCAACCTTTTCTTTGATGTGAGTCTATGGATGCCCTCAACCACACTATATATTGCTAAAGTTTATCCCTCCTTGATTAGGTATAATTGAATTAATTTGGCAATTATTTATGGTCAATAGGGAGTATCTAGGACCCAAAATGCATAAGGGAACTTTCTTGTGTAGGTGTTTTAGGATTGGGGATTTGAAAATTGGGAAAGAGGCCCTTGACCAAATCCACTCTTTCCTCCATCATTTCAATTTGGCAACTGGTCCCTATAGGATGTATGACATTGATAATTGGACAAGGGTCATCCTTAAGGAAATGAGAAATCATGCACTACCTAGCACTAAGGAATTACCCCATGAGGATGTCATTACAAACATAGTTGTAGAGGGTGAGGCCATTGATAGACTAGCAAAGATAGATGACATTTTGAGGATGAAGAGAGAATTGAAGAGAATTGATCCCCAATTTATGGGATTTTAAATAGATATTTCCTATCCTTAGAGGATCAGGAAGATGGTCATTCACCATGCTAAGATCATGAATAGGATGCCAAAAGGCCCAATTGGAGAAGAACATAGGGTATGCCCAAAAATCCATGAACTTGATGTGACCTTGGAGATAGAAGAAGAAGAAGATGATGTCCTTCAAGCATCATGGGTTATAAAGAGAAATAAAAGATAGAAAATTGTCCATAACCTTGCTGAGTTGAAATAGAGGACACTGTAAATCTTTCCTAGAAATATCCAATATTTTTTGAATATAAGGAAAAACTATCTCCAAAATAGGATTAATGCAGCTAAAGGTACACTCATTAATTTAGAACTAGTAGCAGCTAGGCTTGATCATAGGATCATTCAAGCCCAAAAGTTTTTGGAAGATGATGAATTTATCAAATTTGTTATATCCAAGAGCTTTTTAAGCAAGATAAAACATAGTGAGCTAGTCATGAAGATGAAGCCAAGTGAATTAGACTAGCAAAAGATGGAACTGGTGGGGGAGCTATAGGCCTATGATCCTGAGAGTGAGGTTATGACTCTAGAGGAGTCCATGGATTTGGTATAAAGAAGTGGTATGCTATTGGTGCTTGGATGGGACATGGACCAATCTTTCATGCTTGATCATATAAGGAGGTAGGAAAATTCCATTTCATATGAGGCATTTGGTGTAGATGGATTATAGAGAGGATCTAGTTTCAATATTGATACCAAATCTCTAACAGTTTGGAACATGGCTCCTTCATCCAACAAGCCAAAATTAATGGATGTATAGAGCACTGAACAAGGTAATTTGATTGCATGTACTCTACAAAGCTCCTCTGGCATAGTGAAAGGAACTAAAACATTTTATTTATTTATGAATGAAGCCAAGGTAGAGGAAATGGTAACTAGATTTTCCAAGTCCATACATGATTACATAAATATGAGAAATCTCTATGAAGATGAGCTTAAAAAGAGCCATGTGTATAAGGAAAGAATTGTAGAGCTTGAGGCCAAGGTCCAAGCACTTGAAAATGAAGTTGCATCTCTCAGAGAGCAACTTACACAAGTAGATCAATCAGTAGCTACAAGACTAGAACTTGAATAAGATGACCAACAACAACCAACTAGGGATGCAATTAAAGAACCAATACAAATAGACAATTTGGGAGAAAAAGGAAGCATTAGATCCTAGGAGGATAAGAATTTATTCTCAATCTACTCAGTAGGGAGGAGAGATAAGGACAACTATCCTTAGGAGTTTAATGGGCCATAGGATTGAAATTTTGAAAAATATTTCACAACAAGCTCATAATTTTTACATTTCTTTACAAAGTGTTGAGCAATTTTGCAATTAGGCACTATCATGGCTATCACCCACATTTAATCTTTGGGGGCCATCCATACAATTTTTTGAGAGGCTCATTGTACTAATGGCTAAAAAGCTAGATTTGCCTCACAAAATCATCACAATGAAGGAGGGTTTGGAAATTGTCAAAGAGTTAATTGGTTTCTTCACTGGAAATATTGGTGTAAATAAGTATTTACTTACTACACTTAAGTTTACTTAGGTTAATGCATTATTTAATTATTTTGCATTATTTAATTATTATTTTAGGTGAGACACTTAGGAGTTTGTGTACTCTCATTGAGTTATGCAACTCTAATTATGCACATGGTGTCTACAACACAGGAGTATGCATCATTTATTGAGTTGTCATATTGACAACATAGTTATCCACACTCCTCATTTAGCACATGTTGTCTACTCCACTGATTTGCGTGCTACACCTCACATCATCGCACTTAATCCTGTTGTCAATGGAGGATAACCCATATTTGGTGGACATGTGCCTAGTTGTATGACATATCATGATGTTGACTTCTATGCATTCTAGAAGCTCCCCTAAGGCCTTTATATTTAGGCACTCCTAGTGTACTCTCAAGCAGTTATTGATTTAATATCGTCATTCTAATCATTCTCTGTCTATTTTGGTCTACTGTGTGCTTGTGTTGAGTTCTTTAGTTCTTGGGTGAAATCTAGCCTAAGCCAAATTCATACATGGTATCAAAGCTGAGGGAGATTCTCATCACATAGTCGTTCGAGACCGTTCATGCTTCAACACCTTGACACAAATCTAGAGGATCCACAAAAATTGGGAGTGTCTAGAGCCAGATCTAACCTCACTGTTGCATCCAGAGTGTCAATTCAGTGAAGATCGACTATAAATTTGCCTATATTTGGTGAAAGTTGATCGTGAGGCAAATTTTTTTTTGCAAATTGAAACCCGGAGGCCCCAATTTGCAATTGGGTGCGGTCATTTTATTTGATCTAATTGTTTGATTTTTGGATTTGCATTCAATTTCTTCTTTGCAATTCATTTTTGTATCTAGTATTTTTAGAATTAATTTTCAAAATTTTTCCTAGGTAGAGAATTTTTTTTTGTCGAATTGGGAAATGACACCCCAACTTGGCTTTGTATTTTTGGTGGGATTTTATTTAATTTGTAGGGTATATATTCAGTGGGCATTTAAATTGAGCCATACTACACACGTCTCTGCATAACTCGACAATTGCAAACTACTCTCGGTTGCACTCAAATTCGGCCGTCCCACACCAAGCCCAAAATTTGATGGGTTTTTGACTTTTACATTAACTCGTGGGTGCTTCAATTTAAACAATGCTTACCGTGCTCAACCAATGAATGTGGGACTAATCTGCTGGAAAGTGCTGATAGCGAACATTAATCCCTGTGTGTGGCATCTTCTGCCACCCACGTGGCATCTTTTGTAGTCCTCCCACCTACCAATTCATCCAGACCACCTCGAATCCTGTCATGACACATGTAACAAAAACATCGCTGAACTACCCACCTGGCATTTTTAGATATAAACTTGCACCCAATAAGCACTGCGACAGGCCCAGTCAAAATTCCACGCGAGCGAACCGCAATAGGACATGTGGCCAGTTACCATGTTGAACTTGGAGTGTAGTTAGCAGAACACGTAGATGCTACCTCATCATCTCGTACAATAGCCCAGTCAACTAATTCATACATCGAGTCACCAGGGACAAGAATGTCTGTACTATCTATACATGATGACATCATCCTAACATCATCAGGGGCCAAGGATTACTAACATCATCTTTTACATATCTTAAAATGGACACCCGTCAGGATGTCATTCCTGGGAAAATTATAACTACTATGATGGTCATATGACTGTCAAATTTACCCCGTTAATCACTGATGCAACCCCTTCTAGATTCATTTTGGTTTTTTTAGTCCAACTTTGAGAGGCCATAACTTGCACATCTGGACTCCAAATTGTAATACCCCAAAATTGGCTTATTGCCATGATCACCAATTATGGTCTATTTCTGATCAATTCTAAAGTCCTATTTCATTAGGAAAATTTTGGTTCTAACATTCGCTACTTGACTTAATTGTCAAATGCAAAAAACCCTAATCTACGTTCATCATACTCGTTATTTAATCTCTATAGTACACACTCATATTAGCCATATTAAACCTATTTGATTTCAATTTAATTTAATCTGAAGTGTTCATACTTTATTAAATTAAATTATCTCCTAAGGCTAATGTGCTACAGGATTAAATTTATTTAATTTAATAAATATGTGTATTCTAATTAATTAAATGAAATTATTTAATTAAATGGAGAAGCTACTTCTAAATTAATTAAACAAAGTCGTTTAATTAAATGGGAAGTTATTCCCAAATTAATTAAATGGAGTTATTTAATTAAATAAGAAAAGTGTCTCTAATTAATTAAATAGAAAAAGGTAATTATGAGAGCGTATCTCATTTTATTAAATTAAATATCTCTCCTAATTTCTCTTCAGTTCAAGAATGGAAATTCCTAGTTCACTGCTGATCAAATTAGAAGTGACCCAGATCACTTGCTCTCACACTGAAGTCTATCTGAGCTGACTGACTCTTATACTCAGATCTGAGCCAGTTAACTCCCTCTAATTTGGAAATCTTCCATCTTAACTGAACGTCATCTTCAATCCTGACCGTTGATTGAAATTGATCTCAACCATTGATGGATTCCCGGAAAGTCTATTTAAGAGACCCTCATTTCCTCATTACAGAGGTGGAATTTTCATGCTATCAAATTGTTGTTGAATTGAGTACTCACCTTATTTTCTAGTTTCCACATTGCTATCATTTTAGATTCTCGTCTATCTTAACAATGCATTCATGGAGTTTAATTTCTTTTATTGTTTAATAAAATCAATTGTATCTCTTATTTAGAGTAAATTTGCACATTCATCTACACTAGTTGCACCCATCAAATCCTTCATTCTTAGAGGGTCTGGTTGCCTGCACCTCCATTCTAAGGATATTTACAGGAAAAATCCCTTTAGATAGGAGGCAACAGGTTGCACTATTGAGCATTCTGCACGAACAATTCAATGTTCATTTCAGGATGACTTTGTAGGTAATGACCACGTTGAAGTGTCTGTGAGGTTCAGAGGCCCACAATTCATAGGTACACAAATAAGGTGCAATTTTTTTTGAAATTGGGTAAAATTTCCTAAATTTTTCAGTGTTGTAGCTATTTTCTAGTTTTGGTGCATGGATTGTTTAGAATTTGTATTTTTTGGCAATTGTACTTGCATAATCCTGCATTTTTGCAACTTCAAACGCTCCATACGGGCACATTTGGAATTGAAAATAGGTTCTATTTTTTTTGAAAGTGCATATTTTTTCATCTACCTTCTAGATCTAGCATTAGATTGTGGTATTGTGTTGAAAAAATTGTCACTTTCAGCAATAGGGCCTTTCTTTTCTTTGTAATGCTTCAGAATTGTAGCACTTTGTAAAGTTTTAGTTTTGTACTCCATTAAGAAATGTAACAAGCAAAATCAAAAGTTCATGAAGGCCAAAATTGGTAAGTGGCCCATTGTAGTCACACTACTGATAAAGTTCCCAAAGCATCTATTTTGGGGGGGTTTCTTGATTTAGTGAAAAGGGGGGTGTTCTTGGTGTTGTGTTCTCTCTCCTCTGCACTTTTCTTTCATTTTTTACATTATGGGCAACTTTAAGTTTCCTAAAATAACTCCTCATAACTATGCTTTGTGGTCAATCAAAATGTTGTATCAATGCATAATGGAGTTTCACAATATGTAGATGGTACTCTTCCTAAACCAGTAGGTGATAATGTTTTTGCAAGTGATATTTCAAATTAGGTAGGAATAGATAGGAATTCCCTAGGTGATCTATATGTTTGGGGGTAGATGATAAGATCATGTACCAAATCAAGAAATGTACTGCATCCAAGGAAGCTTGGAATACCCTTGAAAGCCTATACGGTAAAGTGTCTGAAGAGGATGTATTCAAAATTGAAGATGAGCTTGTATCCTTAGATCCTAAGTCATATGACTCAATACAGGATTTCATCATCAAGGTGAATGAACTAAGGATGAAGCTTATAGATTGTGGGAGTTCTATCAAAGATGACAGACTGATCTATCTCATACATAACAAGCTACCCTAGGAATATTCCACATTTGTATCTTCTTTTAACACCTCAAAGACTACCTTAGGGTTCTCAAACACACTACACATCTTCATGGGGAATGATAGCAAAAAGGAAGTTGAAGGGAAAGGAAATGTGGAAATGGAATATGGAGAGTTTCAAGAGGTTCTCTATGTTCCAAACCTAAGTTCGAATCTCCTATCAATCTACCAAATCACTCACCTTGGAGATGGACATAGAGTTGAGTTCCTTCTAGATTTAGTTCAGGTGCACAGTCTTAAAGATGATTCCTTGGTTGTAGTGGGGAAAGTGAATGATAACAAGAGGTTGTACTCTTTCTCCCATTTTGTACCCAAGTCTCCTTCAAAGGCCTTTTTATCTCAATAAAATTCAAACATGCAATTATGGCATGAGCGGTATGGTCATCTTGACTACCGCTACCTTTAGCAACTTAGCAAATACCACATGGTCAAAGGTCTACCTCAAATCAAATTTTCTAAAGGTGAATGTTCAATAGATTCAGTGGATATGCATCCAAAATGGAAGTTATAGAGAGGGAAATCTTCAAGACCAACATATATTCTTTAGATGGTTCACATGGTATTAGTAGGTCCTTTTACATTTAGCTAGGGTCGCTACATACTTACCTTAGTTGATGACTTTTCAAGGTTCACCTGGGTCTACTTTCTGCATAATAAGAATGAAGTCTTGGACAAGTTTTTGGCCTTTAAGACTCATGTAGAATGGAAATCTAGGAAAGCCATCAAATTACTCCGAATGGACAATGGAAACATGGATGTGAATAGAAGACTTAAAAACTTTTGCAGACATGAGGGAATTGATCTTCAGACTCCACCAGCATTCAGTCTACATAAGACAAATGTTGTAGCATTGAGGATTCAGACTCTCAAATCTATGGCAATTTGCATTATTCATGCCAAGTCTCTAGATCCATCATTAGAAGTCAAAGAAATCTCTAGTGCCACTCAAATTCTTAATCATTCTCCTCATCCAACCTTAGATGGAAAAACTCCTTTTGAGGCATGGTGTGTTAGAAAACCTATTGTGACACACTTTAGAGTCTTCGGTTGTCTTGCCTGGGAAAAGATATCTTCTGGTGGTTGCAAGGCACAGTCATCTTGGCCTTGTATTTTCATTGGTTATGAAGACAGTGTGAAGGCATACCAACTTCTAGATCCTGAGACACATCAGATACTTGTGGAGAAGAATGTACATTTTGAGGAAAGTTCTCCTAGCTTGTCCTCTACTCCTCTTCGCACATCATACAGTGTGGATACTGATAGTGACACTAGTGATAGCGCTTCAATAGATTTAGACATGTGGGGTTATGTCGACAGATATAGTGAGAGTTCACTTCATCAGTTTAGTCCACATGCATACATCACCAGAGTGATAGGTCTAGAATAGTATGGTACATTCAGTCTTCCAGATACAAGTTCACTGACTGATTTGGGAGATAGTATTCATGATCTGCCTCTTCTTCTTGGTGTAGAATTGCCTTCTTCAGTTGTCATGAGGGTTCAATTAGACTCTCTTGTTCATTATTTACATGATCGATCCTCATAGGTTGAAGTGATTGTGGATACTTATGATCAGCAGTTGCAGTAGGATTCTTCATCAGTTGTAGAGATAGATAGTTCTTTGGGATAGTTTCTTCAACCAGTTGAGCAAGTTTTAGAGACATCACTTATCCATGGGATTCTTTCCACACACAAAAAAAGTGTCTCATTTGTACCCTTGGCATTGTTTCTTCCTAAGGGGAGAAACACCATTTTGCAGTCTTGGGTCAGCTTCTTCATCGAAGCAGTCACTGGCAAGCATTCTTCTTTTGGAGGTGGGAGTCTATCTTATCTCTCTACCTCTTCTCATCATTCTCTTATGTATATACTAGATGTATGTCATAATGGGGGGGTCTTGATTACTCCATACATCCATGCATCCCTCTTTATCTCTCTCTTTTTTTTTTGGGGGGGGGGGGGGGGGGGGTGTTTCCCATGAGGTTATCCTTCTTTCCCCGCTTTATGGGAGATTGCATATAATTATGTACATGGGTACCTAACATGGCCTAGTAGCCGGGACCCATATTGCATTTCATCCTAGATTTTGTAAGCTTAAGGGCATTCCCCTAAGTTGCACTTAAGGGGGGGTGTTGGTGTAAATAAGTATTTACTTATTACACTTACTTAAGTTTACTTAGGTTAATGCATTATTTAATTATTTTGCATTATTTTATTATTATTTTAGGTGAGAAACTTAGGAGTTTGTGTACTCTCATTGAGTTATGCAACTCTAATTATGCACATGGTGTCTACAACATAGCAGTATGCATCATTCACTGAGTTGTCATATTGAAAACATAGTTATCCGCACTCCTCATTTAGCACATGTTGTCTACTCCACTGATTTGCATGCTACACCTCACATCATCGCACTTAATCCTGTGCTTAATGGAGGATAACCCATATTTGGTGGACATGTGTCTGGTTGTATGACATATCATGATGCTGACTTCTATGAATTCTAGAAGCTCTTCTGAGGCCTTTATATTTAGGCACTCCTAGTGTACTCTCAAGCAATTATTGAATGAATATCATCATTCTGATCATACTCTATCTATTTTGGTCTACTATGTGCTTGTGTTGAGTTCTTTAGTTCTTGGGTGAATTCTAGCCGAAGCCAAATTCTTACAGAAAAGTTACAAATTATATAAAGAAAGTTAAAGGTTCTATCTTAGGGGATATAACCCTATATACCATCAATTTTGGATGCTACTAGCATAGTAGTAGATTGGAAACAATGGTCCAATTCATTTGGTACCATTTTAACCTAGGAGGCTACAGTGTTAGTTTTTGAAGATACTTTTGGTATCGCATACAATAACTTAATTGATTCCCTTTTTTAAGTAGAAATAGATTTGAATAATTTTATCTTTGCATCAAAATCAATGATGGATGCCGGCTGGAACAAAGTAACTCAGGACTTAAACAAGAGGTCAAAACTACAAAGTGAGCCACAAAAAGGGAAATTTATGTTTGGGAAGTAGTAGGAGAGATTGAAGCTCTATCTGTAGGAGGTAGTTGAGATATTTCTCATAAAGGAAAAGTGAAGGAAAAAGAGAAAAAAAATCAAAAGCATAATATAAATGTTCTTTTACTATCTCAACTACTTTTCTTTTGCTGATCAATATGTTGGAGGAATTTTTTTATACCTTTTTGTTCCCATCTTCCTAAGTTTTTTGTATCCATTCTTGTTTTGACATGTGTCCTCCTCTCATTTGTAGCTTGTTGTAATCCTATATATGGATTTCCAAGATGAAGAGTAGAGGTTGGTTGTTTGTAGAAGTTTTTCATTGTCATGTATTATTTTGTAGTCTGTCCATTTGTTCTATGGTTATGTGAATGAGTTCAGTTATAGCATACTTGAATACAAAGAGTGAATATTTGGTACCCATGGCTTGTCTCTAAGTTATGGTATACATTTTTTTTAGCATTATAAAGATCTTTAGAAGAAGGATTTTTCCGTAATTATCATTTCCTTTCAGTTTTGTCTCTTTTCTTACAAATTCACAATCTTGGGACTGATATGAACAAGTTTCAGTCAGTTTAATGTAATTTACATAGAATGTATATCTTTTATTTATTTTTGCTAATTTAAAGAATTAGATAAATGATTTATGTAGTGGATAAATTTTAGGGTTTATTAAAAGGATGTGATAAAAATGATACTTGGAGTTTAATGTTGACAATTTTAATCACAAGTTGCTACTAATCTTTAACTCTGTATCCCTCTCAATAAGACACTGGTCCATTTAAAATTTTAAGAATATACTAATGATTCACTTAATTGCAAAATATTTATAATAACTGATGCAGGAGCATCCAATAGTGTAATGGAAATCCTGTATCACCCAAAAAAAAATGCTTAGAGATAGTTTCTATTTAATGTGTTTTCATTTCTGAAATACCCATTTGGGTCAAATAAAGGTTCCAATTCTCATAGTTCCACTATTAGTTTTCTTGGTTAGAGTTTTTAAGCATCTTGGGATACGTGTAAATGTAGAAAATGGGTTATTTTGTAACTAAGCCAAAATTATGAGGAGTTAGAGGGTGTAATTTGGAGGAATGATTATACTTGTAATTTAAAGCACTCCAAAGAAGGAATCAGGTCAAAAGGCTTTACAATTAAAAAGTTCTTACAGTTTTAAGTTTCCTAGAGACCTCCTAAGAGCGCTTCAAAGTCAAATTCGAGGCTCTAAATAGCCTCATAAGGGCTCAAAAAATTGGGGATGATAAAAGCTGGTCCATAGGGCTATAGAGAACTTCAAGAGCTTTCCATAAATGTAAATGGTTCATCAATTAGAGTCCTAGTTCAAAAGTTATGCCTTTTGGAAGTTGGGCTACCATTTTTGGATTCTTCTAATTTTACACCAACTTCTAACAAGATTTATGGAACCTTTTGTTTTGGCAGTGGATGCCAACTTGCATATTGTAGAATGTATTCCTAACCCTAAATGAATTGGGGTCTATTTAAGAACATTTATGGCATTGTAAAGGTAGTTCTTAGTGGAGTTAGGGATAAGGAATTGTAAGGAGAATTTCTCTCCAGTTTCTATCTATTGTAAGCCCATAGGGCATGTCTTTGGGTCTATTTTCTTTGTACTAAATGCAGTAGTAGATTTTCATTGATAATAATATTTCCCTTTTTCCTGTTGTGTTCATTTTGGTCTTGGGTTGTGTTTCCATCAATAAAAAATCAATTTACCATTTCATATATCAAGAGATGAAAGTGTTGGTCATTACTTATTTACATGAACTTTTTGGTCATAAGTTAGCTACTATACTCGAGATTTATTAGAAAATTATAGAAGAATGTTGACCATTTTTGCTATAGGGAACAATCTTTGTAGAAAAGAGTTTCATGTTAGCAAGATTTATCTCTTAGGTTTTCCCACCTTGGCCTTACAGAGCCTAAAGTGAAGTGAGTTCTATTGACTCTATTAATATTGGCCTAGAACTAAGATTTAACCTTGTTGATTATAGGATTTAGCTCATCCTTAGGATTTTCCCTATCTTTTCTTCCTATTATTAGGTTTAAATCCACTTGATATATTCCTTACCTAAAAGAACTCCAACAAAATGGTGACTCCGTTGGGGACTACTCTACACTAATTTGTATGGTAGTTTTATCATTGGATTTTGTTTCAGGGTTATTGCGATCAATCTTTTGTGTTATTCTTCATTTTTCAAGATTCATTTAATATTTTCCCTTTATAGGGTGGCAACTCAAGTCTAAGATTTTGTAGCTAGTTCTATAAATTTTAAGAAAAACCTAAACAAATGGTTTGAGAAGAAGAAGAATACACAAGCCTTTACAAAGGACCACCCTAAAATACCACTATTTTCTAAATTACCTCCTTGGGGGAGAAAGAAATAAAACAAAAAGAATTATGAGTTTAAACCTACATGGGTTCCCAGAGGTAATATGTTAGCCCAGTCATTATATCACCCTATGGTAGAAAAAGAGTCCTCTTCCAAGAGTACTAAGTCAAAAGAAGTTACATTATTGGGAGAGATATTTTCAACCCCATTAAGGGAGCAAAGGGTTTTCCATGATAAAAATATGTCTCCTCTAGAAGGTATTCTTTATAGACCAAACCTAGTAAATGAGATAAACCATAGTTAGGGTTTTAGGGAAAACTTGGATACAAGTTTTAGTCCTAGACAAGTACCATAGGTAACAAACCTTATGGGTTTTGATCTAGTGAATTCTGAATCTGCTACTATAGACCATGAGGAATTGTATCCTAAACTTGTCCTTCTTAGGAGGAGAGTTGAAGAGGGAGAAGCTAAACATATGCACTTCGAAAAGGAAAGGGAATTTTTAAAATCTTGAATACTATTATTGAAAGAGATATCTTACTTAGGAGAATGGCTTCCTTACAAGAATAAAACAAGAAATTGGAGGAAAGATCCTATAATTTACACTTTGACATCTTTCGACGTATAGATGTTTTAAAGAAAAATGTTCAAAAGCAGGAATGACTTCTTAAATAGAAGGATTCCCCTATTGTTGTACAAGTTCATCTTTATAAACCATTAGAGACTATAGTGGAAGAGGTCAATAAGAAAGATTTATGATATTGCTATCAGAATGTAATTGTGTGATTTTTGAGTCAAACTCATTGACCCATGTTTCATGAGTAGTGATTCAACATGAATCTATCTCTCATGAGAATAAATCACATAGTTACATCCTAATAGCAATATCACAATTTGACTTGCTATGGAAATTATCTCCTACCTATCAAGAAAGATTTAGACAAGGGAAAGAAAAAAATTGTTGGGATACAAATCAATCAACCCCATCCTCCTAATAAACTCACTTCTCTTTTTATGTCAAAAATTCATTTAGATTTGGAGAAGGCTAAAAAGGAAAAAGAATGTTTAGCAAAGGAACTTAGGAAGGTAGAGAATGAAGCTCAAGCAACTAAGACTAGGAGAAAGATCCATTTTGTTAAGTCAAATTCTACCCTAGCTGTTTAGCCTAGCCAATCTTCACAAGTTGCTCAGACTATATCTAGTATTGGTCCTTTAACAATAGGAAAAAGCTCTTCACAATTGGCCAGATTCCCCTTGCTCAACAAACCCAACAAACCCATATTTCTATCCAAAATCAACCTTCTAGGGCAAGTACCTCAAGTGTTCTAATTTTCCAAAGGAGACAAATTTATATGGAAAAATATAGGCAAATGTCTTTCTTATCTGTATCCCTAGTTTCCCTCATCCCATCTTAGATGACCTTAGAGATAAGATCAAAAATTTTGCTGGAAATAATGCTATTACTGGTGAAGAGCATCTTAGAAAGTTTATGGATATGCTAAATGATTATGAGGTCAAACATGAAGATGTAGAGATGAAACTTTTTATTCATTGATTGATTGAGGATGCTAGAGATTGCCTGATGATAGTATCAAATCATGGAATGATCTTGAAATATTGTTTAAAGGATAGTATGGTGATATGACTAGTGTTGGTTTCATGCTAAATAACTTCAATAATATCAAGAAGAATCCCAATGAGTTAGCCTTTGATTTTAATATCAAATTTCAAAAAGCTATTTATAAGTTATTCCAAGTGAAGAGGCTAAATGATTATGTTTGTCTTACTACTTACATCATTTATTTCTGTAATAAGATGGCTTATGTTCTTAGGGAAAAGGATCAAAAAAAAATAAGGGATGCTTGTAACATAATGGTTGTGAATATTGAAAATAATAAAAGAGCTACTGGTAAACATGGAAAAAGAGATGAAACTAAATTGTTTAATCCTAGAAATAAGAAACATAATGAAAATCCTATTATAGGAAAGAAACATGGAGAGGATACAATGTTGCAAGTCTTAAGTTTATTAAGAAAGTTGAATCCCCCATCTTACTAGAAAAATAAACCAACTATTGTAGAGAAGGCTCCTTTGAATAATAATTTTAATAGGCAACCTAGGATGAAAAATCACCCTTATACTACTTAGTGGAAGGATGGTAAGCCAATTCCCAAACACACTCAAGGAAATGAGGATAAAGGCACACTAGATCCTTTGTACAGAAATGTTGTGAATGTGGTAGAGGAAGTACCTTGGTATATTGCTTGTCAATAAGTACAAAATGATGAGGAAGGTGAAGAAGAAAATTTAGATGATGTAACATGCAATATGATCCACCTTTGTAATAGTGATGGTGAATCTAATATTAAGGAATTTGAACATGATATAGTAGGCAAGAGAAATGAATATCATATGCATCATCAATAAGTGTTTTTTGATACTAAAGATCAAGATGAGAGAATTATATGTAACACACTGACTGCAATGGATCACATTAATTTGAGAAGGCCTTCCAAAGAGGAAATTGATAAGATTACTTTAGAGATGGTTGCTTAGGTCCAAAGTACTTATAATTTAATGAATAGAACTGTAAATGGTGCCAAGGCTAGCTGGTATTTTCATCAAGGACACAAATGAAAAGGTTACTAATGAAAATAAAGACACCCTAGAGATTGCCAAAGTCAAGGATAGTAAGAATAGGAAATGAGAACCAAAAAAGAAGGTACATTTTCAGGAAATTGAAGCTCGCAAGCTAAACACACAAGTAAAAAGATCAATCTTTGATATTGCCAAGAAAAAGGAGTCATCTATTGTTTAAGCTTATGTACCCACAAGTATTAATTACAAACCTACCAATTGTGATCTTGTTGATATGATTTCTATGCTATCACAAATTATTTTCAAGGTTTCTTTGTCAGAAATGTAGAATAAAAGAACACAAAGAAAAGGCTCTTTCTTAGTTAGGGGGAATAGGAAAAAATATTATTGTTACACAAGAACCAATAGTTATACAAAAACTCCCAGCCATAGTGAAAGAAAAGGAGGATAAGGAAGTCATGTCTCAAATACCCCAAATGTATTTGGATAATTCATCAGTTGCATACTTGCAAGACATTGACCCTTTTTTCATTAGTTTAATCATAAAGGGTAGGACTTTAAAGAATTATATGATTGACTCTAGTGCTTCAAATAATATAACACCTTTTAAGATTATGGAGGCCCTTGGTTTAGGAGTAGACACTAGTAAAGGTAGGTGTAGGGCAATGGATGCTGGGGAAGTGCTTGTCATAGGTAGTATTAATGCTTTACCTTTCGTGCTTGCTACATACCTTGATGAAGAACTAACTATGTTAGTGCTTGTAGTAGATATTCCCCCTCATTATAGGATGTTACTTTCTAGGAAGTGGAGTGTTGCAATGGGGGGTAGTCTGGAGGGTGATTTTTTATATGCTACTTTCCAAGTAGGGGAAAAGGTTATCAAGATCAATAGAGAGCCAAGAGTAATTTACATTTTTGAGGAAAGTATTGAAAAATATACAACTTGTTTCTTTGACAAAGAAGTGAATGCATTCAAAGCTGAATTGATAATCTAGGAAGTTGAAAATTTTCATGTACTAATTGAACAAGAGGTCACATGCTATATGGATTCACCAAAATTATAGAGCATGTATTTTGATGGATTAAGCTTAAAGGAAGGATTAGAAGTAGGAATAGTTTTTGTCTCCCTAGACAAAAGTACATTTAGGTATTCCTTTTCTCTTAATTTTACATGTACCAATAATGTTATAGAATATGAGGCCTTATTACTTGGTTTGAAGGTTGCAGTAAGCCATGGAATCAAGAAAATACATGTCATAGGTGATTTTGAGTTGATTGTTTACTAGATCAGAGGAGCATATATTTTTAAAAATAAAATATTGAAACAATGTAGGAGTGTTTTTTGGGATATAATTGTGTCGTTTGTTTCTGTTGGAATAATGTGGAAAGATAGAAGTAATAATAAAATGGTTGACTTATTGGAAAATGTGGCTATAGAGATAGATGATATATCATTAGTTGGCGTCTCTACTATGGAAGTGCAAAAAAGGCCTTCAATTCCAGATAATGTGCATAGCTAGCAAGTTTTTGAGGATGACAAGGACATCTTACATTTTCTCCTTAATGAGGAGAAATATCATGGATAGGAACTTGAATGTAGTGCTTGGCTAGAGATAGTAGATGGAAAAGAGAAGATTTTTGGCCTAGAAATGTTACAACTAAAAGCTAACAAGGTACCCAAGGGATTAGTTATATTGGGGAGTGATTTTGATAATCAAGACCAAGTATATTAAGATGCAAAAGACAAGAAACCACACGAATTAGAATAAATTAATTTGGGCACAATTGTTTCTCTAAAGAAAGTATATATTGGTAAGACCTTATCCCCTAAGATTAGGAAATCTTTGATAGGCCTATTAAGAAAGTTCAAACATGTTTTTGCATGGTCTTATGATGACCTTAAGGCCTATAAGGAAGATTTTTTCCAACATGTAATACCTCTCAAGGAAGGTGTAAAACCTTTTAGACAGAAGCAAAGACTAGTGAATCCCACTCTAGCTCCAAAGATGCAAGAAGAACTATTGAGCCTTAGAAATGCAGGGATAATTAAGCCAATCAGGCATTCTTCATGGGTGTCTAACTTGGTATCTGTCAGAAAAAGGAATGGTGACATTAGGCTTTGTCTTGAATTTAGGAATCTAAACATTGCATCTTTAAAAGATAATTATGGATTTGCTAATATGGAGGCTATGCTACAACAAGTGATTGGTTCATACTTAATGTTTATGATGGATAGTTTTTAAGGATATAGCTAGGTCATTGTCAATGAAAAAGAACAATTCAAAACAACTTTCACTACTCCCTGGGGAACTTATGTATATATGAGAATGCCTTTTGGTCTCATAAATATAGCAACAACTTTTCAAAGGGCCATGAATGTAGATTTCAAAGAACATATTGACAAATTCATGGTGGTATATCAAGATGACTTCTTATTCCAAGAAAGTTGAAGGTTGTTGCAACAATATTGAAAAGATTTTTATTAAGGCTTTGATTATGGTGTATCTTTAAACCCTAGAAAATGTAGTTTTGGAGTCATAGAAGGGAAGCTTCTAGGACATATAGTTTCAAAGGATGGGGTAAGGATAGACCCTGAAAGGGTGATAGCTATTGATAAGGTGCAAAAACCAAAGAATGTCAAAGGTATACAATCTTTCTTTGGGTGGATTAATTTCTTAAGGAGATTTGTGACTAACTTTGCTAAAGGTAGTAGGCCAATTTCAAAAAAGATCAAAAAAGGAGCTACAATTAGTTGGGAAGGTGAGCCTAATGTTGCATTCCAAGAAATTAAAATTTCTATTAAGAATGCTCCTATATATGAACCCCTAATTATGAAAAGCCTATACATATTTTCTCTTTTGTATCTTTGTATACAATTGCAATAGTTTTTCTTCAAAAAAATGAAGATGGTTATGAACAACCTAAAATTTTTTTAGTCAATCCTTGTAGCTTACAGAACTTAAGTATGAAATAACTAAGAAATAGGCACATGCTTTAATGAAGGACTGCTCTGATACCACTAACGAAGGGCCACACCACCCTTACCAAATCACAACCAAGAATGCAACAATATGAAGACAACAAGATAAAATGCTTTCCAAGTAACCTCCTAATTTCTAAACTGCAACCACTAGCTCTTTTCCAACCTTATCCAAGATCCAAGTGTAAACTACCTCACATTCGGTGCTCTATCTACACACTCACAAGTCCATCACGATCCTGCTGTAAACTGCCTCACATTCGGCGCTCTGTCCATAGACTCAGGAAAACTCACTCTTCACTTCCTCTTCTCTTTCACACCTTGAAGCATTCCAAGCTTTCCAAGCTTCACCTTCCACAAATTTCAATTTTCTAAGCTTTCCTTCCAAAGCTTCTCCTTCTCAAGCTTCTCCTTCTCGAGCTTCCACTTCTCAAGCTTCTACTCCTCGAGCTTTCACCTTCTCGAGCTTCCACTTCTCAAGCTTCTACTTCTCAAGCTTGATTAGAAATGCTCATATGCCTTGCTTAAATAGGCACTTACCACCCAATGCATGACTTATCCACAACCTTCTAGAATTCCACCTACACAATATCCACAACCTTCTACAACTTCCATAACCTTCTACAATATCCACAACTTTCTACAATATTCATAACTTTGTAGAATTCTACCCACACCTTGATAAATGAAATGACAACCATTTATTTTTAATTTTTTCTATTATGCCACATATGCACCTCAAAAATAGAAATTTATCCTTTTTTCTTTTTCTCCTTTTCCCATTTATTTATTTTTATTTATTATTTCTCCTCTAATTTTCGTCACTTTCTCTTTCCTCTAGAAATTTTTTTTTTTTTCAATAATTTTCCTATGCAAGATACTCCTACATCAGACTCCCTTGGTAGATAGAAAAGTGTGTCCCACACTTTGACACCAAAAAAGAAAGATCTACCACCATCTTCATCTTCACCAAAGGTTTACACCTCAACGAGGGCAAGAAAACCACCATGCAAATCTTCCACATTGGCATTACTCTATCAAACACCAGAATCTCAACCATCCAATTAGCATGCTCACTCCCAGGAACAAACTGATCATAATTCTTCAACAAGAAACTCTCATCTACATCAGCAACTAGTTAATCCACACCAGTAGCAACAAACCCCACATCAGCAACAACAAACTCCATATTAGCACCAACATGTAGATCTCCATCAATACATGCCAAACTAGAAATATCATTACTCACAACAAGATGCTCTACAATACATAATTCACCTCCAACAACAACCAGATCATCCATGACCAAGTGCTCTGCAACATACAAGTCACCACCAACATCAACTAGATCATCCACGACCAAATGCTCTGCAGTCTCCATGTCAAACTCAACCAATTGATCATGAAAACCAACCTCTGTCCCAACATCAACAAGGTTAGGTATATCTTCAGCAACAACCTCTATTTTCTCTATAGGTTTTGCATCAGGCTCCACAAACTGATCAGCAAAACCAACCTCTTCCACCTTGACCTTCTTAGCTTGATCAACCAATCTAGCATCCAAACGAGAAATCATCTTAGAAAAATTCCTCTCCACTATATCATGAATTTTTGCAATCATCCTAGGGTCCAATCCTCTTGGAGCCATCTCCCAAGATCTTCATAAACCCTCTACAACAAATCCTTCCCACGCTCCTTGTGACAACCTTGAATTGGTTGCAAGTCAGATCACAACCTACCACCTCGCATGAACAATTAGGAACCACATCACAAGTCTAGGATAATAGATTTGCAATCCAAAAGCTCTCTACGATCATGCCTCAACAAGTTCAAACTTTCATCATTGCATCCATCAATCAATCTGCATGTCTTTACAAGGTCCTGGTGTAAACTGCCTCAGCTTCAGCGATCTACTTACATGCTTAGGAACTCCCACTCTAATAAAATTCACCCAACCAAGGTCCTGGTATGAACTGCCTCACACTTCGGCAATCTACTTGTACATTCAGGAACTCCTACTCTGATACCACTTAATGAAGGACTGCTCTGATACCATTGATGAAGGGCCACACCACCCTTACCAAATCACAACCAAGAATGCAACAATATGAAGACAACGAGATAAAATGCTTCCCAAGTAACCTCCTTATTTCTAAACTATAGCCACTAGCTATTCTCCAACCTTATCCAAGATCCAAGTGTAAACTGCCTCACATTCGGCACTCTATCTACACACTCACAAGTCCATCACAATCCTACTGTAAATTGCCTCACATTCGGCGCTCTATCCATAGACTCAGGAAAACTCACTCTTTACTTCCTCTTCTCTTTCACACCTTGAAGCCTTCCAAGCTTTCCAAGCTTCACCTTCCACAACTTTCAACTTTCTAAGCTTTCCTTCCAAAGCTTCTCCTTCTCGAGCTTGTCCTTCTCAAGCTTCCACTTCTAAAGCTTCTACTCCTCGAGCTTTCACCTTCTCGAGCTTCCACTTCTCAAGCTTCTACTTCTCAAGCTTGATTAGAAATGCTCATATGCCTTTCTTAAATAGGCACTTACCACCCAATGCATGACTTATCCACAACCTTCTAGAATTCCACCTACACAATATCCACAACCTTCTACAACTTCCATAATCTTCTACAATATCCACAACTTTCTACAATATTCATAACTTTCTAGAATTCTACCCACACCTCAATAAATGAAATGACAACCATTTATTTTTTATTTTTTCTATTATGCCACCTATGCACCTTGAAAATAGAGATTTCTCCTTTTTCCATTTATTTATTTTTATTTATTATTTCTCCTCTAATTTTTGTCACATTCTCTCTCCTCCATTTTTTTTTTCAATAATTTTCCTATGCAAGATGCTCCTGCATCATGCTTTAGTCAAAGCTATTAAGGCCTTTAGATGTTACCTAGTATGTGCTATTGTTATTTCTTTTGTGCCTAATGCAATGGTGAAGGGCATTTTCTCCCAACAAGAAGTATTTGGTAAAAGGTGTATATGGATCAACAAAATCCAAGAATTTAATGTACATATATAGGTTACCAAGTTGGTAAGAGGTCGATGATTGGCTAAGCTCATGGCACAAACTAATTTAGATGCTAATCAGATAAATGTTGAAGATCAGAATCTTAGTTGTGATACATGTGATATGGATAAGTGTGATTGGTACAAAGATGTGATATACTATTTGCAACATTTGCACTCTCCATCCCATCTAATAGATAATGAAAAGAGAACTTTAAAATTACATACAGTCAGCTATATTATTATAAACAAAGAGTTATGGTGGAAGAATTTTAAAGGAATATTGTTGAAGTGCATTGATCAATAGAAATTACAGATGATATTGAATGATATGCACTCAGAAGTATGTGGTAGGCATTATATGGAAAAAAACCACTGTCCATAAAATAATGATAGTGAGCTTTTGGTGGCTTAACTTGTTTAAGGATTCACAAATCCTAGTTAGTAAAAGTGACTCTTGCCAAAGGTTTAAAGGAATATTGAAGTTTTCTAGGAATAAACCTTTGAAATTAGTTGAGATCTAGGCACCCTTTTAGTAATGGGGAATAGATTTTATAAGTGAAATTTCACCTAGCTCTAGTAGTGGTTTCTCTTGGATACTAGTTGCAACTAATTATTTACAAAGTAGGTAGAGGCAATCTGTACTAGGTATTCTACTAGTAAAGTGGTAAACAAATTCCTATTGAATAATATCATTACAAGGTTTGGATGTCCTACAAGAATAGTAACTGCTAATGCTATGTGCTTCAAGTCTGAAGAGTTTATCAATTTTTATGATAAATATGACATCAATACATCAGTTTCATCACCTTATCATCCACAAGGGAATGGACAAGTAGAATCTACAAATAAGAGTTTTTTAAAGGTTATAAAGAGGACCTTGGATGACAACACAAGGACTTGGGATTCAAAGTTGCAATTAACTATTTGGGCTAACAGAGTAATAGTAAAGAAGGCAATAAGTGTATCACCTTTTGACCTTGTATATGGAATTTAGGCCAAAATACCTCAAAACAATCTGATGGGTTTGTATAATTATATTTAGATGTATGATGACAATATTTTTGATGATATGCATGAAAGGATAGATGAATTGCTTGGATTAGCTAAAACAAGGAAATAGGCCTCTACAAAGAAGATGAAATTATAGTTGCAAACAAAACATTTATATGACAAAAAGGTAGTGATTAGAAAATTTCAATCTGATGATCTTGTCTTAATGTGGAATGCAAGGTTAGAAGATAAAGACAAACACAAGAAAATTGATCCCATTTAGCTCGGTCCTTATTTGGTTGATTTTGCTTGGGGTGAAGATTCATATTTCATTAAAAATTATCAAGAAACTTTTTGGAATTACCAGTTCATGGACAATTCTTGAAAAAATACTTCTGTTGAAGTTATTTTTCTTCCATGACTAGTAGTTAGGTTTTGTATTTGTGTACATTTTTATAATTACATGTACATGTGTATATAACCTATATATGTATACATATATATGTATACATATATATGTATACATATATATATATACACATATATATACACATATATATATACATAGATATATATATATATATATATCTGTGTATATATATATATATATATGTGTGTGTGTGTGTATACATATATATATATATATATATGTGTGTGTGTGTGTGTATATATATATATATACACATATATATATACACACACACACACACATATATATATGTGTGTGTGTGTGTGTGTGTGTGTGTGTGTGTGTATGTATAATTTTGTTGTATAGTCTCAAGTTGTTACTTCAAGTCATCATCTATGTGGTCTGCTTAACCATAAATTGTAAACTTTTGCATGGATATAGAATATCCATCATCTCCAGACAAAGCCACTAATAGCTCCTATTTTTACTAAGCTTAATTTTCAAAATTTATGGTGAAAATATTGAACTGATGTTGTAATTTTTATGGTTGTATATTTTTTTTTCATTTGTAGAGGAAACCCTAGCATGTTTTTCCCTAATCTTATTTTTCATGGTTGTCCCAAGTGTAAGGTTTGGTTCCCTATGGTTTTATTTTTATCCCACGTTGCAAAATCTTCATGAAATTAGAAGTTTAGGCCCTAAACCTAGGTTTTAAAGGTAAATGAGTTTGAACTAGTCTTTTACATCATTTTCTATGATCTTACAACAAGAGGGTTAGTGGAGTATCACGATGAAGAGTTTTCAATATCATGCTCTTAAGATAAAGTGTTGTATCATAGTGTCCTAGATGAGAAAGTTTGTCTTTTTGGTCATACAATGTCCTTTGTGTCATATGATTATATCATAGTTTGATTTGCTTTATTTTTGGTGATCTATGATATTACTACAAGGGAGGTGATTGTGGCATCGAGAACAATGAAAGGAGTTACAATGTTATGAAGTAGCGGGTATCTTAAGATTATAAAGGAAATATTTTCCTATTGTGATGCTATGAGGTATTATGATCATAAGATCATAAGGAGTCTAAAGACAAGCAAAAGTGATGATGCACTGTCAAATAGATGTCTAGTTCTTATTGGCCAGATTGTGGTACAAATACCAAATGTATGCTTGGCTAGAGTAGTGGGGCCAAAAAAGATTTTCATATTAAGCATTGAATGGCGTTTGGTGATCTTTGATCTTACAATGTGTAGCTTAATGTAAGATCTCAAGGCAATAAAAAATGTGTTTTGATATTAGGAGAAAGCCATGATCATAAGATCACAAATGAAAATTGTAAAGCCTACAATGCTATGGTAAAAAGGGTTAATAGTTTATTGTAATATCATAGAAGCTTGAAGGGTAACTAGAGATGTTACAAAGTAACAAAGGTGACTGCAATCATAGGATCGTATAATAAAAAAGGTCAAGGTAAGATGCTATGCCAGTTCAACGAAGCTATTTGTCGAGAGATAATAGAAGAAGGAAAATTCAGCACTAATGCCATGACAAGCAAGGTATCGTAATATTGTAGGAGAGTTTTGTCATGTTCTGACTGGTTGACTAGGGTTTTTCAAAGGGTTTCATAACATTAGGAGACTATTTCTTCAATTGTAAGATAATATGAGAGGTCCTTTCATTAATCATGATCGTAGCATTGTACACTCTATTTTAACATTAAAAGTGTTAAGTCAATTTTTTGAGTTGGAAACGACAATGAACTTCTCAACCAATGAGATTTAAGCATAGTATAAAAGGTGCATGGATAGATAGTAATGGTGATGCTCCCCTAAGTTGACAGAATAAGTTGATATTATTTATCAAGCATGCTTAAACCAATGCAAAGTGAACATTGATTTGCATATATTATGTTGTAAATATTTTCCTACTTTATGATTACAATTCACCATTTACAAAGAAAGAGAGTTTGATCAGTTTCAAAGATTTCAGTGTAAATAGACAAGTGTTTGCAAAACCTAAGATTGGTTTCCATATTATATTTACTAGCATATTATGAATATGTTTGATAAAGAGGTGTAGGAAATTCAAGCATTAGACATGGGAGTTGTAGAGACTTCAACTTCTAAAGGAGGGGAAACTAGACAGAAGAAACCAAATAGATTTGTAGAGGAATGGATAATTTTTTTTCTTGGTTCTTCTAATGCCAACATTGTAGATGATCAAGGCTTTATCGATCCATATGTCCTTTCTAGATGTGTTGTGTGCCCTTGTGTTATTGGTTCTAATCTTTTTAAGTACTTCTATTATAATAGGGAGAAGAAGATTCTTGTGTGTAACCTGTAGAAGAAAAAAATAGCCAAATTGATATTTCCTAAAGTTTTTGTAGATGTGGATTTGATGAAGGCCCTATTTCATTGCTACAATTTGGCCACTAAATATTTTCATAGGAAAGATGGAACCATCCTCTACACTCTAGATCAAGAATCATTTATTAAGGCTTTTGGACTAGATGGAGCTATGGGCCAGCTTGTAGATTTAAAGGATTTGCAGAGAAAATTTAAGGCAAATACCAAGGCTTATACTAGGAAATCTGTGCTACAACATATTTGCATGGATTTAAAAGAAGTGGGTGATTACCCTAAGAAGATTGAAAAAATGATGCCATTGGATAAATTTAAAAATTATTTGGTGAAAATAGTTTATGGTGTCCAAAAGGTGGTTAGCAAGGATGGAACTTATATGGTTTATGGAGCTAAATTCATAATTTCCAGACATGTGCAAGAATTCTACCATGGGGGGAGTATGATTATGTTAACTATATTTTGGAGGTGGTGAGAGAAAATATTACTAGGTTTTCGAGTGGAGAATTAAAGGATTTGAAATTCCATCATTATTCACTGTTGATGCATCTGATCCTCTACAAGAATGTAGGGTATATAAGCTTTGGTTTTGTTGTCCACACTTTTGATGCAACTGGATTTCTACCAGTTCAGTTGTGGACATGGGTAAGGGGTAGTAATTATCATTTTTATGATTCTATCTCATTTTTCAATATTTTTAGTGCTGTGATAATGAAAATGTTAGATCTAGGTTACTTTAGGGAACCTAAGATTTTAAAGAGTCTTTTGAAACCTTCCCTGCTTTGTGAAGGTAAAAGATTAGATCATAATTGGGGTGATATTTTCTTATTCCCAACCTTTTCTTTGATGCGAGTCTATGCTTGACCTTAACCACCCCATGTATTTCCAAAGTTTATTCCTCCTAGATTAGGTATAATTGAATTTATTTGGCAATTATTTATGGTCAATAGGGAGTATCTGGGACCCAAAGTGTGCATAATGACACTTTTTTGAGTGCATGTTTTAGGATTGGGGATTTTACAATTGGGAAAGAGGCCCTTGACTAGATCCACTCTTTCCTCCATCATTTCAATTTGTCAACTGGTACTTACAAGATGTATGACCCTAATAATTGGATGAAGGTCACCCATACAGAAATTAGAAATTATGTACTACCTAATGCTCAAGAATTACCCCATGAGGGTGTCATTCCAAACATAGTTATAGAGTGTGAGGTAGCTAATAGACTAGCAAAGCTAGATGACATTTTGAGGATGGAGAGAGAATTTAAGAGAGCAAATAACCAATTTATGTGATTTTACATCAATATTCCCTATCCTTAGAGGATCAGAAAGATGGTCACTGAGCATGCTGAGATCATGGCTAAGATGCTAGAAGGCCCAATGGGAGAAGAACATAGGGTATGCCCAGACAACCCTAAACCTAATGTGACCTTGGAGATAGAAGAAGAAGATGATGTCCCTCAAGCATCATGGGTTACAGAGGGAAACAATTTTGGGAAGATGATGAATTGATCAAATCTATTGAATTCAAGAGCTTTTTGTACAAGATAAAATAGAGTGAGTTGGTCTTGAAGATGAAGTCAGGTGAATCAGACCAAAAAAAGATGGAATTGGTGGAGAAGCTATAGGCCTATGATCCTAAGAGAGAGATTATGACTCTAGAGGAGGCTAGAGAGCTGGTACAAAGAAATGGCATGCTATTGGTGCCTGGATGCGACTTGGAAAAATATTTTGTGCTTGATTAGATAAGGAGGTAGGAAAGTGACATTTCATACGAGGCATTTGATGCACATAGATTACAGAGACGATCTAGTGTCAATATTGATACCAAATCTCTAGCGGTTTGGAGCATGGCTCCTTCATCCAACAAGCCAAAATTAATGGATGTACAGAGCACTGGACAAGGTAATATGATTGTATGGACTCTATAGGGCTCCTCTGGCATAGATATTTCTAAGGCATTAAAACATTTTTCATTTATGAATAAAGCCAAGGTAGAGGAAATGGAAACTAGACTTTCCATGTCCATACATGATTACATAGATGTGAGAAAGCTCTATGAAGATGAACTTAGAAAGATCTATGTGTATAAAGAAATAATTGTAGAGCTTGAGTCCAAGGTCCAAGAAATTGAAAATTAAGTTGTGTCTCTCAGAGAGCAACTTACATAGGTAGAGCAAGTGGTAGCTGCAGGTCCAAAACTTGAGCAGGATGACCAACAACAACTAGCTAGGGATACAATTGAAGTCCCAACACAAACAAAGGATTTGGGAGAAAAGGAAACATCAAAATCTAGGAGGAAGAGCATTGATGCTCAATCTACTCAAGAGAGGAGAGATAAGGACATCTATCCTTACGAGTTTGATGAGTCATAGGATTGAAATTTTGAAAAATATTTCACATCAGGCTCATAATTTTTACATTACTTTACAAAGTGTTGAGAAATTTTGCAATGAGGCACTATCATGGCTATCACCCACATTTAATCTTTGGGGGCCATAAATAGAGTTTTTTGAGAGGCTCATTGTACTAATGGCTAAAAAGCCATATTTTCCTGACAAAATCATCACAGTGAAGGAGGGTTTGGAAATTGTCAAAGAGCTGATTGGTTTCTTCACTAGAAAGTTACAAATTACACAAGGAAATTTAAAGGTTCTATCTTAGGGAATAAAACCCTGTATATGATCAATTTTGGATGCTACTAGTACAGTGGTAGATTGGCATGAATGGTCTAATTCTTTTGGTGCCATTTTAACTCAGGAGGCTATAGTGTCAATTTTTGAAGATACTTTTGATATCCTATACAATAACTTAATTGATTCCCTTTTTAAGGTAGAAATAGATTTGAATAAATTTATTGTTGAATCAAAAGCAGTTATGGATGCCAAGTGAACCAAAGCAACTTAGGACTTACAAGAGGTCAAAACTACAGAGTGCCCCACAAAAAGGGAAATCCATTTTTGGGAAGTTGTAGGGTAGATTAAAGCTTTGTCGGTAGGAGGTAGTTGAGATATTTCTTAGAAAGGACAAGTGAGGGACAAAGAGGGAAAAAATCAAAAGCATGATATAAATGTTCTGTTACTATCTCAACTACTTTTCTTTTGCTAATCGATATTTTGGAGGAATGTTCTGCATACCATTTTTTCCCATCTTCTAAAGTTTTTGATATCCATTCTTATTTTGACCTGTGGCCTCCTCTCATCTATAGCTTGTTGCAATCCTATATATGGATTTCCAAGATGAGGAATAGAGGTTAGTTGTCTGTAGAATTTTTTCATTTTCATGTATTATTTTGCAGTCTATCCATTTTTTCTATGGTTATGTGAATGAGTTCAGTTATAGCATACATGAATACAAAGAGTAAATATTTGGTACCCATGGATTGTCTCTAAGTTATATTATAAGTTTCTATTAACATTATAAAGATCTTAAGAGGAAGGCTTTTTCCTTAATTATCATTATCTTTGAGTTTTGTCTCCTTTGTTATTAATTTATAATCTTGGGACTATTATGAACAAGTTTCATTCAGTTTAATGCAAGTTACATGGATTGTATATCTCTTGTTGGTTGCTTCTAATTCAAAGAATTAGATAAATGCTTTCTGTAATGGATAAGGTTTAGGGTTTATGAAAAGGATATTATAAGAATGAAACTTGGAGTTTAATTTTGACAATTTTAATCACCAGTTGAATAAAAAGGTCCAAATCTGCTAATCTTTGACTCTATATCCCATTGGATAAGGCACTAGACTATTCAAGAGTTCAAGAATATACCAATGATTCACTTAATTGCAAAATATTTATAATAACAAATCAATTTACCATTTAATGTATCAAGAGATGAAAGTGTTGGTCATTTACTTATTTGCATCTAATTTTTGGTCATAAGTTAGCTTTTATGCACAAGAGGTTTATCAGAAAATTATAGAAGAATGTTGATCATTTCTGATGTAGGGAACAATTCTTGAAGAAAAGAGTATCGAGTTAGCAAGATTAATCCCTTAGGTTTTCTCGCCTTAGCCTTCCAAAGCCTAAAGTGAAGTGAGTCTTACTGACTCTATTAATGTTGGCCCAGAACTAAGATTTAGCCTTGTTGATTATAGGATTTAGCTCATCCTTAGGCTTTTCCTTGTCTTTGCTTCCTGGTATCAGGTTTAAATCCACTTGATATGTTCCTTAATAGAAAGAACTCCAACACAACTATTACAATTTCCTTTCCCAACCTCCTTAGAACGTACCTGTAACAACATGGACTTGGTAGAAATTATTTTATTTTATCTTTTATCCACATAAACAGGGAAATTCACCCATCATCGATGAATCATCTTTATGCTCTCCAAGAGAAGGGACCACATAGGAAGTGAAATCCATTGCATTGATGGTGAAGCTAGTTGACACATGGGTTGTGTAATGGATCACCTTTTCCCTCTTTTTCTTCGATCTAATTCCCTCCAATGTTGAGATAGTCTCCTTAGTATTAGTCTCCACCAAATTTTAACCTTGTTTTCCTCTTTGTATTTTTCGATTCTCTCCTACTAGCTTTTGGTTCTCTTTCCTCATTAATCTCCTAGTTCCTACAAGCCTTTTATTTCAACTCGGCCCTACTTTTAGCAAGACACATAGACCTTCTTCTATCCTCCTCATTTTCTTGTTCAAAATCAATAAGTTACATTTTGTCCTCCTTTTCAATATTTGGAATTTTATGGGTCCCACTCTTTTAGGAGTTTCCCAAGGGTATGGATGAAGGGGATGACTAAGAGGTGGGAGTTGTAGAACAACCACTAGGTCCAAGAAGATAATGTGGGTCTTGATTGTGTATGACATAATGGGGTGGGGCTAGCGCAAGATGAAAATTATAAAACCATAGAAATAAACCCTAGTGTAAGATAGTATAACTTTTTCCCCTTTTTTCCTTATACCTAACATTTGTTAAAGTGGCTTTGAGAACATGCAAAAGGAAAAACAAAATTGAAATTTCATCATGGTGCCTGAAGTGATTCAACAAAGTGAAATGATAAAAATAGAAGACCTAAAACCAACCCTACAAGGTTAGATACTTCATGAGAATGAAACATACCTCATTCCATGAGAATGAGAGACTTTCTCTAATGAAACCATTTCTAAACCTCACTAGCTTCTCATTCTTCTTGAAGAATCTTTTCATGTTGGACTCATATGTAACCTTCATGACCTTCTACCATTTCCACCCATCCATAGAATGGCTAGTAGCCATGGTGATGATATCCTCATTCACATGAAAGGAAATGTCATTAATAGTGACTCTCTTTCAACCCTAGGATCCATAGATTGAGCTGAAATGTTATCATCATTTGTCACCATGGATTCCATAAATGGGACTAGACCATGTTAACATTGATATAAAAATACATTATAGATGAAATATATAGCTAGTAAATAAAAATAAAAATTGTATGATGTCTCTTCAATCTTTAGCAAGTCAAGGTTACACATTTTAGTTGCATGGTTAAGGCATCAATAAACTTATTTGGCATTGTGCAGAATATTTTCAAAATAAATGTTCAAGTTATTGCTATAATTCAATATTTGAACAAAATATCTTTATTTTATAGAGCATGAGGAGACTCTACAACCCATTATTGATTGTTTGAAGATAGTCTTACCAAAAGGGGAAATAGACAATCACCCAAGTTTCCAATAAGAACGTGTAATTTATATTCAATAATTGAAGAAGATCTTTCAAAAACCAATAATACTATTGTGGTATGGAATAGTAGATTTAGAAAATTACTTCAGTCATCGCATAGCTCAGTTAATTTTTTTATCAAAACATTAAAAGGATAAAAAGATTATGAAGAGAATAATAAAGAAATATATGGCCACATATACTAGGCAACCAAGAAGCAAAAATATCATGAACTGAAAGAATGACTTAAAATACTAGTTGATGGTTATGACAACCATAGTAATTTAGAGTATATTACAAACATTGTTCCTGATTTGACACTTTAATTTAAAACTTGAATAATTTTTTTAAAGCAACATATGTCTATGGGTTATTTTGACCCTAGATTATTTTGGTTTGGGTTATTATGACCCTAGGTTATTATGGTCAAATGATTATGTTTAGGGTTATTTTGATCATGTTATTATATAATTTAGCTACATTCAATACCCCTAGCTACATTCAACACCCCTCTTATATCATAACAACCAAGAAAAGAAAATATCTATACTTAAAAATTTACACTATAGAGTCAATCAATTGATCGCTATCTTCTTTACCCAAAGAGAACTTTTAATTTTGTATAACTATTTATTAATGTTTTGTCAAATTTCTGATTTTATGATAGAGATCATTTAAAACTCATCATGGGTCTACTCATCCTATAAAATCCATATCTCAAAATGACTTCAAGAGAACTAAACAAGGGATGATGAATAGAACAATTCTATGACACAAATTGTCCATCACAAAAAAATAACAACTACTAGACACATACAACTTGTAATTAATCAAAGCATCAAATCAATTAGAGCCAAATGAAAAATCTAGACAACTTAATTTGAATAATTGTTAAGGTATAGGACACCTGTAGCTTGGAGCTACAATAGGGCTCAAAAATACAAGGTGCAAATTTAGACATTACTAGGTCCAGAGGAAGACAATTATTTGACAATATTATGTTAAATTTCAGATTTTACCATACAAGTCATTTAAATCTGATCGTGGGTGTACTCATCATATAAAATTGGGACAGGCTAATCTCTAGACAAAACAAAATCAAACTTTTTTTCCAAATTCAAGAAAATGCAGTGATTTTTTTTCCATATTTTTTGTTGTTTTCGATTACAAACTATGCAAATCATGAAGATAAAATGCTGAAATTTTCATGTTTTCTCCTACTTCTTACTTCAATTTTCCTTCAAAATTTTCTTTTTTAAAACATGTTAGCTCTTCATAGCTCCAAATTATTATGTTTGTTAAGTATAATTGATAAGTAATTGACAGGACACCTACAATTTGGAGCTACAGTGGGGCTCAACAACAACAAATTGATTAGAAAGTACAAGGTGTAGATTCAAACACACTGCACCAGGTCCGGAGGGAAACGTCCCTCACTAGAAGCACACACCGTGAGTGAGAGTTGTATAACTATTTGACAATGTTATATTAAATTTCACATTGTACCATACAAATCATTTAAATCTCATCATGCGTGTACTCATCCTATAAAATCAGGACAGATTAATCTCCAGACAAAATGCACTAAAGACAAAACAAAATCAATTTAACAAAAAAAAAAAATTCCATATTTTTTTTTGTTTTCGACAACAAACTATGCAGATCATGAAGATCAAATGCTGAAATTTTCAATAAAGTCCATAATGTTTTCGATTTTTTGAAAATTGGTCAACTCTATAGTTTGTAAGGAGAATAGCTGTAACCTATAAAATCTATACCTTAAAATAACTTCAACAAAACTAAACAAGGAATGATCAACAAAAAAATTTCCATTTCACAGATTCTTCATCACACAAAAAAACATTTATTAGACACAACTTATAATTAATATAAAACATTAAATCAATTAGAGCCAAATGAAAAACCTGGACCACTCAATTTGAATCATTGGTCCACCAATTCCCTTGATTTCCCTTACCTCCAATTTCTTCCTGTTTGCTTCTTATTTCAATTTTCCCTCAAAGCTTTCTTTTCAAAACATGTTAATTTTTCTTAGATTGATAATTATTACTTTTGCTAATTACAATTGACAAGTAAAGTTTCTGAATACTCCCAATTTCCAATTTTATCAAAACACCTCTCTGAAAAAATAGAAAGATCAAAATAGAATGCAAAACTTGGTTCTGACACTGTGATTCCAATCAACCAGCGACCTTTTTAACAGATTAGTTTATGCATGTTGAACAACCTTACATTTTAATGACACAATATCTTTTTAATGTAATCTCTGAAACCATTCACCAACGTCCGTTTACTACACATTTGCATGCCAATCCCTATGTTCCAAGTTTGACATATAAAACTGACACGGGTAATTGCCATGCTGATCAGGCATTCCATCAAACACTCTGTGCTTGTCAAGGTATTGGAAATTTTGTGTCTACCATTACGTTGGTTGAAGGCTCCTATTTGGCATGAGCGGTAATAATTTCGACAAAGCCACTGGACATTTCCCTTTTCATTGCATTTTCTTGAGTTTCTAAAGAGGCTTCGAAAGTTTATTTTAAAAAGTCTCAATGTCTTAGAAATCTAAACTCAAATTAAAACTTTATAGACAACCTTACATGAAGTCAAGGAATATGTTGTGTATTATATAATGTAGCTACTAACTTGTATAGTGCAATTTTTATGTAGTATTATAATATATTGTAAATTTATCTCACTTTTTATGATGTGCTTAAGAAATCAATTACAAATTTCATGTACAAGTTAATAGATTAATAAATTTGATTAAAGATTAGAAACAAATAAAATGTACTTTAAAACTAAAGGTGTATAATTTCCTATCAAGTTGTCGTCCATTTAGGCACTACACTGTCCTATCAATCTATCTTATGTCATTGGAAATTGTTACCGGACTTCTCTTTATATTTTTAATAATTGTTAACAACAATCCCACAACTAATATAATTAGCAACATTTACCTTCTCATGGTTCATCTGAGCCACTAAATTACAGGTTTCAGCCAAACATATTGACAAGTAAATCCAAAAAAACATGGTTTCTGTTCAAAATTGTGGACAATTTAAAGCCTGAAACTCCTCAGACTGATATGCTTATATATTTATTTCATCTTTAAAGGCAGAATTAAACATAAAGTCTCAATCATATGGTTTTACAAACAATCTGAAATTGTGGTATTAACATTATTACATGTGTATCTAGCAATGTGGCTATTTGATCAGTAATATGGCTATTAGTGCAATGGTTTTGTTACCTGATTATCGAAATTGCCTCGAATTTTATTTATATAAAAAAAAAATTCTTGTCATAGAACTATAGTTGTTAAAACTTTGTTTGAGAATCACAATGATCACTTATTGTCAAGTTTTAAATCATCTTAGTCCTTCAACTATCCCCAGCTCCATTCAGCCTTTTGAATTTTCGAATTTCGCTTCCTAAAAGATTATGGTTCAGCTCCAAAAACAAGTGTTTCATCTTAAAATCTTAACCTCTCCACCTAAATGGTTAAGATAAGTTTCTAAAATGCATATTTTCTTCCCAATCCTTATCCTTTAACCTCTTCACCTAAAAGGGTTAAGATAAGTTTCTAAAGGCATTTTTTTTTCCAATCCTTACATTAATCTCTCCACCTAAAAGGGTTAAGATAAGTTTCTAAAATGCGTAGTTTCTTCCCAATCCTTAACCATTAATCTCTCCATCTAAAAGAGTTAAGATAAGTTTCTAAAATGCATATTTTCTTCCCAATTCTTAACCATTAACCTCTCCACGTGAAAGGGTTAAGATAAATTTCTAAAATATGTATTTTCTTCTCAATCCTTAACCATTAACCTCTCCAAATAAAAAAAGTTTAAGATTGAGACTCAAATCATGTCTTCTGAAAACAGTTATTAACCTTTTCGATCAAGTTGATAAAAGATGCGAGTTAAAAGGCAAATCATCACAAATCAATTTAACCTCGAAACTGGTGCTTCACCCATGGCATGTGGTGTTCAAAGATTTGAAATTTCTATGTGATTCGAGATAATGAACATGAGAGTTTGAACATTGCGATGGTACGGGTGATAAAGCTTCAATCTCCATCCTGCATTATGTCATAACCCCATCATTCGAATTCACTGCGTGAGGTGAGTTTAGAGTTTGTGACGCCTTGATCTGACATGAAAAAGAAGGCACAATAATTATTTGACCAATGTTTATTGACCAACCCGATCATAAGAGGAATGCGGGGACTGCCAGACCAGCCATCCATCCATCTCTTTCAGCCCGCAAGCAGAGGATATAAATATAGCCAAGGCGTATTAAGGCACGAGATCAGTTTCAATTGTTGCTCTCCACATTCCATCCCGCGGGCAGAGAAGATCCTAGGCGACACACCCGAGTTGTTTGATTGAGTGCAAGTGAAGGAGAAAATGTGAAAATGTGCATGAGTTCTGCGCTAAACCAGAGACAATGCACGCGAAATGTTTGACAAAATGCCGCTGTAAAATCTGTTAAAAAAATTTTATTCGAGCTTCTATCCAAGGTCAAATGTCACGCCTCACCATGAAATTCGCGTGGGAGGATCTTGGAGGAATAGAATGGCGAATAATTGCGGGTTATTTTGATTTTGCTCTCATTCAGTAAACATGAAAACATACGCACATCAGATCATAGACACAATATGTGAACTATTCGACATAATGTGTTTGGAAAGCAAGGAAACCGAATGGTTTGTATCGGCACTGAAACGCAGGAAACTCCATCTTAAAAGATATAAATGCAAACCATTGATACTAAACTCCTTTCTATCGGCCAATTCTGTGAAGACGTGCACTTCCTCTTCTAATATTCACTACAACCATCTAAGGAAATACTAATACATGTGCAATACAGGGGCATATTCTCAAGCCGTTTGCTAGAAAGATTGGGAGCCTTGATGAGCATATAAAATAACCTACACTTGCCTCTAGCTCAAAATCATCGCACGGAGTTAAAAGATTAGATACTCTCTTAACATTGAAGCTAGTGTTCCCTGCACCAAGAAATCATCTTCAGCAGCGACATTACAAGAAGGAGGATGGGTGTTGTTTATAACCGAATCTTTGACATTTCTTTGCATTGACTATGCATTGGCATCTTTTGATGTTAGATATTATTCTCGAGAGAAAGAAGTGTGGGAGTTGAAGGTATTTAGTGTGATCAAGGGAAGGATTAGCAGCCGAATTATGAAATATAAATATCAAAGGCCTTATTATGCTCCCATTTTGAATAGTACACTTCTTGACATTGGCATTACCATCTTAGGAAGTGTTTGTCTATAAGATTTTTGGTCGTCTCTTGAGAATGAGGACAGGACCCCTTTAGCGATGATAGTACAAATGTATGGAGGATTCTTCATACAGTTTCCGAAGTTCACTTATATCAGGTTAGCTGTTTATGATGGATATCCCCTTATACTACCTAGATTTGTCGGTGATAAATTGTTCTTGATAAAAATGTGTAGACAGATTAGTCAAATTAATAGGCTTTGCAAGAATAGGATGATAGATGAAATACCTTTCCCTATCGGCATTGGACATTATAGTTGTGATACTGTATTAGATGCGAGGAACATAGAGAGATCCATTGCCATAATTAATCTACATCCTTACACCATGCATTTCCCTTATGACAATAAAGGTTATGTAATTAACGAGTTAAAGCTAACCCCCGACCTTGGTCACTTTCTGACTCTAGAAGATTTTTGGGAAGATTGTGAAAGTGATTTCGAAGTCAGGAAGAGAGATTGGATGTAGCTTACTCTAAGGCAAGTGATAGACTTCAAGGTGGATATCAATGTGATAGGTATAAATGATGATGAAGGTTCATTGGTCGATCCCTTCTACTATGAGAAAATTGAATTGCTAGATCTTCCCCCTATTGATTGGTCAGTTCAGGAGTTAAGAAGCCCGAAAGAAAGAATTGCCTATGTCCTTAAAAGAACAAGGGAATGGGTTAGTAGAATTAGAGAAAAAAAAGTGATTGATGAAATTCAAAGTAAAGTAAGGAGAAATAATCAAGGCAAATCATCTTGAATGGCATTGGAGGTGACTTCTAGTGAGAAAATGTAGCAATTGGATATGAGTGATCTAGAAGAAGATAAAGATCTAAATCAGTTGGCTAAGTTTACAGTCAAAAGGAGGACAAAGCCAAAAGCTAAATCTAATAGAGTGAACCGGGAAGGAAATAAACCCAATAAGAAGGTTCAAAGAACCCCTCAAACTATTGAACAACACATTCTAGGTACATCCTCACATGACGTAATAATTTCTCTTTCGAGTTTCTCTCCTCTTGAAATATCATTAATAGATATCATGCATATAGATAATCAATTATCTAATTTAGAAGATTTGATGATGATGGCTGAAAATACAATAGGTAACATGTAAGTTTCACTTCAAGCTACTACACATTCATAGCTCCAAACTAGTCTCCGAAAGAAGAAGAAAGTTGTTTAGATGATCTTGCCTCCATTTGATGTAGTCTCTAGTTTTCTTCAGAAGCTTCCTAAAGTGAAGAAGACTAAAGTGATGTCTAGGTTGGCCATTGATAAAACTTCAGGCAATCTATGTGTACAAATAGAAAGTCCTGTAATATAGAAGAATGTTGATAAAGATTCAGAGTTAGATTTCATTTTGAATAGGATTGTTCTTGGTCCATCTAGTGTGGAAGGAGATTTTCAAAATTTTGAATTGTCTGCTGCCCAAACATTACAAAGAGCAAAGAAAGAGAAAAGATCAAAAGAGCAACTCAAAGAGTAGGTTCAGATGCTGGTGTCTTACATCAATTCGATTAGCGGTTCTTCTAATGTGAAGGTAATAGTTACTTCAATAGCCTTAGTAGGCCCTGATGGTATCCTTGATCATGTTGTTGTTGAAAAAGTAAACAAATACAAGTAACATAGTATGATGATCGAAGCTTGGATAAATAAAATGCTATAAGATGTTTCAAAACTCATAACTGGGATGAAGGAAATATATGGAAAAGTCATTAAACAAATACAAGAGATGCCTAAGGAGCTAGAAAGTAGCAAGGAGCAAAAAGCCATCTAGTAAAAAGTAGCTGATGACCTACAAGAAATGTCCAAGTTAGATATAAACATGTTGATTCTTGATAAAATTATTGCTGATCCAACTGAGAATAAGACACGTATCTGGGGTAAAAGTATTAACTAGAAGACAATAAATATAGCAAAAGGATTGCTAAATTTGAAAAACTGACAGCTTCATGTGAAAAATTGAAAATTTAAGTTGTGAATGAACTAGTCTCTATTAACATAGATGGAGCAGTAGTGAATGATCTTCAACATATTGATTGTCAATTTCTTCTTGATTCCTTAAATATCAAAATTTATTCAAAAATAGAGAATCAAGTGTCAGATGCTGAAACTATGATGAAGCTCAACCTAGTCTCAGTCACTTTGGAAGATTGCAACATTTCAACCTACCTGTAAGGAAACTCAAGTGCAGAAACAACTTCCTACACTAATCTCATAAGGAAAGTATGATGCAAATCCTATTAAATCCTTCTACACTTATAGATTCAATATCATGTAAACAACAATATTGCAACCAAACATGCATACAGAAAATAGACAGAGAAAGGAACACATAACAGAAAGATTTTCCAGTGGGGAAAAACATTTCAGTAAAACAACCCCACCCCTTCAGAACCTGCACAATGTATTATCTTCAACACGAGGTTACAATACACTTGCAATGCAAGTTCAACATCGACAACAGAAGACTCCAGTAGCTACTCGCAATACCAACAATACACCTTTTTGACATCGCATCTCTTCGCAACCCTAAAAATGCTTATAACATGCACTTCACTTTAGGGCTACTCCCAAAAGGTAAACCGTATTAGGGTTTTACCATTCTCCGAGAAAATAGGAGTCGGGGTAGAGTGTACAATACTCAAATATCTTAGTTGCCACATGTCTTCACCTGTCATTGAATCTTCCTAACATAGCTCTTACGTGTCATAGGAATTCATCATAACCGTTTTAGTCATAATCTCCTTACACAAAATTCAAGATGTCGACACATCAACATTATTTACAAGAAATACATTTTACAAAACAAATAATAAGAATAGGAATTATACAAGGTTGAGACACCTTATTCCTAACACTACCAACAAAAGTTAGAAGGGATTTAGGATAAATACTTTACAGAAAACTCATGGTGGAAAATGTGTTCATTCCCAATTATGATTCAATGGTGATCATCCTTGATGCTTAGAGGAATTTCCAAAATAAGTCAATCCTGTCAAGATAGATAGAGTTCATAGCTAGAAGACAAGTGATTGGATGTATATGCATTCTTAATAATTCTATCTTAAGCTATATTTTTCAAGTTTTCGTTGTATAGGCTATTTTTAGCGAGGTTAATTAACCTCTCCTAAATTACATATTTTGACTAACAGGTACTTATTAACCACGTAGTAGTTATTAACCTCCATATCTATATAAGGTTGCTTTCTAAAATGGGGAGAAGACAAGCTTTGGAAAGTATGTATAGATTTTGCCTTTGAAATTGAAAATCTCAATTATGTTCTTGGTGCAAGAAAATAAAATGAGAAATGAGTTTGGGTTCTTTTTCTAAAATCTAGACCATTGTAGCATAAAACTATTGATTCTTTCTATAGTGAATGTTTTCATGGTATTGTGTGAGGGTTTATGAATCATGAATTAGTATGGTAATAATGTATTTGTCATTATGAGCTTTCTCCTCTTTTAAAGTTCAATTTCATCTTTATTCGAAAAACTCTAAAACTATATCATATGAGGGAGTTGCTCCTCTAAACGCAGAGGAAGCCCACATATCAAGGGCCTATCCAAATGTTGTGAACAATTTGCCACATACACTCCATTAAACCATTTTCAAGTGACAAATCCATTTACCAATAGATTTCTAGAATGATTTCTTTAAAAGGTTATTAGTTCGTGTCTCAAATTTGAAGAGACACTATAGACTAGTCCAAAGATTGTTTATTGTTTCAAAGGTATTTATTAGCTATTTCTACTATCAAGCACTAATGAAAGGCAAGTTAAATCATGTACCAATTCCAGCAAAAAAAAAATTAGCTTTACACATACCCCAGATTTGAAGTACTATTCAGAGACTTCAAATCACCAGTAGCTAACTAAAAACGAAATGTCAATCTTATATGTCAAAGCTTTAGCAGATCTGAAGTCGCCAATCATTCGCCTGGTGGATTTATGAAAGTGAAAACCATCTAGATATTGATGGACAGAAAAGTAAATGCGATGCCCATACAAACATTGCAAAACATAACTGCTCTTAATAAGATAGAGAAATTTGAGATCGCTGCATATATCCGTCATATATGCTAGCCGTCACCAAAATTCACAGAAATAGTTTCATTAAGAAATGGGTCATAGAGCAAAAACCCAAACACTCCAGTGGGAAAACCACTAATTTAGAAAACCAAGTGACCATTTTATTCAAAGGTGGTTAAAAAAGCCTTAACACACACATTTTTATTGCCCTAAAAAGGGTGAATTGCATGAGTAGCAGAACCACGAAACTAAAAACAGACGTCATTTTGCTGATTGGCTCATTGTGCCATCTTAGAAGTGACCTCGGCAAAATAACTTTTTGGGTTTCTTTTGGCACGCCGCAAGAAGCTCACGCCCTACCTCCAGTCCATAGCCAAGTGGATCCCTTAGGTTTTCACAGAAACAAATCTGAGCCACATTCTTTGTAGGACCTTGGAAAACTTGGCACCATTCAGGCAGAACATTACCATCAATGTGAACGAGCCCTTCTAACAAAAGTTCTCCTAGATCATCAAGCAAGTCATGTAGTCCTGGATAATATTTAGGGCAACGGTCTATCCACGAAGGTGCAACTCCAGATGGCCTAGCAATGGATGCCCTTGGTTGGGCTGTTCCAGGCACAGTGTTAACATGTGTGTTATGTGGGATTCCTTGGCTTTCAGCGGATAGAGATGGAGAGGGGTTTGGAGCTTGAAAATGCATCTGATCACCGCCAGACAAAGGTGAACAATAAGCTGTGTTGGGAAGTCCTGCCATGAGTATTAAAACTGGAGCAAATGCCAGCATCATTGTTATCAGCATTGCCTTCATCTTGAGCTTCGGAGCAGAAATTGGGCTGTAGGGGTGGATATATAAAGGATTCAGGAGGAGGGAAAATTGGTTGGACTCAACATCGTTTAGGGTTTCATAAAAGAGGTTTCATCGGCATCATCACTTATGATATTGGAAATCTTCTTGGGTTGCTATACTGTCCAATTAGAAATTAACAGAGCGTAGGTGCGTAATTAATTAATGATTTCAGTTGGTTTTGTAGGAATTTGTTAATATAAGCTGCGCACGTTGACCAAATCTAACAAAATAATGTTATTGTTATTAGTTTAGTAAATAAGCGTGAGAGTGGCAAATCAGCTATGCATTAGAAATTAAATATAAATGAAATCCAACACATTTCATAAATGTTTAGTTAGTAAAATTCCATTTTTTTTTTAAAGTTTTAAAATAAGTATATAATAAATTTTATAACATCATATTAGATAGCATATTGGAGTGTAGTTGTTGATTTATTATTTAATATTTGTCTCATACATGTACTATATTGTATTAATTATTTAATTTTGTGTTAAAGGTAGGTGTATATATCATTTCAATTCCTATTTTTATAAGAAAAAAGATGGACTTTTGTTACCTCACATCATCTCAATAGAAATTACAAATTGTGCTTTTCTAAAATAGAAGTGGTTTGCAAATATGAAATTAAATTTAGTTTGTTGAGTTAGGAATCAAGTTTTATACTTTGGAAGACCAAATTATATATTTTAAATAAATTATTACATATGTTCTAACAAGAAGTTCATTGGTTAAATAAATGTATGATTGTGACACTTATATAAATAAATAGTATTTCTAAAAAATTATAAAGAAACTAATATGTTCATATTAATCTTAATTAATCTCTATATACATCTTACTTTGACATGCAAAATAAATTAACATTTTTATTTAGATTTTTTTTTTGGAAACTATGATTGATTAACCAAAAAAAAAAGATTTTGTTGTGCACCAAAACCCATTAAAAACTAGATTTTGAGAAAGATATGGTACATACCTAAAGTGGACAACTATAAGATATTTTACATTAGAAAAAAAAGAGCTAACCATCACGACGAAAATAGCAACCAAGAAAGAAAACAAAAATTAAAGCTCCAACTCAAGAACATTAGGTATACACCTAACAAGTCAAATAATTGACTTTTCCAAGCATTTTTAAACTTTAATTATGATAGACCATAAGTCTTACAAGACAACCATAGCCTAAGAGAAACATGGCATTAATCAAGAGTTCCATAACCTTATACTTCAACATCAGTAGTAAATGACATCAAGGGGTTTCTAAACTAGAATGGTGAAACCAAACAAAGAAGTTTCAACAAAAAGGAAAAAAGCTCTGCAACTCTTCCACTTTGCTTCCCCTTACCCAACTCATTCCCGCATTTTCCTCTCTACTAGTATGCCCATTTTGGTGGGCCATAGATGATTTCTTGCATTCCCCTTGGTAGCCCCCTTCCCTGGTGGTGACATTATGTTTTTTCCTATATTGTAGAATTAGCCTTTAGTGTATACTACCTATACTAGTGTTTATCTAGTGTCATCATGAAATTCTTCTCCCTAGAAGAAAACACTTTTGGGTTCCAAAGCTTAGATAACTTCTCCTATTAATGGCATTTCCTTTGCAGATAAAGTTTTTGGCAGGACTTCTTCTGGATATTTCTCTAAGGCTAAAGGTTCATATGCAATGCTAGGAAGTACCATTACCATTCATGATGATATCATGGAGGAAATCATGAATGAACTAGAGAGTGTCTTGGTTGGAAGGCTTCTTCTTTTCTAGCCCTTAATTGAGAAACTTAGAAAATAGGCTTTCTCTTCTTGGGCCTTGAAAGGTAGTGTCAAGATTAATTCTCTAGTAAATGGGATGTTTGTATTCTCCTTCTATTAAAAGGAAGACCTTATTTTTGTCTTTTCTAATGGAGCCTAGTCTTTGGGGTCCAACTCTAAGAACACTCATTAAAATATGCAATGGAAATCTAGGCTAGACCTAGTAGTGGATCTGAGACCAGTGGCTTCTACATGGGTTAGACTTTTGGGCCTACCCTTGGAACAACGAATTAATAAGGTTTTTATGTATTTCAATATCATTTGGTACAATTTTATTAGTTGATAAGGTTAATCAACACAAATCTTTCCTTCAATTTCCTAGAATCTATGTCATAATTATTGTGAATAAGATTTTCCCAAAATTTGTTACTCTAGGCTATGAGTTTGGGCCCTATGTTCAACCCTTGGAATATTAGAAAGTGGAGTGTTTTATGTACATTATAGGAGATTTGGCCATGTGGTGATATCTTGTCCCTTGATTCTTAATAAGAAGGAATTTCCTTAGGTGCGGCTAGAGTCAAGAAATCCTTACTCAAAACCCACTTTACAAATGGTAGAAAAATATCTTCAGATGAAAGTTGTTTCATCTTTCCAAATGGAGGTTCCCTCCAATGTTGGTCTTTCCTTGGTGGTGGGGGGATTGGGCTCACTACTCACTCTCGTTGACAAGAAGATTCTTGAGAATATGGTGAGGTTTTCTCTCTTTTCTGCTTTTGGCAGTGTGAGGGACTCGTGCCCTATATTACATAAGGGTGTCCAAAGGTAGGGCACTTGTATTTTAGTGGTTTTATCTCCACCCTCCTCCCTAGTGGACTTGATAAATTAAGACTCAACGTTTAAGAAGAAACCAGTTTTGGGAAAGGGCATTTCTATTAACCTTAAAACCTCTCTGATTCCTGACTTAGATAATGAAATTTACGAGGATTTTGAGTGGATGGTGGTTGACAAAAAAAGAAAACTAGATATGGGAAAGGATGGTAGGGTGACTAAGTCATTGGGAAAATGTTTTGGGCCTAAGGCTGGGGGTTTCAAAATGGGTTTTTCAAGGTGAACAACCTCGGGATGAAGTGTGAATAGCCATGATACAACCTAAGAACATGAGGGTTATGTTCTTCCCTAGGTAGTTCTCTTTGTTCAGTTGGAGCAATTTCATTATTTTGGTCTCATGGTTAGAATCCTTTCTTGGAATCTAAGGGGGCTTAATACCTTCCTTAAGAAACATATGCTTAATTTTTCTTTGCGGGAATATAAATTGAATAGTCATCTTCTTCAAGAAACAAAATGGTGCAATGAAGGGTTTGATAAGGTCATGAATAATATTTGGCATGGTTCTTCTTGTGCATCAATCAATTCCTAGGGGGCCTCTATTGTGATAGCTATAGTATAGAATGTGAATAAGCTTTTAGGTACTCTATTGCACTCTTCTTCAAATTCCCTTATGATCTCATGCCATGATCTTTCTACATGTTGGTCGTGGAATATTGTGAATATTTAGGCTCCTAATAATAGAAGTCTAAGGAAACAAATATATGAATCCCCAACTAACTATATGGGTAATAAGAATAATATTAAGTGGATGGTGGTAGGGAGATTCAACTCCCATCTATTCCCATCTAATAAAGTGAGAGGCAATGAGGATTTCTCAGATAGTATGGAAGATCTCGGGGAGTATTTTTTAAATATTGGCCTATTAATTGTACATCTTAGAGGAGCTAATTTTACCTAGTCAAACTGAAGATAGGTAAATATCCTAATTCAGCTCAAGCTTAAATTTTTTTCTCTCTATTCCAACTAGAGTAACACTAATGTCTTTCACCTAGTAGCATGTCCTAGAATTGGGTCAGATCATAGTGCTTTTTTCATGGAGTGGAAAGTTGTAAAAATGACTTTTTCTCCTTTTATATTTTAAAATATATGAATGTCTTACCCCCAACTCTAGTACCTTGTGGCTTCTTAGTGGAACATTCTCACGATGGCTTCTCCTTTTATTAACTTAAGCTCAAAGTTGATAGGTATCAAGGATAAGGTCAAAAAATGGAACAAGGTTTCTTTTGGAAATATAATTGAGAAGAAAAGAGTCTTTGAGGATAAGTTGGTAATTCAAAGTAGCTTGGAAACTAACCATGAGGATAGAGGCTTGAACAAGGAGATTGAAAGACCATGTTCTTCAACCAAATTATGATGAAATATAGAAGTAGGAACATAATAAAATCCCTCACTCTTATAAATGGTGAGAAGATTAGTAATGAGGAATACATTTACTATGAAGCTATTAACTACTTCCTTGAAAAGGAAACCAAGGTATCAATGTTAATGAGCCCAATATCCACTAGTGAGGATTCCTTTGCTTGTCTTAGAAGTGAATAATTCAACCCTGTTGGAAAGGATCACCAAAGAAGACGTTTAAAGGGTGGCATTTTCCTTATAGGCCTTCAAATTGCTAGGATCTAATGGATTCCCCCCTAATTTCTTCCAAGTGTACTTAGAGATAGTTAGAGAGGTTTTCTAAAGTAGTTTTCCACTTCTTCAAATTGAGTTTGATGACTAAAATTCTTAACCAAACCTATGTAACCCTTATATAAAACAAGGGTGATCTTGCATCTTTGGATGATTTATGTCCTTTTATCCTATGTAATACAATGCACAAAACTATTTCTAAAGTTATGGTTAATAGGATGAAACCTATTTTAAGCAAGATGGTTTCTAAAATTCAAAAGGAATTTTTTGGTGCAAGAAATATAGTGGATGTTGTTATCACCTCTCATGAGCTAATTTATTTGATGGATTGTAATAAAAAGGTTACAATGAAACTCAAATTAGATATTTTAAAAGTGTATGGTCATGTGAACTGGGCCTTCCTAGATCAAGTTATTTCAATGTTCATTTTAAAGAGAAGTTCTATAAAATGATTATATTTATGTCACTATTACAAAGTATGATTTTCTTGTTAACGAAGCTCCTTCAAGTTTCTTCTCTAGAAGAACTAGGTTGAGGTAAGGATACCCCTTGTGTCCTTATCTTTTTATTCTAGTGGTAGATGTCCTTAGAATAGATGTTACCAAATTGAATCTGAATAATACTATTTTGGGAGTTAAATTTATCTCTAGACTCCCTCCTACTTACAGACAATTTGTTAATGACATAGTGCTCTTTAACGTTGCCTTGATCTCAGAAGCATTCTCTGAGAAATCCATCCTTTCTAGTTATGTTTCTTTGTATGGTCAACATATTAACTTCTAGAAGAGAAAACTTTTTTATTTTATTTTTAAATACTAGTAATGAGACTAAATGAACAATCTATGTTGTTATGGAATGTAACATAACTTCTATGTCTGATATATATCTAGGTCTCTTGTTCTCCTCTAAGAGATCCCATTTTATGTATTGGAATGGGTCTCTTGAAACTTTTTAGAAAAAAATTGCCTGGGTAGAAAGAAAAACTCATTAGTTTAGGAGGTAAACTTCAATTACTCAAAGCATCCCTATTTATTTTATGCCATTAACTCTTACATCTACTAAGGTGGATGATGTGCAAGAGAGATTTGAAAAAAACCTTTTTTGGCCTATAACTAAGGAGAATAGGAGAATGTATTTGGTTAGCTAGTGACAAGTATGTAGATTTAAGGAAGAAGGGGAACTAGGTGTCATATGTTCAAGAGAATAAATAGAGCTTTGGTCTACAAAGTTGTATGGATGATCTTAGAAGGAATTAATGAGTGGAGAAAGATATTAAGATATAAATATATGTTGTATGGGTCATCAAGTAAATTTATAAGAATGAATAATTCTAATGGCTACTCTATTTTATGGAAAATTATTGAGAGAACTAAAGGAATTATTAGAAAGGTTAGTAGAATACTCATCGATAATGGGAGAAAAACCTTGTTCTTGTCAGAAATATAGAAAGAAGATACTCCCCTAAAGAATGCTATGACCAATTTCATCTTGGAAGAATGACTTATTGCTACTTTGGGTGATAATGTGGAAAACTATATAGAGTGGAACAATGGAAAATAATACTAGGTTAATCTTCGGAATATCTAGTAAAATCATAGAGAGGCCCATAGGATTTATAGATGAAGTGTATTCTCTTTTGGGTATTTTATGAGTTCCCATCTTGTTTAATCAATTGGAGGAGGACAGATGGATTTGGAAATCATAGATAGGCCCATAGGATTTCAAATAACATGACAAATGAAGTGTATTCTCTTATGGTGATTTTATGAGATCCCATCTTGTTTAATCAATTGGAGGAGGATATGTAGATTTGGAGATATAACATAAATGATCTCTTCCGTGTCAGATAGTCTTGTGTTTCCATTTCCTCTCTGGAAGGTAAGGATAAGTTTTAGAATAAGGTTTGGATCCCTAACCTTCCCCGTAAGATAAACTATTTTTGGTGGGTAGTTTCTCACATGAAAATATTAACTCAATAAACTAGCTAAGAGAGGATTTTCATTTTCTAAAAAATGTATTTTATGTGAAAAATAAGTTGAGTTTATAGAGAATCTATTTATGTACTTCTCTTACACTAGGGAACTCTAGAGCCTTGTTCCGCATTCAATCTAGTACAATTTGGTAATGCCAAGTTTTCTTAAATGTTTAATCACTTCATGGAGTTTTTCCCCTTTTAACCATCTTGTTTCTTAGAACCGTTGATGTGTGGTCTTTCCTTAAGTGGCTTGGTGTATCTAAAAAATATGAAACAATGGAACCCTTAGAGAATAAATCAAATAGGTTCACCCCCTATTTATGTGATCAAAAAAATTCTTTACGAAAAATTGAACATAATGGCTTTGATGAAGGTAACTTATTCTTAGGATTGATAGACATAAGGGTAAAACAATGTTGGGATATAGACTAGAGCCTAATCAATTATAAATTCAAAAGCATCTAGAATAGGAAAAATTTCTAAGTAAACTTGTTCAAGAATAATGTCGATGGCTTCTCTAAGGGAATCCATTTTTTTCTAAAGGAGGTCTGGGGGGCTTTGATTAGAGATAGTGAAAGAAATCTAATTTTAGGATTTTACAACAACTTGGGTATTGATATGAATAACTATGTCAAGGGAATGGCTATGTGGTATGACATAAAATTTCTACAAGATTATGGTGAATACAACATAGTTGCATAAGGTGAATCCAATCTCATTTTAGAAATTATGCAAAACTAAGCTAAATGCCCATGGAAACTAGTTCACCTTATGAAGATTATGGAAGACACTTCTCATCCTTGAACAAAGATAAAATACAATAGAATTTGTATGAAGGAAATAGTGTTACTAACCTTGTGACAAATTGTGGTTTGGACTTTTAGGATTGGAAACATGCTACAGTCATGGACTACACTCACTACCTAAAGGAGAAGATTATTAATGAAAGGGAAAAATGCCAAGGATTATGAAAATGAAAGATTGATACAATCTTATAAAGTTCATAATTTTTGTTCACAAGCCTTTAATATATTTCCAAATGGAGTTTTCTATTGATGTATCGAATCTTAAATAAATATAGCCCTAATAAAGGGCTTGATTTAGGTCGAAACCTTCTAGAAGTCAAAGTATATTCCTCCCCCTTTTCATTTAATAGTGATATTTATAAATTTGTAAGGAAAGTCCTCTTTATCCATAGTATTAAAAAGTTTCTTCGACTATAATACCTAACGTTATGGAATCTATGTTGGGTAATTATGGAAAAGGCATGGAAAGATGAGAGAAAAGGTGAATATACTAATTAAATATGTTGAGATATAAGAAAAGCTTATTTTATATTGTCTACATAAGTTCCATCAAAGGCTAGAATGTTTGCCAACAAGGACATAGTTTACTCCTTGAGAATTGAGGGCAACAACTTAAGGGTTATCATTTTGATAAATTTTGCTACGATAGTTTCCATTCACTTCAAATCTGCTAAAGTTGATAATAGACTCTATTGTAACTTTCAAAGAAATCTTAAATTTTCTTTTGGTGATAGATTTGAGATTATCATGCAGAGTATTGATAAGGAGAAGAGTATTGTGAGGATAAATATGAAAGTTATGGAGAAATATGAGATTTTTGACAAGGTTTACATAATGGCCATTATGCATAAGTTTCCCTTCGAAGTGTGTTGAACCACAAAATTTCTAGGAATCACTCCAAAATAAGGAAATTTGGGACTATTTCAAAAGAATCATGTTGTATAACTATATTAAGGTAATGCAGGGCTATAACAATATTATGTCTTCAATGTTTGCCAACTCTTGGCACAAAGGCCAGGTGGCTATCAAAAGTGTCAAATTCATGGTGACTCCAAAGTTGATGGGAGAAGCTATTGTTATATTATATGTAGTCAACAATGTGGGAAGGAAAGGTTCTTGTGACTACAATAGATTCAAGTATTAAAGAATTTAAGACATGAAAGAATTGATAAGTGTTAAGTATAATAATGTGTATAAGCGCCTCTATCTCCCTTTTCCCTTTTCTATTATCTGCATGTTAGTAAAAAAGGTAGTTTACTCTAGAAAGGATATTTACTACCTAATATGTCTATATCATTTTCCTTTATTAAATATGTGTTAGAAGGTAAAGTTCACCAAGATAATTGAGAGAGGTGTGTGTGGGTGGTGGGGGGGGGGGGGGGAGGGGGTGGTGGGTGGGGGTGGTGAATCAATTATCCAACTATTAAAATACTTATAAACCTTATTAAACCTTAACCATGTGAATAATATAAACACCAACCATAAGAAGATATACATACACAATAACACAAGATATGTTAACTAGAGAAACCCTTGAGCAGAGGGAAAGCCTCAGTAGGGATGGTACCCACAAAATGATGTACTAATATAAAAGTTCCTTGTAAGAGGAGGAAATCTGTTAGGAACCAATGAAATACATTCAATACATATCAGTCCCTATTAGGAGATTCCAACCTTGTTAGGAGTTGTGCCAATCCTATTAGGAGTTGTAGAAGGCAGATGGACCCACTATTCAAATAGCTCAGGGGCAAGACCACTAAACTCACTATCCAACTAGTCTTTATATTATTCCTTGCAGAATAATGGAAATGAACTAACCTTAGCTCCTTTGTCCTCTAGACCAAACTTATCTGCTACTGATCTTAATACTAGATCGCCAAATTTGCATCCAAATAATCACTTGGATAGCTTAAATGCATTTACCAAATACTTTGCATATCACTCCTGAATATACTTTTTTCTTCTCATTCTTTACCACAAGGAAAATAAATTTTATTTATGCCATATCCTCAAAATAATTCCTTGAGTTGGCCTTCAACCTTTCCCAATTAATTATATAATAGGATCTCATCAAGATATTGTAATGAAATAACTTGAACAATTGAAGAAATAATATGAAATATTATATAAATACTTGATAATAGCTAAGAGTAATAGGCCACTTCAAGTGGGAAACCTCCAAATATCTCCAATGAGAACCACACTTCACAATATGATCTTGAAATAATACTCACAAACTCCTATATATACCTAATTATGATTAGGTTGAATAAAAAACAACCCTATATAATACCTAGGCCAACCTAACTACCTTAATAATAATATAATAATGATAACATGACTTAATTAGTGATTAAGATCACCACAAGTTGACTATTCATAACCCTATATATATCAATAGTAAGGGCATAGCATGCCCCCTCTCTTAAAAGAAGCATTTTCCTCAATGCTAACCAAGTGTGGATTCTTTTGAACGAACTCCTCATCCTCCCATGTGGCCTCTTCAACTAGTAAGTTCTTCCATTTGATGAGATAGTGAGTGAGGGCTCTATGGTGTAGAGCACCTAACCTATGTGGCAGGGGGAAGTTGGTCTATGTTTTGTAATAAAGGCACATGTAAGGCCCACAAGCATTTGGTGTGGTTATAAACCAAGTGAATCCATGGGACCAAAAGGCCTTAGAATAGGGTATTTAGAGTCTAAACAGTATTAGCAAAAAATGGTTATTTGTTTGTTTTATGGTTGGGAATTCCTATATGGTTGTTCCAATAGTGATGTAGAACTTTATATATGTCATATGTGATCTCAATTGGGAGGGAGAGATCAAATTGTATGGTGGTTTGGACAAAAAGCAATAAAAACTTCAATTTTCTAGAAATTTACTGGTAATCGCTCGGCTATTAAAATTGTATAGATCCGTACAAAACTTTTATGATTTTTGAGTGTATGAAATAGTTGCATGGGTGAGTTAGGAAACTTTTGGTTTTTGTTTGACTCAAAAAGGAGTTGTGGTTAAAAATTTATTTGCATTTAAATACTGAAAGGTGGTCTGAAAAGCCTTGTTTCCTAGACCCTTCCACAAATGCATTTCTAACTCGCATTCCCACTTGTGGTAACCTCTGAAACTAATGAAAATGAAAGCTAGGAGAATAGGCAACATAATGCCAGAGGTTGGAGGCCTGGAAAGAAGGGTAAGTATTTTTCCAAGCCAGCCCTAGGTCAAGCAAGCCCATGCGCTTGACTAGTTTTTACAAGTTAAATGGTGACAGCCATGGTTGCAGGCACCTCAGATTAGTTTGAGTGTTTTAGTTGGATATAATAAGTGTGTTGGAGATTTCCTTAAGTATTTGGGGTCTTAGGAACTTGCCTTGCCCATTCTTCCTTGAAGCCCTAGCCTAATTTGATCAATTAGGCCTAGGTACCAAGAAGTAGTTTGGAGGGTGCTAGAGCAAGACCAGCCCAAAATCTTTTGGATTCTTACAAGGTGTTATGAAGGATGTTTAAACCTATGGAGAAGTACCTATGCTATTAAGGGATATTGGGAGAAAAGTGCAAAGAAACCAATTTGGAAGGCTAGAAGGATTATAGGCCTAGAGGTGCCAAGGTGTGTGGTGAGTTTGGTGGAACCAAACAAATTAATGATTTTGGGTTGGAATAGTATGTCCATGATTGTCTCCATTTTTGGTGATAGTTGGTGAGTCTTTTGAAGTGGGATTTCCTTGTTTGGCTTGGAGGTTGAGTATACTCGGAGTGGGTAAGAGGACTTGTGAGAAGTCCTAGAATCCTATGTTGGATTGTGACAACAATTTATTGGCTTGTGGAAAGTATTTGTTGTAGACTCTGCATTAGGTGGTATCAAAGCCACTAAGGTCTTGTTTGGTAGACAAGAATAAGATAGGATGGCAGATGGTGAAGAAGAGAGGGAGATCTCTCTAAGGATAACCAATGTTGAATTAGCCAAGTTGGTTAAAGAATAGATGGTAGAGAGTAGGGCTATGAGAGAGGAGAATAGGATGATGCAGAGGGAAATAGACAAGTTGAGAGGAAAGGTGAACAAAAGGTCACAAGAAGACTCTGATGTAGAAGAAGGTGGAAATGCACTAGAACTAGATAGAAGTAGACAAGCCCTACCAGAGGACCAAAGGGTTATGTTGGAAGCCCTTGAATCGATAGGAAAGAGGAATACCAAGATAGAGATCCCTATGTTTTGTGGAAAGCTTAATCCTAAAGAATGCATGGATTGGATTGAAGCATTGACAATCACTTTGAATGTGATAATGTCCCTGAATCACAAAGGTTAAAGATTGCAAAGGCCAAGATGAAAGGATCTACTTTGAGTTGGTGGAACTTTCTTCAAATGGAGAGGCTTGATGAGGGTAAAGATGCCATCAAAACATGGAAAAGGATGAAGTTGGAGGTGAAGAGACAATTCATCCCTGAGGACTATGAAGTCCTAGTGCACAAAAAAATACAAGGCCTAAGACAAAAGGACATGGATGTGGGTACCTACACTGAAGAGTTTCATAAACTCACTTTGAGGGCCAAGGTGACTGAGATAGAGAAGCAGAAGTTGGCAAGGTACTTGAATGGCCTCAAGTACTCTATCCAAGATGAACTCACTTTGTTTAACCCGAAGTTAGTGCATTCATGTTTTTAGATGGCATTGAAGATTGAGGGAAAATAGAGAAGGAAAGGTGACTCTCAAAACAAGTCAAGGGGAGCCAATAATAATAATAAAGGAAAAGGAAGGTTCAGCGGGAGAGGTTCATTCTACAAACCCCAAGAGGAGTCAAGTAATAAAGAAAATCAAGAAGGTGAGACAAGTTCAAGAGGAATTTTTAGAGGAAGAAGAGGCAATGGAAGAGGTAGATCAAGATGAAGGACTCCTGGAGTGTTCACTGGAAGATGCTTTAATTGCAACCAGGTGGGGAACCAAGCCTCTAAATGCCCTGAAAAAGGGAACAATCAGCAAGGAGGTGATAGGAGAGTCCACTTAGAACATGAAGATGATGTTCAAAGAAACCATGAAGGCAGGGGTGTTGTAGATCCACAGCTTGGAGAATCCCTCATGTTTAATAGAACCTTGTTGAAGAACCCTCCACCCAAGGAACCGGCACAAAGGAAGACTTTGTTCAGGACCACCTGCAAGATAAAAGGTAAGGTGTGTAAGGTTATAGTTGATTCTGGTTCTACTGATAACCTAGCTTCCATTTTAATGGTAGAGAAACTTGGATTGAAAAAGATGCCTCATCTTAACCCATACAAAGTGTCATGGCTAAACAAAGGGTAGCAAGCTTTGGTGAATGAGCAGGTATATGTGGAATTTAAGATTGGGGACTACCATGACAAAATATTGTGTGATGTGGTTGATATGGATGCTTTCCACTTATTGTTGGGAAGGCCTTGGCAATAGGATGTGGAAGCACACCATCAAGGCAAAACCAATGTTTATGAGATCACCAAAGATGGAAGGACATACACCATGAGGCCTCTACCAGAGGATGGGTAGGAGACTCCTCAAGCTAGTAGCATGCTAGTTGTTGGAGAAAAGGAGTTTGTAAGAACCATCAAGGGGAAGGATGCCCCTTATTATGCCATTGTGGTTAAGCCACAAGAAGAAAGGAAGGCGTATAAGGAAAAAAAGATAGAACCATTGAGGATAGTGGGGCCCAAGGAGGTTCAGGATTTGTTGAGCAAGTATAGGGGAGTGATTACTGATGGAAAAATAGAGACTCTTCCACACATTAGAGAGGTGAGTCATTGCATTGATTTAATACCAAGTTCTAAAATCCCAAACAAGGCTTCTTATAAACTCACACCAAGCCAAAATGAAGAATTGGCTAGACAAGTGGATGAACTCTTAAGCAAGGGGTTCATAAGAAGGAGTATTAGTCCTTATCCAGTACCAGCATTGTTGGCCCCAAAGAAAGATGGCACATGGAGGTTATGTACTGACTCAAGGGCTATTAACAAGATCACCATTAGATACCAGTTCCCAATGCCAAGGATGGAGGATTTGATGAATTGGCTAGGAGGGGCTAAATACTACAGCAAGATGGATTTGAAAAGTGGTTATCATCAGATTAGGATCAGAGAGGGGGATGAATGGAAGATAGCCTTCAAGACAAATGAAGGGCTCTTTGAATGGATGGTAATGCCCTTTGGGCTCTCAAATGCACCAAGCACCTTCATGAGACTCATGAATGAGGTACTCAAGCCCTTTATTAACCACTTTGTTGTAGTATATTTAGATGATATTCTGATTTACAGAAAAAGAAAAAATGAGCACTTAAATCATATTGAACAAGTGTTGAAAAGGTTGTTAGAAGAGAAGTTAAGGATTAATCTAGAGAAGTGTGTCTTCTTGCAGGAGGAGTTGGTTTTCTTGGGATTTTTTTATCTCCAAGGGGAACCTTAAGATGGATCATAGTAAAGTGGAAGCCATATTAAATTGGCCCACTCCAACAAAAGCAAGTGGGGTCAAAGGATTCCATGGCCTAGCAAGCTTCTATAGGAAGTTTATTAGAGCCTTCGGCAATGTAAGTGCTCCCATGATAGACAACATTAAAGGTGGAAGGAAGTGTTAGTTTTGGTGGACACAAGAGGATGATCAAGTCTTTGAAACCTTGAAGAAGAAACTGGCAGAGCAACTAGTCCTAGTGCTGCCTGATTTCAATAAAATTTTTACAATTGAATGTGATGCAAGTAACTGGGCTATAGGAGGAGTCCTAAGCCAAGAGGGCAGGCCAATTGCCTTCTTCAGTGAGAAGTTGAATGAGGCCAAGCAAAGGCATTCAACTTATGATTTAGAAATGTATGCCATGGTTCAGTCCTTAAGAAAATGGTGGCATTACTTATTGCCCAAAGAGTTTTTTGTTTATACTGACAACCATGCATTGAGTTTTTTAAACAGGCAGGAGAAACTAAATCATAGACATGTGAAATGGACGGAGTATCTCCAATCCTACACTTTCACTATCAAGCATAAGAAAGGGGTAGCAAATAAGGTTATTGATGCCCTCAGTAGAAGAAATTTAACCATCTAGGAAGTGAGGTTGGAGAATGGTGGGTTTCACACCATAAAAGACATGTATGCTGAAGATGAGGACTTCAAAGAAGTCTATCAAGTTTGCAAAGATATGACAGGGTATTATCACAGTACATATGCAGATTTTATGTTGCAAGAGGGACTCCTTTTCAAAGGAAGTTAGTTGTGTATCCCTAGGGATCACTAAGTGAGAATATTATAAAGGAAAAGCATTGTGGGGGCCTGGCAGGTCATTTTGGTTTAGAAAAAACCCTTGAATTGGTTAGAAGATTTTATGATTGGCCAAAGATGCCAATAGATGTAAGAAGGTTTGTGGAGTCTTGTGTAGTATGAAAAAAAGAAAAAGGAAGAACTTCTAATGCAGGATTTTATACCCCATTGCCAATACCAAATAGGCCTTGGGATGCGGTGAATTTAGATTTTGTGCTTGGGCTGCCAAACACAAAATAGGGGTTTGATAGTATTTGTGCAGTGGTGGATAGATTTTCAAAAATGGCACACTTCTTGCCATGCAAAACTAGTCATGATGCTTCTCACATTGTGGCCATCTTCTTTAAGGAGGTCATTAGACTACATGGGTTACCACTATCCATAGTATCTAATACAGATGCTAAGTTTCTTGGTCACTTTTGGAGGACCTCGTGGAAGAAGTTAGGAATGGATCTGTTCTTTTCATCAGCATACCATCTATAATTAGATGGCCAAACAGAGGTGGTGAATAGATCATTAGGGAATCTATTGAGCTTCCTTAGCAAGGAACATGGTTCCTCATGGGACTTAGTCCTAGCACAAGCTGAATTTGCCTATAATGACTCAGTGAATAGGACCACTAGACTAAGCCCTTTTCAAATTGTTTATGGCACTCATCCTAGAGGGGTGATGGAGTTGAGAGATGTTAAATCCTTAGAGAGGAGTAGTGCACAAGCCACTAACTTTGCAGAGGTCATGCAAGAAATCCACAAACAAATTAAGGATAGACTGGTAAAGACCTCAAAGAAATACATGAAGGCTACTGATACCAAGAGGAGAGGCCTTCAATTTACAGTAGGAGACCTAGTCATGGTCCATCTAAATAAGGAAAGACTCCCAGTAGGCAGGTACAATAAACTGATGATGAGGAAGATAGGTCCTTTTAAGATCTTACAAAAGTATGGTCAAAATGCCTATAAGGTAGAGTTGCCTCCAAACATTGGGCTCTCTAATACCTTTAACATTTCTAACTTATATGCATACAAGGGACCTGAGAAAGATAGTATTGTCAATACAGTACTCAAGGAGGATTATGAAACCATCAGGTCTCTTCCTAAGGTAGTGGCACCTGAGATTGAATGCATCTTGGATAAGAGAGAAGGAAAAAGGACTCGAAGGTAGATACACATGGACTATCTCATCAAGTGGAGAGACAAGCCTATGGAAGATGCAAGTTGGCTCACTGAAACAACCATTGAGAGATTGGGATATGAGGTGTCCAACCTGCCAACTCAAGAGGCTTGAGTTTAAGTGGCATGGGGAGTATGGTGCACGACACCTAACCTATGTGGTAGGGAGAAGTTGGTCTATGTTTTGTAATAAAGGCACATGTAAGGCCCACAAGAATTTGGTGTGGTTATAAACCAAGTGACTCCATGGGACCAAAAGGCCTTAGAATAGGGTATTTAGAGTCTAAACAGTATTAGCAAAAATTGGTTGTTTGTTTGTTTTATGGTTGGGAATTCCTATATGGTTGTTCCAAAAGTCACCTTTATATATGTCATATGTGATCTCAGTTGGGAGGGAGAGATCAGATTGTATGGTGGTTTGGAGAAAAAGCAATAAAAACTTCAATTTTCTGGAAATTTACTGGTAATCACTTGGCTATTATGCTTGTATGGATCTGTATGAAACTTTTATGATTTTTGAGTGTATGAAATAGTTTTAGGGGTGAGTTAGGAAACTTTTGGTTTTGGTTTGACTCAAAAAGGAGTTGTGGTTAAAAAGTTATCTACATTTTAGTGAAAGGTGGTCTGAAAAGCCTTGTTTCCTAGACCCTTCGACAAATGCATTCCTAACTCGCATTCCCACCAGTGGAAACCTCTGAAACTAAGGGAAATGCAAGTTAGGAGAATAGGAAACATAAAACCAGAGGTTGGAGGCTTGGAAAGAAGGGTAAGTATTTTTCCAAGCCGTCCCTAGGTCAAGCAAGCCCATGTGCTTGACTAGTTTTTGCAAGTTAAATGGTGACAATCATGGTTGCATGCACCTTTAATCAGTTTGAGTTCTATATTTGGATATAATGAGTGTGTTGGAGATTTCCTTGAGTTTTTGGGGTCTTGGGAACCCACCTTGCCCATTCTTCCTTGAAGCCCTAGCCTAACTTGATCAATTAGGCCTAGGTACCAAGAAGCAGTTTAGAGGGTGTTGGAGCAAGACTAGCCCAAAAGCTTTTGGATTATTAGAAGGTGCTATGAAGGATGTTTAAACCTATGAAGAATTCCCTATTCTATTAAGGGATAGTGGGAGAAAAGTGCAAAGAAATCAATTTGGAAGGCTACAAGGATTGTAGGCCTAGAGGTGCCAAGGTGTGTGGTGAGTTTGGTGGAACCAAATAAATTGATGATTTTGGGTTGGAAAAGTATGTCCATGATTGTCTCCATTTCTTGTGAGATTTGGTGAGGCTTTTGAAGTGGGATTACCTTGTTTTTCTTGGAGGTTGAGTATACCCGGAGTGGGTAAGAGGACTTGTGAGAAGTCCTAGAATCCTAAGTTGGATTGTGACAACCATTTATTGGCTTGTGGAAGGTATTTGCTGCAGACTCTGCATCTAGTAGTACTATTTGAGTAGGAATATTCTTTCCAATTACCTTCTTCAAACAAGAAACATGAAAAAATGGATGTATCTTTGTTGTTGGTGGGAACTCAAGCTTATAAGTAACACTACCAATCTTTTTCATGATTTGGTATGGTCCATAATACATTGGAGACAACTTATTATTCTTTTTTGTTGCTTCATTGAGATTTTTTGACAAGGCTGCAATCTCAATAAGACCTAGTCCCCAACTTCAAAATTTATTTCACTATGATGTTGGTTCACTTGTTGTTTCATTTGATTTTGTGCCATAGCTAAATTCTCCCTGAGTTCTAAAAGTACCTATTGCTGATGAAGCAAGTGGTTCTCTACTACCTAAACTCTTCATGAAATCTTTAATGATGATGTGATGGAAGGATGATGATATCCATAAACTTCAAAAAATGGAGACATTTTTGATGATCTTTGAAAAGAAGTATTGTACCACCATTCTGTAAGAGATAGCCAATCTACTCTTTGAGATTATTTTTCTGAAGCGAAACAATGTAGATATCCTTTCACAAATTTATTAACAACGTCATTTGCCCATCTAATTGAGGATGGAATGAATAAATATGAGCCAATTTAGTACCCAAACATGAGAATAAATCTTTCTAAAATTGACTACTAAAGATAGGATCACGATCACTAACAATAACCTTAGGTGTACCATGTAGCTTTTGGATATTCTCCAAGAAATATTTTGCCACTATACTTGATATAAAAGTATGTGATAATGCAATGAAATGTGCATATTTAGTGAGGTGATCAACTACTACCATGATGACATTTTGACCTTTAGATTTGGGAAGCCCTATGATGAAGTCCATGGATACCTCTTCCCAATTTTGGCTCCAAATAGATAAAGGCTGTAGGAGACCTAGTGTCTTAATTGTTTCCCCCTTATTTCTTTGACAAACCAAACATTCAACCACAAATTTTTGAACATCACCTTTTAGCCCATCCCAAAAAAATCTTGCTTGACCCGATGATATTTCTTCAAAAAACTTTAATGACCACCAATAGGGGACTTATGTAGTTCTTTGAGAATCGTGTGTCTAAGAGTGGAATTCTTGCAAAGATACAAGAAATCTTTATACCAAAGAATATGCCCCTTTAAAAAAAACTTATCTGAACTACTAGAATCAATTTTTATTTGCTAGATGAGATTACTTGTTGCAACATCATTTTTCTACTCTTCTTTGGCTTCGACCACCTAATTTTCTTGTAATATTGAAAGGGCACACAATAAGGGTTCATCTTTTTCATCCTTCCTAGAAAGTGCATCGGCCACAATATTTTCCTTCCCTTTCTTGTTTCAAATTCATATCCCAACATCTTAGTGACCCAATTTTGTCGCTCTTTTGAACATAGTCTTTATTCCAAAAAATATTGTACACTATCATGATCTATCTTAACCTGGAAGTGTCTACCCATTAAATAAGGCATTAATTTTTTAACTACATGAAGGATTGCTAGCATTTCCTTGTCATAAATAGTTTTGAGTTGATTTTTTCCTTTTAATTGACAACTCTTAAAAGCAATTGGTCAACCTTCTTGCATGAGAACTAATCCTATCCCATTTCCAAAAGCATCACATTCTACAATGAATTCCTTGTTGAATTCTAGAGTGTCAAGCACTGGAGTTGTACACACAACCTTCTTCAATTGCTCAAATGTTACATTAGCGAATTCATTCCAATGAAAATAATCTTTCTTCAATAGAGTGGTAAGGGGTGTTTCTATATGACCATAATTATTCGTAAATCTTCTATAGTACCCTATTAATCCCAAGAAACCACTCAACTTCTTAATGGTTTTTGGAATAGACCATTCCATGATGTCCTTAATTTTGTTAGGGTTCACCTTTACTCTTTCATGTGAAACCATGTGTCGCAAATATTCCACATCCTTAAGACCAAAAGGACACTTGGATGGCTTAGCATAGAGTTGATGATCTTTAAGTAATTGTAATGCTTGATCTACATGATGCAAATGTTCTTCTCAAGTCTTGATATAAATTAATATATCATCAAAAAACACTAACAGAAACTTTCTCAAGAACTTCTTAAAAATAGAACTCATCAAACTTTGGAATGTAGATGGTGCATTGGTAAGACCAAATGGCATCACCAAAAATTCATAGTGACCCTCATGAGTTTGAAATTTTTTCTTGCAAATATCTTTCTCCTTAATCTGAATTTGGTGATAACCCGATCTAAGATCTAACTTGGTAAAATACATAGCTTCATTTAATTCATCTAGAAGATCATTGATGACTAGAATAGGAAACTCATCTTTAAAGGTGTACTTATTGAGCACTCTATACTCTAGACACATGTGCCAAGTTTCATCCTTATGCATGATCACAACAAGTGAAGAGTAAGCACTTTGGCTATGCTTGATAATTCCTAGCTCTAGAATTTTCTCAATATTTTTTTCTATGTCACTTTTTTGCATGTATGGGTACCTATAAGGCTTGATTTTTGGTGTTTTTCTCCCTAGAAATAGTTGTATGGCATGCTCATTATCCCTTTTAGGAGGAATTGCTTTAGGCATATCTACAAGAATCACTGAGTGACGATTAATTATTGCTTGTAAATTTGGATGAGTAAGAGCATTAGATTGAGAGACTTCTAATGAACATATCTAGGCTACAAATCCATTCGCTCCTTTCATAAGAAACCTTACATTTTATGAGAGCTTACCATCTGTGGGGATTTTTCCTTCAATCCACTTAGCTCCACTACCTTTCCTTTTGATTGAAATCACATGAATAGTTCTTGGAAGTTCATCTCAATTTTTATCAATGTACAATAAGCCATTGTACTCCCAAAACAATATATTTTGCACCCTTGGATATCATATACATTGGGGGTATTAAGTTGATAATCTCCATGGATAATTTGATGCTATGACACTTCCCTGAACAACTAACTGTGCCAACATCTACAATCAAAACTTGAAACTCTAGGGCTGGATATATAAAACAATTTAGAAGAGTTTCCAACTTTTTTTTGATGAAATTATGAGTACTACTTGATTTGATCAACACTGTTACATTCTACTTCTTTAAGAAACCCACTACAGTGAGAGTTTGTGGTGCACTGAAACCTGAAAGTACATGACAAGAAACGATAGGTTCAAAATCATGCGATTCCTCACCTGAATCCCTATCCTCCTCTAATATGGTCTCATCCTCTTTTCCCTTACTTGGACCTTCAATATAGAACAATTTCTTTCCACTACATTTATGTCATCAACTATATTTTCTATCACAATTAAAACACAATCCTTTTTCTCTTTTCTCCTCAATTTGTTGTGGAGTCAACCTAGTAGGTTGAGGATGATAAGGTGTTGAATAACCTTTTTCTCTTGTCACATCAGCCCCTTACTTTCTAGGAATCAAGAACTTCTCCTCTACCCTGTGTGCCAATATAAAAGACTCATTTACTGAGCTAGGACTAAACATTTGTACCTCATGTTGAATGTGATCCTTGAGACCACCCAAGAATAAATTTTTCAAGTTATCCTCTATAATTGTATCCACTCTTAAGGATAGATTTTTGAATATTTGTGTTGGAATATTCAAATATGGAAACAGTACTTATGAGAGGGGGGGGGGGGGGGGGGGGGGGGGTGGGGGGGTGAATCATAAGTATCATACTTTAGCCAATAAAAATTTTAACTGAAAGTAAATTGCATGCATGTAAGTATATAAAATAATCATAAAACTAGACACATGCATCAATAACACTTAACACTAGAATTTGGTAACACAAAAACCCTCCAGGAATAAGAAGGTAAAACTGGGGTGGGGATGATACCCACAAAAATTACTGCAACAATATTGTTCAACCACTTCTGATGGTTTGCCCTGTTAAAGGCCTGCCCTGTTAAAGGCTTTACACTATGTCAATAGTGACTTGGTTAGAGGCTTTTAAACACTTAACATGAAGTGTTACCCTATTAAAGGATTTTATCACCTAGTTAAAGGATTTATCAAAATAGCTATTAAGCTAACCTATCACCATAGGATTTTTTATTCTAATACAATTGCTACAAAGTATTAGGTACAATAAACTTGACTGATTACAATCCTTGATTGCTGATTGTAGGCACTTGTTCTGCTTTCTTTGATCTGGATCCTTTTGTGATCTGATAATCCTTACTTCTAAAAATAGACTTCCTTGCAAACCCTTGTATATCTTCTCATACCTCTTATCTCTCTTACATTTTATAATGAAGTTTTGTCTTCTTATATAGAAGTTTGATTTGCCTTTACCGCTCAATTCTCCCTCTTCAATTTTAGGGTTTTAAAATTGATTAGGTAGGATACAATGTATCTACCCCATATCTTCTTTTCTTCTTGAAAATTCGCCAGTTGTATCTTAAAAACGTTCTACATGGTGTTCTGTGCCACCAACTCATCATTCTTATCTTTTTTTTTTAATTCACAGATTTCTAGATAACAACCTTGTCGGCTTAGATCTGGCGAATCTTCGATTTCCTAAATAATTCAGCAACTCAGCATTATTGAGTTACTGGTGCTCGGCACCTCTGTGTTACTTGGCACCTATATCAGCTCAACACTTTTTGTTACTTGGAACTTTTACTTACTTGGCACTTGAACTTACTCGGCACTTGAACTTACTCGACACTTTATGTTACTCGGCATTTGAACTTACTCGGCACTTTATGTTACTCAACACTTGAACTTACTCGGCACTTGGATTGCTCGGCACTTATTCTTCACTCGATAACTGATCTTCACTCGGCATGCATGATGTACTCGACATCTAATGTGGAATATGATTAAGTGTGTTGGCACTCAAGTGTCAAAAACATTATGACGTTAACAATCTCCCCCTTTGACATGAGTGACAAAAACACTTAACTGACCTTATAAGTGCATTTACTAATCTAATTGGTATGTACATATTGAAAACTTTGATCAAAATTTATGTCTTACAATCTTACAATATATACCTCAAAAATTTTGTAACTCCCCCCGAGTTGATTGTGACTTATCTGTATATTATTTGTATATCAATGCTCCTCCTTTGTATCTATTCTCCCCTTATTAATCTGTATAACTTCCCCTTTACAATTTATATATATCTCCCCCTTTTTGACACTTATGTCAAAGAGTGTTTAAGGGTTAAGACCATATTTGGCCAAGAATGTGCTATTTACCTCCATAATCATTCTGAGAGCTGCATCCCAATTATTCAAAGCAATTTCTAGTGACTTATGCTGGATGGCAGTCTCGGCAGCAAGATGAACAAGTCCATTTGATGTAGAAAGATTTGGATCTTTCTTGAGTACATTTTCAGCATATACTTGCTCTTTATGGAGTGTCTCTAAATGTGGGGTAATGGAGGACTGGAGTTGTATTACTTTGGCCTTGATATTGGCCTCATCTATTGTTAATACAACTATTTCTTTGTTTGTGTGAAGCGATTGAGAAAAATGCTTCACACTTTGAGCTGGATCACTTGGTAGTTGCACGCTTGAAATGTTCAAATTTCTTTCCAAGCTCTGTATCTTTTGGCTAGTTTCTTGTGTGAAGTATGAAAAATCACACAACTTTTTGTATAGTGAGAATATATTCTCAAGTACCTTTTTCACCTTATCATTGAGCTTTGCCAATTCTACTTGTGAAAGTGCGATTTGTCTTGATATTTTCTCATTCACTTTCCCTTGAAATTTCTTTTCTGACCATTCCATAAGTTTTGCACTGGTTTCTAGGTCTTCATTTGTCACCTGGTCAACAATATCTATTAATTGCTCTGTGATATGCTTTGACTCATCTGGTGATTGCAAACTGAAGGCATCCATAAAGATGTCCTTGATCTCATAAAGTGTTTGCTTATTTTTATACTCTTTCCTGAGTATTTCCTGTCTTTTCCTTCTATTTAGTGCATCCTGCACTTCACTGATTTGATCAATGGTTATTGATTTTGAGTCATAACTTGGTATGACTATCTCTTCATCTAATTCAAGGTCTCCATAATGAAGTACCCTTGCAACTCTGGTAGTGCTAGATGATGGTACTAAAATTTGTAATGGCTTGTGTGAAGGAGTCCCTGAGGTAGGCAAATTTATTAGTGTTTGTATTGCCTCCTGTTCTTTAGGGGTTTTTACTATTTCCTCCTCTTTCTGTTTACCATGATTAATTATTGTTATCTGTGGAAGTCCACCTTGTATTTGTGCTGTAGGATCAGATGTAATGGTTTGTCTTGTTTGTTCTTTTTCTTGTTCTACAGCATCACTTTTCTTTTGTCTTGCAACATCAATTATACTAGTTGGTATATCAAATTGACTGCTAGTAGTTGTGATAGAAGGTGGTTATTTTGTATTCACCTTATCTTTCATTTTAGTTTCTACTAGTTTTTTAACTCATCTATATTGACCAATACTGGTTCTGTACATAGTATTACTTGTTGTGTTGACTGGTCAAGAATTCTTTTCAGATCTTCTGCAATTAATGGATTGACATTCTGACTAGAAGTATCAGGAACATTAGTAATTGTTATAGTATCTGTAGGTGGAATGGATGCTTTTGGAGGGCTAAGGGGGTGGCAATTGTGTGTCTTGCACACTCTAATCTAGTTGTTCCTCTTGTTCAGTTGTTGCCATTGTATCCTGTTTTTGTGTCTTTTCCTCCTTTCCATCTATCTTTTCTTCTTCTTCTTTCCTCTTTTTCCTCTCTTCTACTGGTATGGCTGCTTCTTCCTTGTATTCTTCCTCAAGAAAATCTTCAATCTTTTTATACAAATTCTTCCACAATTTTATTGTTCTTTGAACAATCTCTTCCATTCTATTTTGAAATATAAAGAATGCCCTGTGTTTGGGTGTGAACCTGTTACTATGCCTTTTGACTGCTTTGCTAATTTTTTCTCTAGTCAAATCTGGTAATACACTGGCTAGGGTTGATTCCCTCATCTCCTTCTGCATTTTAAAGCAAAAATGTCATCTGTCTTCTATAATTTTTGACAGCTCCTTTGGCATTTGACCGTCTAGTTCAAGTGGGGTGTACTTGAATTGTTCCATCATTCCATACACTGTTTCCTCTATCTTATTTTGTTCTTCTTTATTAAATTTACTAAAATCAACTTTATTTAAATTATTCAAGTCACCACTTGCAATCTTTTTACATAGGGTATCAACTGATGAATTGCTTACCTCTTCTGTTTGCTCTTCGTCATCAATGTCAGGTTGAGCCACATACTTTCTTCTTTTCCTTGGCTCTTCTTAAGATTCCTTGACTTGTTTCTTTTTGGCAACTTCCTCTTTAGCCTTTTGAGTAGAGGCTCTTATTGATGCTCGTGTTGTTGGCTTCTGAGGTGATGAAGTGGCATCTTTCTTCGTTTTGGGCTTGGCTGAAGTCTATTCTGTTGCCTTTCTCTTCTTTGGCTCGGCTTCAATTGGTGCTTCCTTGGCTTCTTCTTCCTCTACACCCTCCTCCTTGTCTTGTCCAAGACCTTGGGTTAGTTCTATTGGCCCTTGTTCCTGCTCATCTTCATCCTCACTGTCATCTTTTTCTTCCTCTGCCTCAGCCTCAATTTCTTTGCCAAACTTCTTCTTGATTTTCTTGACTAATTTACCTTTCTTCTTCAATGTAGAAGTAGTTTTTAATTCCATGTTTATTTTTGATCTTACCACATCATAAGTGCCAAAATGTGGTGCATTTTTATCTGCTTCTTCTACAAGTAGAGCTGTTATTGCTGCAGATGCTTGATCAACATCAAGTTCATTACCTAGTGGGCTAAGCCATCTTATTCTAGGTATAACTACTTGAATGTAAGTATAATCTATATCAACTAGGAAACATATGTCATTTGTATGCTTTTCTACTAATGAAGCTGGTATCCTTGACCTTTTCTTCATGGATTTCTTGAAATCCTCAAAATAACCTGTCATTTGGGCATCAAAATTTTCAGCCATTTGTTCAACGTATCCATTAATTTGTTCAACAATTGTTTTATCTGGATTCCATTTTACTTTCCCTATAGAAGGAAATTCTTTTATCAGATAGAAGAACATACACATCAAAACTGATCCAAATTTGCATTGAGCTCCTTTGCTTTTCTTTATAGCTCCCAGATTTTCATTAATCTGTTGAAACATGAGCTCTGCCAGATCATAAGTGTGATCTCTTTTGATTATCTTGTATGCAACATCAATTGCTATACAAGGTACACTGTTCAACCTACTTGATTGGTAGAATTTGTGTGAAATAATTCTCACAACAAAATTTAAGAGGGGATCTATGACTGTGTCGATAGTCATTCCTCTATTGTTCCATTTGGCACCTGTATTTTTCTCTATTATTTCCCTTTTGTCACTTCGTAGGGTCTTTGGCCGATCTAGGGTTGGAATACCAGTAACTCTATGAACAGTTTTCTTGGTAAATTTTACTGGCCCTGACTCTAACCAAAAAGCTCTATCATATATTTGGCTCAAAATTATCCATACCCATTATGTTTTAAAAACAGTCGGAAATGCTAGGGTTTTGGTCAATCCTTTTCTTTCTACTATTGAAAACTCATTTTTTAGTACTTTGTTTTCACACAGTTTATCATATGCATTATGAATTTCTAAGTCTCCTATGGCACCAATTTTGCAATTGTAACATCTGCGAACATCTTGTACCATAACAACCTTATCCGAAATAACTAATAATGCTCCTGCAGGATCATTCATGTATGCTACTTCTAGAATGGGCTTAAATTCAGGTTGTTTTACTTTGTTACAGACCAACTGAACTTCATGAATTTCTAAACCCTTGGTGGTTCCTGACCTAGATGCCATTATTTGCCAAACTAGGGTTTATAATTTAAACAAGTTTATAAGTCTTATGTAGCTCAGTACTTAAGTAAAATACCTTAAATCGATGAAATTTGTCTTGAATCACTGTTGAAATCTTTTACGAATGGCTTTTGAGCTATTCTTGATCTTCTCCGCTACTTTTTCAGCTTTGCTTCTTGTTCGAATGGTGAGAAAATGATCAAAAATCGGATTTATGTACCCTTCAAAATAGAGTAATAAATTCTTAGTATGCTGCCAACTATCTACTCGGCTTATAAAGAAATTTTAACCTAACTCGGCTTCCACTATTTCCATTTTACTCAGCTTCTATTGGAGTTATCCAACTGGGCATCAATTTTCAGCTCGGTCGTTGTTGGGAGCCCGACATCCAAAGGCAGTTCGACATCAACATTTAGTTTTATCTTAGCATCTTGTTTCATGTGGATTTATACTTTGCTTAACTTCCTTTTCTTGGGACTGATGTATGATATAGCTTTGTATATCAGTCTTGTGTACTTCTTGTGCTTAGTTTGATGAAGTATGATCACTTAACCCATTGGGTGAGGTGATCCCTCCACTTGATGTGTTGCACCCTTCCTTCTTTTTTAAAGTCTTATTCATTTGACCTCTTATCTTTTCAACATCAATTATTTGTTTTCCTTTGTTATCTTTAGTCTTGGGTGGCTTTGATCTTGTAGGACAGTTTCTGCTGACATGACCAATTTTCAAACAACTGAAACATGTGGTTTGACTCAACCATCTTTTTTAGTTCCCTCTAAAATGTGTTCTTATGTAATTCTATGGGATATGTCCATATTCTTGACAATAGTGACATCTGTTTCTGGTGTTGTAATCCCAAAATTCATGGTTTGATGTTTTTGCTAGTTGATTTACTGTCCACATAGGTTTTGATCTACATTCAAATGCCCTATGTCCATACTTTTTTGCAATTATAACAATGCCCATCAAATCTTTGAGTCCTTGTGATGTTGGATCTGCAATTTTATGTCATATGTCCTTGCATGTTGCACTTGTGACAAAAACTTTTGGGTATGTTTGATTGATTAAATCTTCTACTCCTACACACATTAGTTGTATGTCCCTTCTTATTACAGAAATGACAAGTGGGTTTTGAATTCTTACCTTTATCACTTCTTTGTTCATCACTCTTTGATGATTCTCCAACTTCAATGCTGTTGTATCCTAGTCCTGATGTATCATGGGCAAATTTTGGTGATTTTAGCAACTGTTCAAAATACTTGATTGCTTCACTTGATTTGTTGAGATTCTCTGCTACCTCTTTTTCTCTGTTCAATTCATTCTGTATTTTGTCATTTTGCATCTTCAAGGTAGAGATCTCAATATCCTTTACATTGAGTTCATGATGAAGATTCATCATTTGGGCAAGTGTATCCATCTGCATGTTTGAGATCCTTGTCAGTTCAGTACATTTTTCTTCAAGTCTGTTTGCAAGATTCCTTTTGTCATTTTCCATCATGACCTTATCATCAACTGCTCTTTTCTTTTGTTCAGTAATTTCACATATCATTATAGTCTGTGGTTCATGTTCCATCTTGAGAGTTCTTATCTCTTCTGCTTGAATTTTATTTTTCTCCATCAGTTCTGCTATTGCTGTATCAAACTCTTTAGTGTCTCCACTAGAAAATATGTTGGTGGTACCAATCTCCTTGTAGTGTATATCATTTTCAGCTATGGTTAGATCCTTCCTCTTTTCTAATGAGTTTCTCAACTTTTTTCTGAATTCCTCCAAGCTATGCAAAGCAAGTTGCACATCTATCACCTGATTTTCAATGATCTTTCCAAGTTTGAAGGCTTCCATCTTTAGATCTTTTTCTCCAAGCTGTTAAGTTTTTCCTTAAGAGAACCTAGATTAAGGTCTGATACCAATTGTTGGAATATTCAAATGTGGAAAGAGTACTTATGAGAGGGGGGGGGTGAATGATAAGTATCATCCTTTAGCCATTAAAACTTTTAACTGAAAGTAAATTGCATGCATGTAAGTATATCAAATAATCATGAAACTAGACACATGCATCAATAACACTTAACACTAGAATTTGGTAACCCAGAAACCCTCCAGGAATAAGAAGGTAAAACTGGGGTGGGGATGATACCCACAAAAATTACTGCAGCAATATTGTTCAACCACTTCTGATGGTTTGCCCTATTAAAGGCCTGCCCTGTTAAAGGCTTTACACTGTGTCAATAGTGACCTGGTTAGAGGCTTTTAAACACTTAACATGAAGTGTTACCCTATTAAAGGATTTTATCACCTAGTTAAAGGATTTATCAAAATAGCTATTAAGCTAACCTATCACCATAGGATTTTTTATTCTAATACAATTGCTAGAAAGTATTAGGTACAATAAACCTGACTGATTACAATTTTTGATTGCTGATTGTAGGCACTTGTTCTGCTTTCTCTGATCTAGATCCTTTTGTGATCTGATAATCCTCACTTCTGAAAATAGACTTCCTTGCGAGCCCTTGTATATCTTCTCATACCTCTTATCTCTCTTACATTTTACAATGAAGTTTTGTCTTCTTATATAGAAGTCTGATTTGCCTTTACTGCTCAATTCTCCCTCTTCAATTTTAGGGTTTTAAAATTGATTAGGTAGGATACAATGTATCTACCCCATATCTTGTTTTCTTCTTGAGACTTCGCCAGTTGTATCTTAAAAACATTCTACATGGTGTTCTGTGCCACCAACTCATCATTCTTATCTTTTTTTTTTTAATTCACAAATTTCTAGATAACAACCTTGTCAGCTTAGATCTGGAAAATCTTCAATTTCCTAAATAATTCAGCAACTCGACATTATTGAGTTACTAGTGCTCGGCACCTCTATGTTACTTGGCACCTATATCAGCTTGACACTTTTTGTTACTCGGCACTTGTACTTACTCGGCACTTGAACTTACTCGGCACTTGAACTTACTCGACACTTGAACTTACTTGGCACTTTATGTTAATCGACACTTGAACTTACTCGGCACTTGTATTGCTCAGCACTTATTCTTCACTCGGTAACTGATCTTCACTCAGCATGCATGATGTACTCGACATCTAATGTGGAATATGATTAAGTGTGTTGGCACTCAAGTGTCAAAAACATTATGATGTTAACAATTTGAATATAATCCTTAACTGATCATGTTTGTTGAAGCTTAGCAAGTTGGCTAAAGAAGTTTTTTGTCACAGTATTGCTGAATTGTGCTTGGAGTTCTTCTATAAAAGTTAAACATGATACAGTGAGACCCTTTTTCCTTCTATGAGTACAAAGCCAATGATACTAAATGAATTGATCTAGTTCTCGATATAAGGAAGCCATCGTGACCTTTTCTCATGGAATTTAATGTACCTCAAAAAATTTCTCCATTTGATTTATCCATGTTAGAGGATCAATGCCATTGAATTTGTGCATATCCAACTTTGGAAAAAAATTCCTAGATCCCATAGGAGTATTAACATTTGTGTCATTATTAGTAGACTTGAAGGTTTCACCTTGATTGCTTGACAACTCCTTCCTTATTTCATTCATATAGTTGCTTAACATGCTTCACATATCTGATATATCTCCTTGTAGGTCACACATATCCCTCTTAAACTCTTCCTTGAACTTATTTCCTCATTGGGATTACTAACCTTTGTGTTTCCCAATCTTGATTAGAAGATTTCCTTGGTGTGGTAGCATTATTTTTGGCTCTTGTTGGACTTGTCATGATGGAAACCAATATTTTTGAAACAAACCACACAAATGAAATATATGTTCTTTGATTGTTTAATTTATTTTTCATTGTAACTTACTAGGGTCAAGATACCCTTACTTAGGAAGAATCCAAGAAATTGGCAAATTTGCTGCCTTGAAAGAGAATTTTCCTAATTTTGTAATAATTTTTTAATTTTTGCTTCAATTTCTTGAAGCTTTTAAATTTAGGCTCCTCTACTATGTATTCAAAAACCTAATAAAAGTTATACTCCAATTCAATAGGATGTGAGAAATATGTAGATCTCAATAAATTGTGTAGAAATAGTATTTAAGCAATAATTTTCTCAAATTTTCTCCAATTAATCTAAATTTTGGAGTATATCTTCTTTAACATTGTCTCCAAAAACCCTTTAAACATCTTTGAAAAATTCACCAAAATCTAAAAGTTATGCTCTTACCAAAATCACCCCAATGTTGAGAAAAATCTTGCCTCTATAGTGCCAAGATCATGCTCTGATCCCACTTGTGATATGAAATAAATTGTACAATAGAAGAAATAATATGAAATATTATATAAATACTTGATAATAGCTAAAAGTAATAGGCCACTTCAAGGGGGAAACCTCCAAATATCTCCATTAAGAACACACTTTAGAATATGATCTTGAAATAAGACTCACAACCTCCTATATATACCTAATTATGCTTAGGTTGAATAGACACAACCCTACATAATACCTAGGCCAACCTTCCTACATAAATAATAATATAATAATGATAACATGAGTTAATTAAGGATTAAGATAGCCACAAGTTGACTATTCATAACCCTCTTTACACCAATATTAAGGGCATAGCAGATATTATTAAATATTACATCTTTTTGTAATTAGAAATCACCGTTGGTTCATAGTCTTTACAACTTCTCACATGTGCCATTGTTGACCTTGCACTATCGCTGATGTTATTATCAGGTTGTCTACTATCACTTTCTAAGTGCACTCATTATGATTCAATCCCTACTAAGGGATACTATCCAAACACTAGAAACCACTTCTCAACTACTTTGTCTCCACACTATCTCTTGTAAATCTTGAATAACTTTTGCAAGTCTTTTATTCTCTACATGCATACTTGTCCACTTTATGAAGACACAATGTAGAATAATTCCTCAATTACACTTGACTTGATCATCATTACACAACCTATGTGACCCCATTCTTTTTCTTGACTTGGGTAGTCTTCACAAAAATAATACTATGTTGTCACCAATGACAAACACAATCATGAATGCAACATTTCAATCATGCTATCCATCTATCCAATTCTTTGAAAATTCTTTGAAAGGAATACCTTGAACATTCATGCTAACAATCTCCCCTTTAGCATTGATGGCAACATAAATGAAAAATATCTAAGTTCCAAGAATACCAAATCAAACTCTATTGTTTCTTTTGTTGTACTCTTCTTTTCAAATCCTCTTCATCAATCAAATCTAAAACTCACAAGAACATTGATTTGTTTGTGCTTCTTCATTCTTACATGGATGGAAATCAATTGTTCATAACTTTTCCCTTATTGATACAAATTAATGTTTCTCCTATTGATATCAATAAATCCATGAGAAATTCTGCCCCAAACATACACATTGGCTTCATACTAATCTCTCTCCCAAAATGTCAGAAGGATTATTCTCCATCTACAAAACTTCTCCCCCATACATAGGAAATGCTTTTCATCCAATCATTCCCCCATTGACATTAATGTTGAAGGCTTCATTATGTCAATCTTCTTCTCAAAGTCTTTGACCAACTTAAGTGTCCAAAGACACTATTCTATAACAACTACCAAGAGTCCTTGATGACTCTTCTCATCTTATATACTTCCCCATATAGGAAGCATTAAAATTCAGTCCAAATAAACAATAGTGCTCTGTACCTCTAGAATCATGCACTTTATGCATCATTTAATCATAATTGTAAAGGGGCATAACCCCAAAAATACCTCACAAATATTCAAATGTGATGTAGGAGCATCCTAGGCTTTCTTGCAATCCTACATGTTTGGAGGGATTTTGGTCAAGTGTTGAGGAGTATCGAGCTTGGGTTTTGGTGGAGCTATCTTTAATTGGTTAGGTTTGTGTTGGAGACACATTAGAGAAACTTTCTCATGATGTCATAGAGATTGGATGGATTGAGTTGTTTGAACCTTATTGTTGGAACTGCATTTTTCTTGTTTTTGGGTGCTTGTTACAAAGTGTGTAACTAATTATCCTTAATTAATGAGAAGGTGAAAACTTTAGAGATTGAAGAGGGCCTAGATTAATTCATTTTTCATGTGAAAAAGTTATACCTCTTCATATTTTGGGAGATATGATAATTCTTCTACAGTATCGATTTCTAGCAGACTACACAATAGGTTTCTATGGGTGACTTTCAGGATGGATGCACACTTTTCCTTGGGGAATTAACCTTTATGAATTTAAGGGGTTGTAGAGGACATAGATTTATACCTACAGTTCAAAGCATGAGTTCTAATTCAATCAGAGCTAGGAGATATCATGATTTTACTTGGATATCAATTTCTGGACATTTAAATGTTGTTGCAAGCCGACTTGTGGCATTTAATTTATGCATTTGTATTTAATTTGTGTTATGGTCCAACTTGTAGCTTAGATTAATATAAGTAGGGGTCTTGAGGAGTCTTTCTTCATTATGGAGTTTGGGTAGAAGGAAGGATATATGCAAATTTGAAGAGCTAGAGTTACCGCTTAGGAACTAGAGAATTTCTTGGTGGACATGTGGGTACAAGTGCAAATTCTTCTTGGTGTTCTTCTCTAATTGTGTATCTGGACTAGCTAAAATTGGTTGTAAGTTGGATCATGTAGAACTGATTTTGTAATTTTCTATTTGTATTTTTCCCTAACCTGGAAGGTCGTATAGCTAGGCATATTGCATGTAATCAATTACATTTTATAAATCAAGTATGGTAATTTGGTATCAGATCTTACATTATTGTTTCTTGTTGTTGTGTTTCCACTATGTGGTTGTATAGTTGGGGGCTAGGACATCTCCTTTGGGGATTCTTCTGCCTTACACTACATCAGGCGGTATCAGAGTGAAGGTTGTTCCTGAGTGTGTAGATAGATTGCTAAAGTTGAGGCAATTTGCACTAGGACTTGCGTTGAAGAAGGTTGATCTTGCGGCTAATTGATCTTTTGGACTAGTGGATTTATTGCTTAGGGTTTGCTAAATTTTGGAAGATTCCTCCAAGAAGATTGGAACCTAAGGAAATTACAATCTTAGTGATACTATAGAAGAAAAAATCTTAGAAAAGATGAGAGCAGAGTTTAGATTTGAGATTGCATTGATGAAGAGTAACATGATTGTTGAAATTGTAAGTGTTTTAGGTGGTGTACCTAGACATGTGGGTATTGATGATGGTTATGAGGAAGCTGCTGAAGAATTTGAATTTTTTGAATCAAGTGGTGAGGCTAGAATTTATTGTATGGAGAGACCTATGGGAAATAGGGTTGGTTAGTCTACTCAACTGGGATCTCAGTTGAAGCATAAGATGGAGGTTTCTAATTTTTTAGGTACTTTGAATCCTAAATACTTGATTGATTAGATTAGTGAATTGAAAGACTAATTTGAGATTGACGATATTGAGGATCCACTCAGAGTAAGGTTAGCACAAAATAAGTTGAAGGGACATGTTTTTCTTTGGTGGAAGGAACTGCAAAGAGATAGAGAAGAGGAAGGTGAAATGGAGATCACTAGATGGAAATTAATGGTGACTAAATTGAAGGCTAAGTTCATTCCTACTGATTATGAACTTGAGTTGTTTAAAAGGTTGCAAAATCTAAAGTAGAAGGATATGACTATGAAAGATTATATAGAGGAGTTCTACAAGTTGACTATTCAGTCTGGGCATAGAGAATTGTCAAAAGAGAAGGTAGCTCGATAAATTAAGGGTTTGAGATTCAATATTTAGGATGAGGTCAGTATGCTGAACATTTCTTCATTGAGGATTCTTATCAGTATGCTTTGAGAGAAAAAGAGAAGCTAAAGAGGAAGAATCAAGGTAGTTCCCAGAAGGAGAAGCAAGATAGTTCAGCACAAGCTAAACCAAAAGAAGAAGGTGAACCATAAATTGCTAATAAAAAAAAGAGGATAGGTGGAGGTAGGTTTAGAAGTAATTGTTTCAAGTGTGTTCAAGAAGAGCATAGATCTTTTGAATGTCCGATTAGTAGGACATCTACCATTGTGCATGATGTTGAAGTCCTGGGCAGTCAACTAGAGAAAGGAGATAGTTTTATAGCTAATGAGTACTGATTGGTGAGAGGGGATTAGGCTCTTGTGAAAGGACTAGCTTGTTTAAGACTTGTTGTAAGTCTATTGGTGAAGTCTGCAAAGTGATTGTGGATGGTGGTAGTACTGATAACCTTATTGCTAGAGAGATGGCTTAGAAATTTAGTTTAAAGAGAATGAGACATCCTTATCCTTATAGGATTGCCTAGTTGTAAGGTGAGCATACTTTGGAAGTGAGGGAGCAATTCCTTGTTGATTTCCAGATTGGGTAGTATAAGGATCAAGTGTTGTGTGATATTGTGGATATGAATAGTTGCCATGTGTTACTTGGCAGACCTTGGCAGTATGATTGTAGAGTTGTGCATGATTGTGTTAGGAATGTGCTTAGTATTGAGAGAGGTGGTAGGAAGTTTTCCCTAATTCCTTTCTAGAATGAAGAGCTTGGTAATAGGAACTTGAATATTGGTAGTTGAGTTGAGTTGATCTATTTTGAGAAGGTTGGAGATCAGCATGGAAAGTAGACTTATGGAACACCTGTGGTGGATGTGAAAAATAAGGGAAAGAGTGTGCAAGTTGAAGACTTGTAGGAAATTTATGTGAAGAACCAATCTAGAATCTATGTGCTAAATCCTAGAAGATTTTCTTTCAGTTACTAGAAGATCTTTGCAAACTTGGGGTGTCTGATGCATGAGCATCCTAGGCTTTCTTGCAATCCTACATGTTTGGAGGGATTTTGGTCAAGTGTTGAGGAGCATCAAGTTTGGATTTTGGTGGAGCTATGTTTTCATGGTTAGGGATGTGTTGGAGACACATTGGAGAACCTTTCCTCATGATTTCATAGAGATTGGATGGATTGAATTAAAATTTGAGTTGTTTGAACCTTGCTGCTAGAACTGCATTTTTCTAGTTTTTGGGTGCTTGTTGTAGAGTGTGTAACTAATTATCCTTAATGAATGAGAAGGTGCATAATTTAGGTATTTAAGAGGGCCTCAATTAATTCCATTTTTCAAGTGTTCAAGTTCTAACTATTTATAGGTTGGGAGATATAGAAATTCTCCTGTAGTATCAATTTCTAGTAGACTACATGATAGGTTTCTGTGGGTAACTTTCAGGATGGATGCACACTTTTCCTTGACGAATCAGCCTTTGTACATTTAAGGGGTTGTAGAGTACCTAGATTTCTGACTCAAAGAATGAGTTCTAATTCAATCAGATCTAGGAGATATCATGATTTTACTCAGATATCAATTTCTAGACATTTAAATGTTGTTGCAGGCTAACTTGTGGCATTTAAATTATGTATTTGTATTTAATTTGTGTTATGGGATGGCTTTTAGCTTAGATTAGTATAAGTAGGGTTCTTGGGGAGTCTTTAGTCATTATGGAGTTTAGGTAGAAGGAAGGATAGATGCAAATTTGAAGAGCTAGAGATGCAACTTAGGAACTAGAGGATCTCTTGGTGGACCTACAAGTACAAGTGTAGATTTTTCTTGGTGTTCTTATCTAGTTGTGTATATGGACCAGCTGAGATTGGTTGTAAGTTGGATCATGTTGGATCTTGCAGAAGTGATTTTTTAATTTTCTATTTGTATTTGGACCTAACCTAGAAGGCCTGACAACTGGGCATATTGCATGTAATCAGTTATATTTTATAAATAAAGTATTGTAATTTGGTATCAGATCTTGCATTATTATTTTTTGCTGTTGTGTTTCTGCTATATGGTTGTATAGCTAGGGGCTAGGACATCTCCTTTTGGGATTCTCATGCCTTGCACTACATCAAAATGTATCTTTAGCAAAAGGCTTCATAAAGATATCTACAATCTACACTTTTGTACTCACATAGTCTAATATGATCTCTTTCTCTATAAATTCCTCTCTTAAAACATGATACTTAATAGATATATGCTTAGTCTTAGAATGAAACATAAGATTCTTAGACATACTCTTTTAACTTTTGTTATCATAATTTATGATAGTAGATTCTAAAAAACTCTATCCCAATGTCATTCAACCTTTGCTTCATCCACGTGATCTGATTATAATTGTTTGCTTCTATTACATAATCTTCTTCTATTGTACTCTGTGAAAAATAATCCTATTTTTTGCTCAACCAAGAAACCAATCTTCTTTCAAGAAAAATGCTCCACCATTGGTTTTTTTTTACTGTCATCCATGTTGCTTTCTCAATCCACATTAGTATATGCACACAAAGTATAATTACTTGATCTAACATACCACAGTACAAAATCAAGTGTACCTTTAAAATATTTAAATATTCTCTTTACTACTACATGATGTGCTTCCTTAGGATCATCTTGAAATCATGATACTATCCCAACTATATTTTCTATATTTGGTCTAGTGTGAGTCAAATATTGCAAACATGCAATCATAGATCTATAGTTCTTTTTCTCAACTATAGGTATCTCATATTTTAAAGATAACTTGTGACCAGTTATTGTAGGTGTACCAATAGGCTTACAACTTTCCAAGAAAAAGATTTTCAACAAGTATTTCAAATACTTAGGCTGTAATAAGAAAATACCATCACTATTATGTATAATCTGTAGACCCAAGAAAAATTTCATCTCACCAATCATACTCATCCCAAATTAATTCTTCATTTTATTAGAAAATTTATCATTTTCTTTATTATTACCTCCAAAGATCATGTCATCAAAAAATATCACAATGATCAACAACCCATTCTTAATTTCTTTCAAATAAAAATTTCTCTCTTCCTTATCTTTAGAGAATCCCAAAGTTTCCAAATATTTGTCCAATCTTGCATACCAGGTTTGAGGTGGTTTCTTTAAACCATACGATGCTTTATTTAATCTTCATACCATGTCCTTTTCTTCTATCAAAGGAAATCCTTTAGGTTTCTTAATGTAGAATTGTTCTTCAAGTTCCCCATTTAGAAATGTTGATTGTACATCAATCTAATATACTTTAAACTTCTTACTTGATACATAATACAAGAAAATTCTTACAGCTTCAATTCTAGCAATAGGAAAAAATGTTTCCTCATAGTCAATTCCTTCTTTCTATGAATATCCTTTGTACACTAGTCTTTCTTTATTCATCACAACCTCACCTTGTTCATTCATCTTTTTCCTGAATACCTATTTAGTTCCTATAGAATTCTTACCTTTAGGTGTAGGAACCAATTCCCATGTCTTGTTTTTCACAATCTAATCTACTTTTTCCTTCATTACATGAATCCAATGATCATCCTTTCATGACTCATCTGCACTCTTTGGATCAACATGAAAAATCAAATAGAATTGCTCATGTACTATGTTTCTTGTCATTACTCCTTTGACTTTGCTTTTCTTTGATTCTTAGGATGATTCTTTGAGAAATTAATGTTTGGTGTAGGAGTTGTTGTTACAAGTCTTACTTCCTCTCTAGGTTCAGATCTTGGTTCTTCTCTCTATTCAATAATTTGAATGTTATTTTTCAAATCATTGTTAGTCTCAAAGAAAACTTCAACATTCTCATGGTTAGTCTTTGGATCAACAATAGCCACTAAAGCTATCACTTCTATTACTTCCTCTTCCTCATCCAGTCCAAGTTCAGATCACCTTTATCCTCATAAACATTCAAGACTCTTTCCATACTTTAAATTATTCATCATCATCAGAAATTGAATCCTTTCTAGTTTTCCTTATTCTTGTAGGACATCTAGATGAAAAATGACCAAATTATTTACATGTCCAACAAATAATTTTTTCATACCTTCTGATTCTCTTTTCATAATTAGAGCAATTCCTTCTTCGATCTTCTTGTCTTCTTTGGATATAGATCTATCTTTACTTGTCCTTGAATTAGTAGGTTTATCCTTTTGTATGCAACAAAATGATTGTAGATCTAGAAACTCAATGTTCTATCCTATACATAATCCTGATATCTCACCAAGGAACTCCATCTTCTAAATATCAAATTTAGCTCTATCTCTATTGTGAATTTTCTTTTTGAAGTGACTTGTCATGATCTCCTTGAGTTGTTAAGCTTTTTCTTCATAAACCTGATACCTTGAGACTAATAGATAGACAATAAAGTCCACCAAGATAACTATGAGAGGGGTGGGGGGAGGGGGGTGAGGTTGAATCATTTATTCAACTATTAAAATAATTATAAACTTTATTAAACCTTAAACATTTCAAAAATATAATCAAAAACCATTAAAAGATATACATACACAATACCACAAGATATGTTAACTAGGGAAATTGTTGATCAGAGGGAAAACCCTAGTGAGTATAGTACCCAAAAAATGATGTACTAATATAAAAGTTACTTTTAAGAGGATAAAATTTGTTAGGGGCCAATGATATATATTTAGTACATATCAGTCCCTATTAAGTGACTTTGAATACAAGATAGGAGATTCCAACCTTATTAGGAATTGTGCCAACCCTATTAGGAGTTGTAGAAGGTAGATGGACACATTGTCCAAATAGCTTCAGAGGCAAGACCACCAAACTCACTATCCAACTAGTCTCTATATTATTTCTTGCATAATAATAGAAATGAAGGAAACTTATCTCCTCTATCCTCTTGTTAGACTTATCCTCTTCTGATCTTGATTCTAGATCACCAACTTCACATCCAAGTAATCCCTTGGATCACATACACACATTTAGAAAATACTTTGCATATCACTCTTGAATATCATTTTTTCTTTTTATTATTTACTACAAGGAAAATAAATTTCTTATATACCATGTCATCAGAATAATTCCTTGAGTCAGCCTTTAGGATTTCCCAATTAATTATAATAGAAGCTCATTAAGATATTATAGAACATTACATCTTTTCATAATTACAAGTCACTATCAGCTCACAGTCTTTGCAAATTCTCACATGTGTGATTGCTGACCTTTTGCACTCATTGACATCATCATCAAGCTATCTACTATGACTTTCTAAGTGCGCTCATCATGATTCTATCCCTGTTAAGAGATACAACCCAAATACTAGAAACCACTTCTCAAGTACACTTTCTACATAATATTTTATGTAAATCTTGAATAAGTTCTACATGTTTTCGATTCTCTTCTTGCACACTTTTCCACTTCATCAAGACATAATGTAGAATACATTTTTAATTGCACTTGACTTGATCATCAATGCATAATTTGTATGACCTTGTTCTCTATCTTCTACTCTAGTAGCCTTTATAGAAACAATACTATGTTGACATCAATGAAAAACACAATCATGAATTTGTAACATGTCAATCATGCTATCCATCTATCCAATGCTTAGGATACTCCCCCAAAGGAATACCATCAATAATTATGATAAGAATATGTTGATAGATTGGGAAAACATTAATGTGCCTTACATGATAAATTGCTTCTTTGTTAACATTATAGGTAATGGGGAAAACCTACCACTCCATTAGGGGCTAATTTTTAGTTTGTACCAACATATTTATTCCCAACACCCTAGATTAGGTCACTATATAAAAAATAATAATTATCTCCTACCTAATAATGGGTCCTCTTTTCATATTGAAGAAATTGTGTCTAGGTCTTTGGCTAAAAATAAAACTTGATCCTCTAGAGTGAGAAAATGAAAACCAACCAAAACAAGTCCACAAATAACCAACCAAAAACATTATCCCTTGAAGAATCACCATTAAACAAAACCCCTACCAAATGAAAAATGACACTACTAAGAATAACCATGTTGGTAAACCTAATAAATGTATAGTTATTATGGAGATAATTAAAGTTGATAAGCAAGATTCAAATGACAATTGTGAGGGTGAAGCCAAAACAAAGGCTCTAGACTATAGATTTGATTCCAGCCCACAAGAGAGAATGTTGGAAAGACTCAAGATCAAAAAATGTAAGAAATAAAAAAAAAAGACCAAAGATGGTCTGCATGAAACCCGTAACAAGGAAATAGCTTATGCAACCAAAGTTGACAAAATCTCTAAAAAGGTAAAGGAAAGTGCTATCAAGTGCGAAGATTATGAAGCTAAAGAAGTGGAGAAGAATGAAGACTAAGAGTAGGACACTCAACAAGGTCATTTTGAGGTTGAATTGGAACTAAATGAAGTTATCTTGGGTAATGAGAAACATGTCAAACAATAGGTTTGGAAAGAAAACAAAACCTTCAGGATCCTTTGAAAAAAGTGTAGAGTAGGATGAACATTATGAAGATGGATTTATTTGGCTAGATTAAGGATCTCAATGATTAATTTGACATCCTCAATATAAAATTTGTGGAGGTCATTGCTAGCATTGAGATAGGATTTATAGTTTCTACTATCTACAAAGTCTAGAAAGAGATCATGAAAAGGATTATCTATGACACCATAATGGGAAGGAGAAAACTTAAGAAGGCTAGTAGAATTTTGGATTACAAGCTTGATGAGGAAAATAACCCAGATGATGTCACAAACAAGCTAAAGGATTGTGTTTTTTTCCCTTTATGAGATATTATACTTATTATGTTAAGTTATTTTTTTATATTTTCTTTATTGTTGTTTTCTCCCATGTATCTATTTCAATAAACAACTAAGTATCTTTTATCTAAACTTGGTGCCACAATGCTAGTTGGGCTAGAAATTTTTAATATGCTCTAGTAGTTTTAACATAATGGTTTGGGACATAAATTTCTCTAGAAACTTATGGTTGTTTTTATTAATTTTGATGAATGATAGGGCTCTAGCTATTTGGGCCAGTAATGTTCTTCTTTGTTGCTTGGATGTAATGGCCTAGTACATTGAAGACTAATGTTACTTTGTTGTTTCTTTCTTTTAGGACCCATTTCCTACATATTTTAATAAAAAACATTAAGGGTTTTCAGTAAGCTCCCCTGGACATGGTAAATGGACTAAAAAGGTTTGGCATTTGAAGAAACTACTCAAGAAATGATGGTATTAGAGACAGATCAATTGACCAACATAGGATTTTGAAATACCTTATTATAACTAAAATAAAATATCAATGGGAGAATAAATAGTACTAAAATCTTTATCATGAACCACTTTATGAAAAAAAGACTATCAAAGAGACCAAATATTTATCTTCACAAAGAGTCAACACAACCAAAGCATCTAAATCATTAGTTACATAGAACTCTACCTCCATAGAATTTCCCTCCACTTGAATACGAGTTATAGCCAAGACCAAGGAAAATATCAAAGAAGAAGGATCTCAACAAAACAAAAGAAGAACTTCAGAAGAATTGGGGATCTAAATAAAGCCCTCATGATGAATCTTGGTTTGAGACTGGCATAGAATTTGGCTTCTTGGTTCTGAATCATGAGAGACAAATATTTAGGAATTGGACCTTTCAGTTAAGCCCTCTTTATGAAAGGTCTCTTGGCTAGAACAAGAATATGGAATTACATCATCAAGATAAGGAAACACAAAAGGGGAAAATTACATGGAATATTGGAGATGGTAATATGGTTAGATATTGGGAAGATATATGAGTGGGTGATGCTCCTCTAATTCACACAAAGTTTTCTACTTTAAAAGAGCTACGGGTGATTCAGCATGGTAAAAAGGTGATGAATTATATCCACAACAAGGAGTGGAAGGATTTTAATATGGAAAATTATAATCTTATAGATAAGACTGTGTATGAGGAGTTGAGATCCCTCCTAAAAGATATTTAAATTCCCTCCTTCTTGGAGATTGGAAAACTAATTTTCAAACAAAACCAAAGAGGGGACTTTAGTGCAAAATCATACTACAATAGCATAATTGGGGAGGTGAAGAACATTGAATGGAATAGTGTTTGGTATTCACTATTTCTCTCCAAAATTAACTTCTTTTGTTGGTCTATTATGCACAATAGTATTCTCACTATTGATAATCTTAAGAGGCATGGCTTTAAAATGGGAAATCGATGTGCACTATGCTATAGGGAGGAAGAAACCATCCCTCATCTCTTAATCCATTACCCTATATTATGTAGTTATTGCAGAGAATCCTTGGCCAACCTGGGATCTTGTGAGTCTTTAATAGAGATTTGCACTAATTCATCTTTGGATGGAAATACCCCTCACACCACCCCACCATTAAAATGATATAGAAGGTCATCCCACCATATGTGTACTGGAACATATGGAAGGAGAGGAATAACCATATTTTTAGAGAAGAAGATAGCCCATAGAAGTAGTTACTTGAATTAGGATGGAATGATCAGGGAGTGTGCTCTAACTTGGAAATGAAAAGTACCCCACCTCACCCACCCACATATGTTGAGTGGTACTAGCGAGACTTGTGTGACATCTCCTAGCTAATTGAGAAAGTTGATAATTCAAGGATCGAAAAAATATTGAATACTAGATGGAAGCCACCCCTCCCCCCCACCCCCCCAAATTGGTTTAAATTGAATTTTGATGGGTCAAGTAGGAGTGAAGGTGTTGTGGCTAGAGGAATCATTTGGAATGAATAGGAAGACTATATGAAGGGATATTTGAAGAAATGTGGGAAAGTTTTGAGAAATGAGGTGGAAGCCTTGGGACTCCTATGGGGATTGGAGCTAGTATATAATATAAGAATTCAAAATTTGATAGTGGAAGGATATTATTTATTGGTAATTGAGACTACTAAAGGAGATAATATGATGAATTGGCATGCTATGTTGATTATTAGAGATGCCCAAATTCTCTTGAACAAGATTAATAAAGTTAAATTCAACATGCCTATAGGAAAGGAAATCAGGTTGCAGACAACCTGGTGTGTGAAGGTTTTTTTTTTTTTTTTTTGGGTAGACTATTCAAGTTGGTGAAGGGTATGGCATATGAGCTAGAGGGAGAGGAGGAGCTAATTGTTGAGCTTGGGGAGGAGAAATTCATGGATGATGTTAATACAAGGATCAAACCACCTAGAATTAAAGAAGTTGTTCAGGAGGATAAGGCAACATGAACACACTTGAAGGAAGGTGAGAGTATTCTAGTCATGGAGAGTATCAAAGGAGATGATGAGATGGTGACTTGGAAGTTTGTGGAATCATGGAATAATTGGTAAAAATTGGAGGAAGAAATCTAGAGTGGTGGATGTGACAAGCATGGGTAATTTTTTTCATTCTGATGAAGCCAATGTTTACTTCTATGGTGGAATTTCTTGTGGAAAGCTCCCAGAACCCTAGGATATGGTTTGTTATGTCATTGTGTGACACATAACTATGGAAGACTGAGTCAAGGTGTGTTACTATTATCAATTTCCCATACCAAAGTGTTTTAGGAATAAGGAATGCATTTCTTTTCCCTATCCTCTTTTACATTCCATGGAAGATTGCATGTGGAACATTAGAAAAAAAGAGACAAAGGAAAAATCTATTTTGTGTATCGCCAAGCCTTGATTTTTGGCCTCTTTAAATTCTACAAAGGCCTTCAACCCCACATCCCAATCCAAAGACCTTTGCCTCTAAAAATTACTGATAAGGGTAAAAAATTCCTACCCCTCCACCTCTTCCTAGAGTGATAGGGATCATATTGCCTATGCTCATAAGATAAAAATGGAAAAAGTTGAGGTCCTGGATGTTCAGAGTGTTGGTGCCACCATTAGGAAGGGAACTAATAGATTGAACACAATACTTAGAGGGAAAAGGACCTTTCCCAACCCTGGTTTGGCTAAACTTCACAAATGTGCTTAAATTGATAATTTTGTGAGATAGTTTAGCCATAGACCCAAACGTAAAGTGACTAGAAGGAACTATAGGGAGTAGGAGGAGGAGTATGTTGAAAGTGAAGGAATCGATAGGAATTAATGGAGGAGGAAGAAAATATCCCTTCTCGCTATAGGATTTATGACACCTTCAACATGTAGACCATTACCCTAGATTCAAATAAGGGGGGAATGTTGGGGAACAAGGCATGATTAGTTCACCTCTAAGAATCAGGTATATAGGTAGTCAAACTAAAATGGAGGTTACTAGGGGAGAGGATGGGAATAAGCATAAAAAAATGGAGGAAGATCACATTAAGCTGAATAGGGCTGCTATGGGAGAAATTGACAAAGAAAAGTGGATCCTATAGATTGAGAGGATGGAGAAGTCCATCATCAACTTTTTCATGAAGAATCAAGAGTTGAAGATATGTTTGATAGAGTATCAAATTTCTTGCTATGGATGATGCATTCAGTGACCACCACCCTCTACCTTATGCAACATAATAAGGAAGTTATTGATGATGCTAAGGATAAGAGATGACTCACTCACTATATAGATTTTTGGATGATGGGTGGCTGGAACTGGTTCTAGAGAATACAAGGAACTAGACCTAGGAGGATTAGCACTTGGTGGTGTGCTTTTAGTTTAGTTTTTTTTCTATGTTTAATAGGTGTTTTATTAGCCTAGGGGCTCTCTCTATTAGTTTTTACTAGACTAGTTTAATGTCCATTGTGAATATTTTGCCCACATGGGGGTTTTTGATTGCTAAGAAGGGGGTTGGGTAATTGCATAGTAATGACTTTTGACTGATTCTTAGACTATGTTTTTCTTTTTATGGGTCACCCTCAATTTTGGCTATTTATTAATATAAAAAATTAACCAAAAGAAGGAAAAGGGAAATGATGACATGAAATTAGATCAACATAAACACTCACACCTCTGCTCCAAACCAAATGTTACAAACAAGAACCTCAAACACTTAAGAAAGTCAGCCCTGACTTTCACCTCTAATTGAAAATTGAGGAAGCCAAACACCCCAAGACTCTTGAAACAAAGAAAAAGAGAAATGTAAATCTACTTCTATAGCTGTCCATATGAGAAAAGAAGATAGAAGGGAAGAGACCCAAAAAAAAATCCAAGGAAAAATGTAGAAATCACCACTTATAAAATTCCTAAGAAACCATCACTATTGTCCACCATCAACATATTTGTATCCAACAAATATCAAGTTCCCAGAAGAAAGGAAATAAGTAGGGAATATGAGGGTAAATATTAGGTGAGAAATAGTGATAGACAAGAGTATCATGAAATGTGTCCTCTTAGAAATATCAAGTCCCACAACTATCAAGATTAAGGTCATCAACAACCACCAAAAACTTGTAGAAAGAAGAGACTAATATGGGACCAAAAATCACCAAAAAATAGTAGAGATGATGAGGGAGATAAAATAATCAAAGACCACTCCTTTAAGAAAACCTTCTTTATAAAACCTAAAAACTTTAAAATTGGAGACCACTAATCCATCAATACAATTCCCCGCGCCCCCCCCCCCCGCCCCCCAAAAAAAAAAAAGAGAACTTTGCAAACATAATGACTAAGAGATCTCAAGATAGCCTTTAGAAAAATAAAAGCTACTTCTACTTCGACACATAAATACCTAGGAAAATCCTAGAGAAGAAGGCAATGAAGAAATTGAACACCCCAAATCATTGAGAGATAGAGAATTGCACAAAAAGACCTTGACCAAATTTTTCAAGGAAGAGGAAACCTAGCATAGAGAGATGAAAAGGAATGAGTAAAAATCATTGATGCTTCTCCTCTTAAAAAAATTAACCCAAACCAAACCATCTATCTAACTAAACATAGTGAGGAAAATTCCAAAGAGAAGCTGAAAAAAAAATATAGAACCCTTAAAATAAATAATAGAAGGCCTATTGGACTTTCTAATCTTGCTCATCAAGTCTCACATTGTTAAGCTAAGAGTAGATCCCCCCAAAAAAATCCAACATACTAGGACAAAAATATGATCTTTAAAAAATGGAAGATCTATTTTGCTTTGAAGCTAAGGAATGCTAAACAAAAATGCTAAAAATAGAACAACACCCACTATGCGATACTTACTAAGATCTTTCATAGTGAATAAGTAAACAATTCTAGTAAAAAATGTGACAAAGTTAAAATAAAAAATAATAAATGAAACCATCTACCTTCACGAACACAAGGATCACTCCAATAACAAAAAACACCATCATCTCCCTAGTCTACTTTAAAAAGTAATCCTTAGACAAACAAACATCATAACCAAACCCTTAAGAGAAAAAAATTAACTAACATGGAAAATTAAAGAAACAACATTCACAAAATTCGCTATGGAATCAACAAATTCATCCATTCTATTCCAAAATCTATCACCTCTTATATTGTCTAGCAACTAAACCATTACATTCTATCTTCTAGAACTAAAAGAACTATGAAATAAAGCACCAATCATAGATGAAAACTAGAGAAGTGAACCCAATCATTCTCAACAATATCCTTGTCATATGCATCTCTAGAATGGGCTCTAGACACCTCTTAAAAATACTATAAGGGAAAAAACAATTATTTCTATGAAAGACCTCTACCACCAATACACAAAACATAAAGCACATGGACTACCTGACATGAGAATCCAATTAGATTCTAAGAGGAAATAAATCCACATGTATAAAGCATATATCAACTCTAAAAAAATTTGGCAATGAATAGGAAGCAAAAGTCCTCAACTAGACCATAAATTCTAAGAACCAAGAGAAATAATGGACATGAGAGCCATAAAAAATAACCTGTCATCTGAAAAACTAGAAACCACCACTACACCAAGCCCCAAATAGACTGACCAAATCACCAACAACCCTACAAAACACCAAACAAAGGATCAATAATTTTTTTCCATCAAGTAGACAATATCTAAACATTGAGAAAATTTATCCATCACCTTTGTCCTTTTTGTAGCCATAGATAGAGTGCATCACCTCTTACTAATTAAGTTACTATTATTTTCCAATCTTTTATATGTTAGAATAATAGTTACAAATGTTTCTATGTTTCCAAATTTCTTTCAATATTTTCTCTATAATGCTTTTTTTAAAGACGTCCTAAGCTAAATTACATACAATAAAATACACAAAATATTAATGACTTTTATTTACTAGTCTATAAAAGAAAATAATAATTGTAAGTGGATGTTGATCTAGGTATTTTAGGGGGAAATGAAGGTAATGGATTTAACAATGTAAAATAGATGAGATGAATTCATTACATAAAAATCTTTACTCTATGACATTGAATACAAAAGAAATAGGGGCTTCCAAACATAACTCTTTATATAATTTAAGTTAGATTAGAAAAACCCAAATAGGATAAAGTTATGCCAATAGTGAACCAAAATTATACTATGAAAGAACACAAGAAAGTCATCTTTCATACAATGTCTATTAAATTGAAATGTACAATGTGGATGTAAAATGAACCAATTAATCAAATGGAAAATTGGAACTAGGTTGAAGAGAAATATGTATGCAATTAAACCAAGTAAAGTATGAAAATATATCTATGATTTGAGATGAAAATAAGTTAGAAATCTAACCTCGAAATAAGAATAAAAAAGTTGAGGTTCTACTTTTAAAACTATGGGGTTTGAATTTATGAGACAAAATTTTACTCTGAATTTGAAATCAAAATAGAAAACCCAAAAAATCCTAAAAAGTATTATATCTAAAATTATAGGTTGATCTAGATAATGTATACCTATAGGTTAATGGGATGACATACATGTTCCTAGAGAATAGAAACAAAGTCAACAAAATATTCTAGAAGGTCTTGACTATAACTTTCAAAGTCCAACTTTTCAATTCTAGTAACCTAGTCCCGCACACAAGAAAAAATGATTTTTTGTTAGGGTTTTCTTTGGTCAAATAAAAGATTAAGGGATTGACTTAGAAATTGAAATAATAATAATGATAAAAGAAATTCTAGCATATCGTTTAGTTTAATTTAATAATGAGAATTATAAATACCCATGTAGATATAATTGAATTTAGTATGTAATATAATAACCTTGGATTGATTAAAACAAAAGGAAACATGGATGTAAAATCCTCATTAATCAGAATTTTTGTGATCTTGACGAATAATTTAATGATGTAGAAACCCATGATAGCTTTAATACACCTTGTGAAAGGTGGATGGAAAAAATAAACTAAAATGGAAAAATAGTCAATATGTTGCGACACTAATATATTTTAGTAACCATTTTGTCCATATCAATAACATTACATGATGCCTCTATTTATAGAGGTCTTTGATTTTTTTTGAAAACATATAAATTAATTGACATAAGACAAATATACTTTTCTAGAGTTATCTACACACAAATGACTTCTAGAACTTTACAGAACTAAATATTAATTTTACCTAACCCTATTTAGTAATCTAGCTAGAATTTCTAGAATCCTTTATTATGCTTTTACATTTCATTTGAGGGGAAATTACACATTTCAACACTCCCCCCTAATTTCAACCTCACATGTTGTTGCATAAAAATCCAAATCCTTTCTTTTGCCTAATGCCAAAATGATATTTTCCAATAATCTTCATATTTGTTAATGCATGAATAGTGTCTTCCAAGGTTGTGGCCTTTAATTTCTACAAACATCTTATTAGCAACTGGCTACTAATGATTTCCTCTTTTCACAAGATCCACTGATAATCTTGCCTCATGTGTCACAAATGCTAGTGACAGGATTAACTAATAACCTTGATCAAATTCATGTCTTCTTTCAGCTACCCCTTGATAGCCTCATTATGACATCTATCACAAATAGTAATAGGATTCACTAGAGAAATTTAAATTAGCTTCATCTATCACAAATGGTGGTAGGGTTTTACAAATAACCTTTCTCTACAAAATAAAAAATCTCTTTGTTGTCACAAATGGTGATAAACAAATTCCTTCTTTTTTAAGTTATCCTTTGATTAGTTGCTTCTGTCAAAAAATGGTAACAAGATTCTGCAAATTAACTTGAATTTGATTCATCTGTAACAAATGGTGACATGATTTTCTTAACTAGTCTCTGATATCAATTGTAGAAACCCATGACAACTATAATACACCTCATGAAAGGTGGATGGACAAAATAAACTAAAATGGAAAAATACTCAATGTGTTGCAACACTAATATATTTCACTAACCATTTTCTCCATATCAATAGCATTTCGTCCATATCAATAACATTACATGATGCCTCTATTTATAGAGGTCTTTGACTATTTATGAAAACATCTAAATTAACTAACATTAGACAAATAGACTTTTCTAGAGCTATCTACACATAATGACTTCTAGAACTTTACATAACTAAATATTAATTTTACTTAACCCTATTTGGTAATCTAGTTGGAAGTTTTAGAATCCTCTATTATCATTTTACATTTGATTTGAGAGGAAATTACACATTCCAACAAATGAGCTAAATGAATGAATGAAAAATCTCCTCCTTGTAGCCATACTCCACTACCACTTTGAAGGAAGAAGCTTGATGCAAAAATGAAATGCTAAATCTTGATAAATTTTTAAAGAATGCATGATGAATCCCTTGAAAATGCATTCTTGATGTCCCATACACATGTGTGCTTTCTCTTGATAATGAATCCATGAAAATTAAATTCCCACATCTCATTGTATACTAGTTTCTTCGATAGAAAAGAAAGAAGAGCAATTGGGGAATAAAGAAAAACAAGTTAAACACCTAAGACATCTCAGGTTGTGGGTCCAAAATTGGTATATATATATATATATATATATATATATATATATATATATATATATATATATATATATATCCAATAGTTCTATATACCAGGTCAACCTATATCTAATGATATCCTACAAAAAGAGGATCACAAGGACTTGGAGAAAGTGTATAAAGAATTAGGAAATAATGAAAGAATATGAAGATAAGGGCAAAAATATCATAAAATGTAACCTAAAGGCCATGAATAGAAAGGAGAGATGACCTATGAATTTGAGAAAGCTTGGAAGAAGAGAGAAGGGCCAAAACTACACTAAAGAGGGATAAAATGACTCAAAATGATATTCTTCCATTTTATGATGACATGTGCAGCCCTCACTTTAGAGTATGAGGCAATTCACCTTCTATTTCTAATATAGATTTGAATAAATTTTCATTGTATTATGTCTTGATTGAATTCATCACTGATTACTTTAGGTTCCTTGTCAATTGTTGAATTTTCATTTCCTTCAATTTATTAAGTTTTTTCCATAGCTTGCAACATTTTTAAAAATCTTCAATTATGTTTATCTAATCTACCATTATCTTTCTTCCATTTATTCATTTTTTCAAACATTAATCCACCTAATAGTTAATTCATTTTTCTTTTACTACTTTTTAAAACCATAGAACCATTATATCTTCTATCCATAAACTTATACTACTCTCTTATATCAAATATTTTAATCATTTTTAAGGATTTCAATTAAATGATTCCTCCTACTATGTAGCCCTTGGAGCTAGCCATGAATTTGAAAGTAATACTAAAAAGAAAGCATTAACAAAACATTATTTATTTCAATGTAGTATTTTAAATAAAATGATTAGTAAGATCTAGAAATATACATGAATGTTTTTACTCATAGAGAGAGGCACAATTATATTTATTTTTTCTTTGATGCTTGTTTTTACAAATATTTTCTACAACCTCTAACTCCCACCTCAATTATTGAGTTTCCTTGTGTACAACTCTTTCTCTGAGCTTTCCTTCTGTGTTTTCCACCTGTCAAATCACATTTACTGCGGGATTTTTTAGGCTAGTTTATAATGGCCCAAGCTAGTGGCGACCCAATTGTTGATACTGGTGTTCACATTGCTTCTTCCAAAAGTCATGATGCCTCCATTGAAAAAATGTCCTTGCAATTCATCACAAAGGTCTTTCATGAGGTAATCTTGATATTATCCTTTCTCTGCAAGAATTTGATGCTACTTTTGATTGGTTAAAGAAACATACCTTAATAGGGTATTTTGTGGGCAGGACTCCTCCTGAAACTATTCTCCAAGAATGGGTTAACAAGAGCTAGACTCCTCATGTGACACTATGAAAAACTTTAACAAAGGTTTTCTTTTAATTTTTTTTTGCCAACCCATCATAGGAGGATGTAATTTTTAGCAATGGTCATTTGTCTATGCGTTCTTCCCTACTAGTTTTTCAAAGATGGTTGAGAGATTTCACTATCTATGATGAGAAAAAGCTTAGGGTTCTTGTGTGGGTAGAGTTCTTGAGTTTACCCTTGCCATGTTGGCCTTTTACTGAGTACATTGCCAATGCTCTTGGAAAAGTTATTACAAAGGAACATGAAATGTTTTTCAATGCTCATGCTTAGAAATGTGTATGTGTTGAGATTGATCTCTCCAAGGATCTTAAGGATTTTGTGGAGATACAGGTTGGTTCTCAAACCTTCTCTCTAAAGGTGCTTTATTTGAACCTTCCCAACACCTATTATAGGTGCCAGTTAGCTGAACATAAGATTAGGGATTTCCCTTTGGCTATGCCGAGGGTTAAACCTGTTGGTGTTTCAAAATGGACTAAAACTACTAAGCAGCAAAATGCTCAATACCAAGATGACAATACTCATACAATCTAAAGATTAGCCAATTCTTTTTAACAATTGCATGTGTAAAGCATTTGGGCCCAACTTCAACAAAACCAAAGGTGGTTTTCTACTCTTCTGGCTCTACAAAACCAGGGTGGGTATACCCAGGGATGATTCAAGACTGAGAAAACTACATGAGGATTATTTCTAGTTTCATTCTGATTCTCATCTCAAATCCTTGAATACATACACAATTCTTGATAACTTGATAAACACATCCCATATAAGAGATATGGCCAAAAATTCTTCTATAGATCTGCAGATGTTCTCAACAATAGTGGCTAACTAAAGCTAAAACATTCCATGTAGACAAGTACAGGCTAACTTTTAAGATCTACTGAAAAAAAAAGTAAAATTGATTTAATTATGCATTTTTGACAACCATTTGTGACATACTCCTCTTTCAGCTAGATCAAATTTGATCTAATCCATTGGGGTTTAGAGTCTATAGAAAATCCTTAGATCTGATTTGTTGCCTTACAACAAATTTTGTCAGCAATTCTTATCAGAATTTATCATTCAAAACCCTTTCCACTACTATAGCAACCTTATCACATTCACCAAAAGTTTTACTTAATCCATGGAATTGACATCGGTGATAAATAGATATACAACCTAACTGGATTGCATTCAATTGCACAGGCCTTTACCTATACAATATCAAGATAACCAACTAATCAAAAGGAGACAAAGTTTAGAGAGACTGATATGGGGACAGTTCAAAATTTGTATTAATTTTCCTTGAAAATTGTATACAATTTACAATAGACTCAGAATAACCTTTAGAAAGAAACACATATCATTATGTATTCATGCATTCTCAAAGAAACGACAGAGAAAATATATCACAAAATTACTTTCAAAAACATTGGACCAAAGACAGACTAAGCATATCACTTAGAAAAATAGAATTCAGACCACTCCTTAGCCTTGGAATCTCACTTAAATAGTGTGAGATGCAACAAGCTTCAGGCTAAGAGAAAGTGACAGCTGTCTTTTACAAAAGGAAGACATAGACATCTATCAAAAAGAAAAAGACTAACATGAAGTTATACCAATCAAACATTCTCTTGCAGGCTTTTGTCTATCACCTTCTTTCATTGATTTCACTCCAACGGTGATTTTGTCGTATATGTAACTGCTAAGCTTGTCCCTGACAAAATCTATTCTAATGATTGCACTCTATCGTCGACCCGTGGGTTTTGTCAAGATAACTACTTTATGAAATTCATCCTTACTTCCCACTCTTCTCTGATCATGCCAGGCTTTAGAAATAGTGGAGAAGTTACTTAGTGTGCAACCTTGGAGCAGGGAGACAATGTGGCTATCAAATATAACAAAATGGGTAACATCTGCTTCCCAGCCATGTCTGCTTTCTTAACCACCCTTTGACCAAAAATTGCCATCCACTGATACAAAAAAGGTGTAGGCTAACAAAAAGTGAGAAAGATCATACCCGTGAGTATGAAATCTTCCTCATCTTCCTCAAAATCTATGCACAAGACCCCACACATTTTTGCTACCCTAGCATCAGGCTATGATATCTTGAATTTTTTTTTAAAGGATGATGTTACCACTAAGAGGGCTGTTATCTTACCAGGTTCATTCATTATCCTTCTCAAAATGTTGGTTATTTGACTACAACATCTTACCATAGTTTCAAAGAGATGAAACTTTAAGAAAACACTCAGGATTACTAGTTTTCCTCTATCAAAAATCCAAATACTTCTACATGGGACAAAACACTTCTTTTCTACAAACCAGTTTGAACTGGTATGTAGGATATTACAATCCCAGGCCCAAGTATTTTTGCCTAGTAATCCCTCTACTATCCACAAACCAGGATCAAGTGAACTCTTTGGAACCATCCTTTGATCAAACCATACAAGACTAAAAAAAAAAATTGGAAACTATGGCATGAGAACTTAGTTGGAGTTTTTTGCTCTTCATAATTCTGCAATTTATCTTTGAACCAATCGCTTCACACTCGTGCTAGATTTATCTTAGTCCTTGCAGTAATTATCTTCGTTCAAAAAAGATTTCAAAATCTTTGTTCATGCAAGGTGAAACTGAGAAAATCTTTCCTGTTATACTCTGTTATTAACTTCACATGCAAAACTTTTCACATCTTATTAATGTGCAAAATGCCACCACCTTCAGTATTTAAAACTTTTTTGTCAATCTTAAAATCATATGATCGTGGGGTACAGAGAGAGGCAACTAGGTATCGCACTTGACAAGTTGGCCCTCTAATCCAATGAGAATCTCCCATGTACACAACTCTTTCCTTATTGGCACTTCTGTCTGGATCCATTGTCGACTGAGGACACGTGTCGATAGGTTGCTACTTCGTTATACATAAAGAATGAGCACATTGCTATAGTGAAGTAATGACAACCATCGATCTGATCTTGATCTTACAAATGATATGTTACTATATTGCTTAGAAAAATAGTGGTGGGCCCTCGTTCATTATCTCGCTATACATATTGTTCGAGCAACTTTTTATGGCAAGACAGCGATGGTCGTTGACCTGATATTACATCAAAGGTGGAGGAATTGCACCAAGTACCCTAAGGAAAAGTGGGTCCTACACTCGCTATGTCGCAAAGACTAAACATCATGCAACTCTTTATAGCGAGATGGCGAGGATCATTGATTGAAACTTGATCTAGTGATTGAGATCTCTGAAATTCTTTTATGGGTCCAAGACATTGCTGACGTAGGAGAAATTGCATTGCTGGCAATCAAAAAAACCTTGCTTCAAGCCTAGTCAGCCATCCACGATTCCTCAGGTCCCACTGGCTATTGGTTTTTTTGGTGGCTCCCTACTTCGCTAATGGTGAGGAGTTAGGTTTTTTCGATAGCGAGGTAGCGAGCTCCGATGACTTGAAAAGAACTCAGCACCATGAAATACAAAGACCTATCAAATCATTATCATTCATGCCAACTATTTTTGATAATAATTATTGCTTGTCATGCCACCTGGTCATACCATAGTTGCTGATAAATTTTGAGGCCACCATGCTTTTGATTTTGCAGCACCTTGCTACTTTGCTAATGGCAATATGGAAAACTTTTTTGATAGTGAGATAGTGAGATGTCAAAGAAATCATCATTCCAGTGCTAATTTCTGATTGTCTCCAAGTCGGTCCCTTTTCCTGATCCGACAACATTTGCTAGGTGTCCGTGATTGAATGATCAGTTAAATTTTTTTGCCTGTTGTGTCTTCATCTTGCGGTCCCATTTTACACTTTCAGGCACTTGCTACCTCGCTATACATAAAGAGTACCCATGTTTTCATAAAGAGGAAATAACAATGGTGGATCTACTTAGATCGAACGGTTGAGAAATTTTGGGAGGAAAAGTAGATCAGGGCGCAGAAAATATAAAGGGAACAAAATATTCACTTGATTTAAAATTTTAAACATTTCGCACCTGACTGTTCATGAAGGGATAAAGACATAGGGTTTTCATAAAACTTTCAAAGGGTTGCAAACAGACAACTTATCTAGAAACCCTATTTATCAATTTATGGAGACAATCTAAAGATTTTATATCTAGGCAAAGGATTTCTATCATTTGAAAATTTACACCAACAAAACCCTCACCTAAAGAGGCCCCTACCAAACTAGCAGAAGGGAAGCAAAAAGAAGAATGGAGCATTGTTGGGTATAAGGGCAAGGTTCCCTTGGCTCCTATATAGTCATATGTGGTTGTTGTTTTAGTTCCTCCTATTTCAACACGAGTGCAAACCCTAGCCATTGTAGGAACACAAGTGGTTTTTTAGAACCTAACCTTGGTGTTTCATAAGTTTCAAGCCTTGGATCTCAGGAGATCAAGGTGGCCACCAGGGCTAACACCTCAGTTGTGATTTTCACTCCCCTTAGTACTTCCTCCATTATGACTCTGAATGTGTGACATTCTTGCAGTCCTCTCGAATGTGCTAAGAAAGTAGAGGAGAAATGTTTGGCCATCAATCTAAAGGATTTTTCTTCTTGGCTTTAAGAAAGTTTTAACATTCTTGTAGAATAGCTCCTCCTCCTTTGAGGATAAGGAAGATATTGAAAATTTTTCATGAATTTTTTCTCATGGAATGTGCAAGGTCTTACAGACCTCTCTAGAAATTATTATGTTAGGGATACCCATCATAGACTTGGTAATTGAGATTTTCTCTATATCCAAGAAGTTATGATCTCTGGTTTCATGCTTTCCTCTACATGTCACATCATTTGGCTAGATGACATTATGTTTTCCTCTTAGTATGAGTTTTAGAGAGGTGGTGTAGTTACTCTTCTATCACCTCGTGTTCACTCTGCTATTATTTAGCATGATTCTAACCCCATGCACACAATCATTTGGCTTTTTCTTTCTATAAACAATCATTCTTTTGGAGTAGTTAATGTTTATTCTTCTAGTGATGCTGTGGAAAGATCTCAATTGTGGGCCTAGATGGCTGACAACTTGCCTCTAGCTAGTTGGGTTATGTGTGGTGAGTTCAATATGGTTGAGCTGGCCTCTAACAAAGATAACATTTTTCCTTTTCACTAGACAATTCGGGAAAGGGAAGCTTGGTATTACATGCATAATAAATTGGGCCTTTTTGATCCCAATATTAACTGCCACCAACATATTGGGGTTTGGCACACTTGGTCCAACTTTAGAGTTGGCTCTAACCGTATTTTAAAATGTCTCAATCATGTCATGATTATTGCATAATATTTTTTCTCCTTTTCTGAGGATTGAGATTTTTCTATCATTCCCTTGCCAGATGTGTCATTATTAGGCCACTATCCCATTTATTTTACTATTTCATGGCACACAGTTGTCTAAGGAGTTGTCAAGACTCATTTTTTCCTTAATATGTCAGTGTTGATGCATGCTTCTACTATTTCTCATATCTGACGTGTCTAAAATTTGGAGCCACAACCACATTCTTAGATAGGGTGGATTAAGTGGTGGAATGATGCCATTACTAGAACTGCTTGATTTCTACACATCTGTGGATGTAAGTTGGTAGTTTTTAGAAGGTAGTCTTATGAATCCACTACCACTACTCTCAAGAAAGCTTCTGACACTCTCACCCTTAACCCTTTTGGTGTTGATTTAAAAATTCAACTTGCCAAACTATGTCATGAAAAATAGGTTGCTGATAATTATGCTTCTTGAGGGGCCCAAATCAAAGCTTACCTCCATTGGTTGGAGGTTGGTGATAAAGCTTCAAAGGAATTTTTTTGGGCTCTTTGAACCCATCATACAAATTTTGGGATTAGAAAAATCAAGTAAGGCACTTCTATTCTTTCTAGTCTCCCTAATGTCATGCAAGCTTTTGTTCACCATTACAAAAATGTGTTTCCTTTGTAGGGAAATTTGATTTCTCAGGAGGAAGCCCTCAAACAGTGTATTTCTGTTACTCCAAACCACCTAGCAGTTGAGAAACATACTTTTTGTGAGTAGCTTCTCACCATACAAGACTTTAAAGAGGAAGTTATTTCCATGGCTGATGACAAGTCCCCTGGGTGCGATGGGTTTCCTTGTGACTTTTACAAACACTTATGGGAGTATATTGGTTCCAACCTGCACAAAGTTTATCTTGAAGCCTACCATTCTAAAAGCCTAGGAGCTATTATCAACAAAGGAAACATCAAATTCATACCTAAAGTTGGCGATCCTGAGGATATTTGCAACTGGCAACCCATTACCCTTCTTAATGTGTCCTATAAGATTATTGCTAAGGAAATTTCTCTTAAAATTCTCCATCTCCTTCCCTTAAATGTACGACCAGAGAGAACTAGCTTTATCAAATACAGGTATATTCTTGAAACATCATTGTTGTTCAGGAAGGTATGGAGTGGGCACACAAGTCCAATCAGTCATCTATTTTTTTTGAAAGTTGATTGTGCGAAAGCCTATGACCGGATTGAATGGCCTTTCATTTTGGCTATGCTACATGCTCTTGGTTTTGGTCTCAATTTTCTTCAATGTATAGAGATGCTCTTTGGTGATACTATGCTTGCATTACCATCAATAACTCCCAATATGACACCTTTGGGATTTTTTGTTCCATCAGGCAGGGTTGCCCTCTAGCCTTGACATTATATGCTCTTGTTCCTAAAGGGTTTGGTTACTTGCTAGGCCACTCCATCTCTTCAAGTTTGGTTCATGGCATTTCCTTGCCAAATTCCTCTTCCCAGTTGGTCAATGGTCATTTTTCTGATGATTCCATTCTCACTTATTTGGAGGATGAAGAAAACATCACTAATGCCTTGAATTGCCTTGACACTTTTTGTGAAGCCTCTAGCTCTGCTATTCAATGACATAAAACACTTTGTTATTGCCAGTCTTTTTTGCCAACTCCACCATGGCTTAACTAGTTTGAATGGAAATGGGTCACACATGGGGAGATCTTCCACTTTTTGGGCATTCCATTTGCCTTTCAAGCTTTGCCAGTTGATTTATGGAATGCAGTGCTTGTCAAGATTTCCAAAAGGCTGAACTAATGGCTTATGACACTGCTTTCTCTTGTGGGGAAATTTCACATTTTCTTCTATTATTCTTCCTGTTGGGCTCCTTCCAAAGCCTTCTATTAGAAATTAAAGCAATTTCTCTGTGATTTTCTTTGGGCCTCTGGTTTTGATCATCATGTCTTTCACAGAGTTTCTCAGGATTTTTTTTGTCTCCCCAAAGAGTCTAGAGGTCTTGGCCTTCTCTCCATATAGAAGCAAGGCCTCAATATTTTTGAAAAATGGATTATTTGTACCATTACTGGAGATGGATCTTGGTAGATTCTAGTTTGGCATTGCATTTCCTCTAGGTTTCGTGTCAATAGACCTACAAGGAAGGGGATTGGCTTTCAAACCCTTCTCATTATGTGTGGACTCGTGCACATACAGGGCTATTTTTTTATCAATAGCATATGGAAAGCTTGGGAAGCTGTCAAGCCTTGACTTCATTGGTCTAGTGATGAGTTCCATAATGGGCTCTCTTTGAACCAATAGAACATTTGGTAGTCTCCTCTATTCTCCATCTAGGGTATTCCTTTAGCCAAGACTCAAGGTGCTAGTGCTCTGTATTTTTTTAAACATGGCATCAAGACTCCTAAAGACCTTTTCTCTAGGGTCTCCATGAGTCTCAAATCTTGGGAAGATATGCAAGTCTAGTATCATCTTGCCCATTTAGATCGACAAACTTTTGACTTGTTGCTTTCTATAATTCCAGGTCACTTAATTCATGAAGTGGGTATCCAGTCTGTTTGCCCTTTATGGATTGACTAGAAGTGGTATCCTGCCACTCCCTTCACCAGTTACAAACCAAATTTGGGATATTGATGGCTTTCTCCCCATCTACTAATGGTGGATCCCCTCAATTTGTGTTGGTATTTGCAATCTTCCCTTTCTTAGTGGAGAAAATGCTTTGACACTATTTGAAATGTCATTATAGAACCCAAGATTGCATTTTTTTTTTGGTGCTTATCAATTCAAGGTCTTCCCCTTGGGCCTCAACTTAAGAATATTGGAGTTCCAGATCCTCAGTGTCCATTTTGTGTACAAATAGAGTCTTTCTTGCATATTTTTTGGTTTTGTAGACATGCTCAAAATTATTGACACTGGATTAATGATTTCTTTAAGCCATTTTGGCTTGAACCCTTTTCTTGGCATATGGTTATTTTGGGTGATTCCCCTAGGCTCCCTAGAAAATTTATCTAGATTTGGCATACTTTTAGGATGAAGATTTTGTTCACTCTATGGAAAGATAGAAATGTTGTTCTTTTCACTCATAGTTTTCTTGATATAAATGTTGCTATGTACACTAAAGCGTAGATTTGTAATAATGTAATGATGCAGATCTAAGTGCAAGCTAACAAGGTGGCTCTAGAGGTCGCCCACCTTCAAGAGTTTTTCAATCATTGGGGCAATGCCCCTTGTATGGTTTCCAAAGTTCCTCCAAATACTTTGGTTGATACCACACCATCAAGAGGCCACCACTATGGGCACAACTCTTTCGACTATTGCTCTCATACACTGCATTCGTAGGCTTCCCCCCACCACTCTCATAGCTATGGTAATGGTGGTTGGCATCATTGCTCAGTTTCCCTACCTTGTGGTGGCACAAGCTAGTCCCTAAGTCTAGTGGCTCCTCATCCTGGTTCACTGTGTGTTGTTTCTAGAAAGTAGCCCTTTCACCTATAATTGGACATATCACCTTCGCGACTTGATACCAAGAATGTTGACTAGGTCCCTGATGATTCTACTGACGAATGGATTATTCTCAACCCACTTGCCAATCCTAGGGATGACTAGAAATTTCATGATCAGGATGAACTACCCCGCTCAGTTGGCACTGCTTTAGCTTCTTGAGGGTTACTTTTTTAAGAAAAATGAATAGATGTTGATTCTAGCTTCGGCCATGTGAACTCTCACGAGGTGATCTTATATCTCCCAACCCTTTTTTGTGAACTGTAATCTTAGTATATTATTTATTAATAGAAAAGGACTATTCATAGAAAAAAAATGATTTTCTAATATCTATGGTAGATCTAGTTCAACACAAGCCTTGAGATCTCAATTATAACTATACTACATGCTTTAATATTATCAACTATACTACGCTTTTTAATATTAATTTTTGTGGTGAAAATAATGTGTACTTAGAAAATGACTTATACATAACACTTGTAAAAATAATAAGAGAAGAGTCAAAGACTTAGCTTTAGAAGTAGTAGGAGTTTTTAAATTTTTTTTAGTAAATGTTTTGTGACAGATGTATAGAAAAAAAGGGCTACATATCTATTAAACTCTAATAAATGTGTACAAATATTTAAAAAAATATTGAATTTTTTTTAGGTTCAATCAATATTCATGTAAATGTTATGTAAATTTCTTAATGGCTAGAACTTGTGTATGCTAAATAGGTTGTCTTGAATAAAAGACTTTGTAAATATGTTAGACAATAATCATTTCTCTTTATTAAAAATATACATTAAAACAATATGTTTATAGAAGAACCTTAAATGTACACGAAGTCATGGAATATGTTATCTATCATTTAAGTGTAACTACTAAATTGCATTAGTGAAATTTTAGTGTTGTATTTTAATATATGATAGACTTATCTCACTTTTTGTCATGTGCTTTAAAATTAATTTCATGCTAATTTTCCTTTATAATGTACCTTATGAAATAAATTTCATGCGCAAACCTACAGACCCATAAGTTTGATTTAAGATTTAAAAAATAAATAAATAATATATAAACAACTATACTTCAGAAAAATGCAGGTGAATAAGATCCTACTAAATTCAATTAAATTATTGTCCATTTAGGACTTACATTGTTACCGGACTTCTCTATATAATATTTTAATAATTGTTATTGTCAATAGTAATCCCACCAAACTAATATAATTTGTAACATCTACACTCCGCAAATCCTTAGCCACCAAATTCTAGGTTTTTATGAAACATACTGAGAAAAACATCCCACAAAACATGGTATCTGTTAAAAATTCTCGACAATTTAAAGCCTGAAAATCTTTAGACTGAAATGCCTATATATTTGATGTTAAGGCAGTATTAAACATAGAGTCTCAATGATAAGGGTTTACAGAAAATGCGAAATTGTTGTATTAACATTATTCCATTTCTATTTAGAAATGTGGGGATTTGATGCATAATATGGCTATCAGTGCACTGGTTTCTAAACATTAGTTACGCACAATACAAATGCCCGATATGAACAAATTAACGAAAGGCTATTAGTTCATGTCTCAAATCTGAAGAGACACTGTAGACTAGCCCAGCAGATTGTTCGTTGTTTCAGAACTATTTATTAGTTGTTTCTATTATCAAGCATCGATGATTAAAGATAAGGTAAACCCTGTACAAGTTCTAGCACAAAATCAGCTTTACAAATAACCCAGATCTAGAATGCTACTCAATGATTGCAAACATCGATAGCTAATATCTAATATCTCAAAGCTAGCAGATCTGAATTCACTGATCATTCGCCTGGTGGGCATAAGAAACTGAAAACCGTATAGATATTGATAGAGAGAAAACTAAATGCTCTCCCACATAAACATTGCAAAACATAAATGGTATTAATAAGAAAAGAAATTCTACATCGCTGAAATATATAACCATAATGGACCATTTTTTGTAAGGGTTGTTAAACAAACCTTACAGCTACATTATTTATTACCCTAAAACGGGTGAATTGCATGAGTAGCAGAACCATTAAACAAACAATAGACTACATTTTGCTGACAGTCTCATTGTACCATCTTAGAAGTGACCTCGACAAAATAACTTTGTGGGTTTCTTTTGGCACGCCGCAAGAAGCTCACGCCCTACCTCCAGTCCATAGCCAAGTGGATCCCTTAGGTTCTCACAGAAACAAATCTGAGCCACATTCTCTGTAGGACCTTGGAAAACTTGGCACCATTCAGGTAGAACATTACCATCAATGTGAACGAGCCCTTCTGACAAAAGTGCTCCTAGATCACGAAGCAAGTCATCTAGTCCTGGATAATATTTAGGGCAACGGTCTATCCACGAAGGTGCAACTCCAGATGTCCTAGCAATGGATGACCTTGGTTGGGGTGCTCCAAGCACAGGGTTATCATGTGTGTTATGTGGGATTCCTTTCGGTGGATGGAGATGGAGAGGGGCTTGGAGCTTGAAAACGCATGTTATCACCATCGGACATTGGTGAACAGTCAATGTTAGGAAGCCCTGGGATGAGTATTAAAACTGGAGCAAAGGCCACCATCATTGTTATCAGCATTGCCTTCATCTTGAGCTTCGGAACAGTTGCACACAATTGAGAAAAAGAAAGAAACTGGCTAATTCTCTGTATGGAAATTGGGCTTAGGGGTGGGTATATAAAGGATTCAGGAGGAGGGAAAATGAGTCGGACTCTACATCCTTTAGGGTTTCATAAAAGTGGTTTCATCGGTATCATCTCTTGCAATCTTGGAAATCTTCTTGGGTTGCTAAACTATCAAACTAGAAATTGAGAGCATAGGTTCAGGGTTAGAATTTGTTAATATAATCTCACCACGTTGACTAAAGCTAATAAAAAAAATTATTGTTAGGTAAGTAATAAAAAAGCATGAGGGTGACAAATCAGCTATGCATTAGAGATTAAATATGAATGAAATCCGACACACTTGTAAATTTTTTATTTTTTATTTACTTTTAAAGTTAACTATCTAACAATGCTTATAACATATATTAATTCCCATGTCGTAGGATAACTGTTTGTTTATTATTTATTATTTATTATTTAATATATGTTCTAAATATTTATTATATTATATCAATCATTTAATTTTGTATTGAAGGCAGTTTTATATACATTTTCAATTCCCTTCTATATAAGAAAATATATCAATATTTATAAACATATTCAAGTATTCTTAAGCATCATCAATTAAAGCATAGTTTTTGTTTCTATTTTTTCTATTATGTGTTCCTTGTAAGAGAACTACCTCATTAATATAAGAATGTTGATTGTGTAAGGATGTAGTACCCCGTGTCATTTGGCTAGAAATTATAAGTTTTATTTTTCTAGAGGAAAAGTGATATGTAAGTATGAAATTAAATTTACATGGCTGCATCATAAATATAGTTTTATAAGATAATTTTAAAGACCAACTATGAGTTTAAATAAATTATTAGATATTTTCTAACAAGTTTAGTTAATCTTAAATTTTCATAGCAATAGGGTTCATCAGTGACTCAACATCAAAAGAGTATCCTAGCCACTTTTGTCCATATTGTAGTCTAATCTGAACAAGGTGTAAGCTGTAAAATGTCAAAAAATTCAAAATGAAAAACACTAACATCAACCTTTTATCCTTCTTCACGTATAGTTAAGTTTTCACAGTCACAGGGTGCTTTAATGGCTCAACATCTAAAGACTTCCTTAGAAAATTGTGTTTAGAGCTAATGGAATAGTATGCCAATTTAAACAATATATAAATTGTTAAAGTTAACCTTCTCATATATTATATTTTTCATGTCCCCAATTTTTGGTGACAGTTCGATTTAATTAATTTAATTAATACTGGTTGTCCAAAGATGACTAATTAATTATTTTAATTAAATAAATAAATATTAAAAGATAACCTTGTATTTAATAAAGTGACTTGGAAAATATTTAATAAAGTCACTTGAGGGATAAGATCAAAAAGGTTCTAGAAGTCTCTGGAGAGGATGGAGGGAAAAGAATAAATAGGCACCCCGGGGCTCCATTCGAATCAAGGCAGTTGATTATCTCTCTTTGATTTTCAGATTGTGATTCAATCACAGGTGCATTGTGGAACCTAGGGTTTTCGCAATTGTCACAGTTGGCCAGTGAGAACGATAACTCTCAATTGGTACGCAATTTTGAGGGTGTGAAATATCATCTGAATTATTGCAGATTGGAGGTGACATTCAGTCATTTCATCAGGGCGATTATTTGTGGCTTAAGGCCAATTTTGTGGTTCTCGCATCACTATTCTTTGAAGACTCAAGAGCAGAATTGTGGGTTCGTAGCATTTTTGTATTAGAGGCGAGTTGTCAGAAATGGTTCTATTTGAATGATTCGATTCTAGACAACATATAGGAGGGTTCGAGTTTTCAAGGTGATTCCCAGTAGCGGCTCATTCACATGCATGAAGACAAACCCCAGTCCGGCATTTGAGCGACCAGTATTGGGAAATCAGAAAATACTACCGCATATCGTAATGATTCCACTTGGCAGCAGCAAATGCTAGACGCCTTTCCTCTCATGCATTTCAGTCATTGTTAGAAGATCAGTAAATATCGCAGGGCTGGAAAGTTGCGGGTGTATTGTTTCCTTGCGAAAAATTGAAGGTGAGTTTAGGGCCGGGACGGGAGTATAGTAACCTTCAGCATTAAAGACTCGTGCGACTCCAAGCTACCGCTCTAGTATTGGGGAATCCGTCAGTAATTGCACCACTGTCTCAGCAATAACACTTCCATTATCTTCGATTGCGGGTTTCACACATTGTTAGCGGCATCTTGAATCAGCAGCTGGAGTGGTGGACCCGACTAGTTCCTTTTTAATTGAGGTCGATGATAGATCATTTACACCACAAGGCCGGGCAGTGCTTCTCCTATTCAACAAACATTTGTAGGAGTGGATGCATTTACTGACTTTCAGGAAATACAGCTGAGAGTTAGGGTAGAGGCAGCTGCACTCATTGGAAATGGGAGGCGCATTCTCTTCATATCTAATACGACAGCGATTTCCAGGTTCTTGATATTTGATTAGGATGTTAAAAAGTACAATATTGTATTTGTTTAGTCCTTGTCTAAACAATTCAGTACATGCCTTAATCAGTCGTTGTTATTCATTAATTCCAATTTGATTGTTCTAGTTAAGGAATTGATTGTAAGGGTTTATTATTACCATAAGACGTTGTATTGTAACCAACAATTGGCACGAATGTAACAGTCCAGTCATTAGTAGCAGATTGTAATCAGATTTACTGAACATTGTTGTTAGTACTAATATTGTTAGTTATATTTCACTACATACTGAATCCTACAAAAAGTTTTCTACTACAAGCCAAGTGTTTGACGAAATGCTAAACCACTAAATGAGTTTTCTAGTGTTGAAAGAAGCAATACACATTGGGGTTATTTCAGTGGTATCAGAGCCTGTTTGCAAATTATTTTGACGAATTGCCACAGTACAATATTGGGATTTAGTGAGCTTTATAGCTAGGGTCATTTCAATATTCTATACAATTGGGTGAATTGTATACCATTTTACCATTTGAATATATAAATGAGGCAAATTTGGGATGGATTATGGGAATGTAGTGCTTAGTTTCCAAATAAATTATGGAGATGTCATTACCATTCAATAGAAATGTCAAAAAATTAGGCACACATAAAGAACAAAATAATTAATTTTGTTGGGAATATGACACCTTTAAAAAAATCATGTGTCAATATTGGTGAATGCATGCATGAAGTTCAATGGTTTCTTGGATTCATCATGAAATCTGATTGAAATTTCAATAGACTGATATTCAAGCCATGTATGAGTTTGTGGTGAATAAATTATTTTTAAGAAATAGTGTTTGACCAAAATTTGGTATATAATTTGGCTACTATAGATATATTGCATAAAAATGAGGCAATCCAACCAACTCTCATAATGGTTGCATTCACCAATTTACCACTCTCAACACTTAATCCATTGCTTCTAATTAGAAGAATTTTATAGATAATAATAACAAAGTCCAAGTGTGGAAGAAAATTGAAGGGGTGGACAAATATACAAAGGAGATAAAGGTTCCTATAAGTGTTGAGACTAGTTAAGTGGCATGCACCTAAGGAGTAACATTAAGGATGCCACTCCTTTTGATAATATTGTCAAAGAGGTTAGAGACACTAATATTAAAATAGTTAGGAATCAATATTTGGCTAAGTTCATGTAGGTTGTTTAGGAGTTGCTTTCCTATAATTTTGGCTTTTGGTTAGTTGTAATGTTCTATATTAGAAAAGAAGATTGGATTTGTGATTGTATTGTAGTTGGAGGAGATGATGTAAGGGTTCGATGCATATAAGGTGATGAGTAGGAGGTGAGTAAACCAAACTAATGGTTATATATTGTCTATACTAGGTATTCTAGAGACCGTACAGTGAGGTAGAAGATGGATAGTATGAGAGGGTAGAAAGTTACATGGTGTATGATGAAGAACTATAATGGGAGAAAAGTTGTACAACATATGTCTTCACATGTGCATGGAATAGATGTATGGTAGTGGCATATGGAATTTCATATAGACATAAAAGGATGGTGTCATACAAATGGCTATAGGGGTTTGATATATAATGGGAGTGTGTTGAAAAAATGAGATGTCCCTACAATGGAGAGATGGAGAAGTACGAAGGAGAGAGGTGAGGGTGTATGGTGGAGGTGTGCTACTAGGTATATGGAGATTGAAAATTTGTGTGTGTGTGTGTGTGTAAAATTCCTACTATCAATTAATGAATTTGTACACGTACAAATAATGAAATTTAAAATTGGATAAATGATGGATTGATGTCTAGTTTGACAACACAAATAATATTCTAAGATCCAATAATGAAAAATTTCTATGTTAGATAGGCATCAAACAATGTCTGAAAAGATGCATAGTAGTCACCAAATCTTGATGATTGACAAATCTAGAAAACATGGTGTGATATCTGAGTGATACTTCCAATGAAAAATAGGGTGGTACTCAGCCAACAAAATTTTAATATGATGACTAGAAAGGATCTTCCACATCCAAAACCACACACAATGATACCCAAGCCTTCATCCTTAACAAATAAAAAGAAGAGTGAAATCTATTCCATGATGAATTATCATGCCTATCCATCTCCTTATAAAGTCCTCCAAGAAGAATCTAGATATATACAATAGGTTAATCATATCGATTCTTTTATTACTTTATTGATTTGGGTCCCAAGTTTATGAATAATCAATTAAAGGTCCTTTACTTATAATATTTAAATGTAGGGATGAATTAATTAATTAGTTTACATTAAAATGTACGGACATGAAAAATCCTCATCATCCAAAGATTTCTTACCCTCAAATAATTGACAATTGATGAAAGATTATTAGCTCCAGGGTCCCAAACCAAATGTGTAGGTGGAACAAGTGGATTGGTATTTGACTTTCATTGTGCCACACCATTGATAAACTTTAGTTACATAAATATAATGTAAATATGTTAATTTTTGTAGTCACTCAGATTCTAGAGATGCCAATCTTGAAATTTGTTGATGTAATCCTTCATAATCACCACCAGTGGATAGAATTCATAGTTAGATAATGGTAGCAATTATTTCTACAAATAAGCATTGGTAATGCCCACACCTCTAGATTTAGGATTCTATTTATGTGATTCCATACCATTACCAATATTCCTTTGAAGATTCTTAGCCTTAATCTCCTTCTACACACTAATAGTGCTATGAGTGTACACTTCAACATTGGCTTGGTTGTCATTCTATTTTAGATCTTCTATTTTGACTTATTCCTTTACCTCAATGATTTCTCCATTAGAAACAATACTTGTAACGTCAATGATTTATCCATCATCAATCTTCTACTTTTCTTGATATATTTTTTTCTCTCCATCTAAAGAGGAAACTAGAGTATTTTTCTTGTCGATATCCTCTTGTGTATAAAAAATGGTTTCAAATTTGATTTCATCATCCAGCCACTTGCCACTCTTCTACTTTAGACTATAATGCTTAGATGACAAATACTTCATTCAAATTTTTATATACTCTTTTAGATATTTGTCCCTCTCCCATCCATCAATAATCCAATCTCATTTGATTTTCTTTAGTGACTAAGCCAGAGTGGGAGTTTATACCTCCTATAATTTTTCACTATAGAAATGAATGTTTCCACAAATAACCTTGTGCTTACAAAGAGGTTGAGTGTTTTTTTTGTTGATTTATGGATCTTCTATTGAACTCTTCTTAGCTATCTTAGTGAATCACTTAGATTATCATTGGTCTTCATGTTTCGATCTCAATACTTGACAAGCTAGCAAGATCACCAACTCTTATACCACTATAATATTTCTAACTAAGATAGAGATTTGTTTTATAATTCTATAATTCTTGTAGGAGATGATGTGAACATTTTATGCTCATTGAGTGGAGGCCAGAAGGCGAATAACCCCAATGTATGGTTGTACAACATCAATACGGAGTGTATAATGGGTTGTATAATGAAGGAGAAGATAGACCACATGGGAATGTGTAAATTTGTATGGGGTACAAAACAGGAAAACTACATGGGGCACATGCCATATAATGTATGTAGTAATACATGAATATAATAGCTATATAGTGGTTGGGTGTGGAATGTTGTACACACATAAAAGGATGGTACCATACAAATGACTATGTGGGTTTGACATATGGTCAGTGTGCATTGATAGGAGTAAGATGTTTGTATGATGGAGAGTGGGAGGTATTAAAAAGAGAGAGGAGAGGGTGTATAGTGGAGGTTTGTTTCTAGGTATATAGAGAGAAAACTATAATATTGTGCATATACCATAAAGATGAAAAATACCTAATATTGATTAAGGAATTTGTACTCCTACAAATAATGAAATTACAAATTGGCTAAATGGCAGATTTCGACAAAATATGAAAAAATAAATAATATTCTCATATCCAATAATGATAACACTTTAAGGTTACATAGGCATCAGACAATATTTGAGAAGATACAGAGTGATTGCAAAATTGATAATGATTGACAATTCTTGAACACATGATGAGATATCTGAGCAATACCTCCAATGATATTTCATGGTGGAAGTGGCCTACCAAAACTACAACAAATAGACTAGGGAGGATCTTCCACCTCAAAAAAAATGCAAAATGATCCCTCATCCTTTAGCCTCCATAAATAGGAAGAAGAGTGCAATATATTCTATGATGAATTACAATGCCTTGTCAACTACTTATAAAGGCCTCTGAAAAACATCTAGATATTTACAAAAAGCCATTATTGTTGTTATTATTATTATTATTTATTTTATTACTTTTAATTTGGGCCCCATATTTATTATAATTAATTAAATTTCATTTCATTAGATTATTTAAATTATAGGGCTGATTAATTAATTAATTGAAATTAAAATTTGGGGACATGACATTCATGTATGGGTCCTAAACAATGTAACGCCTTGCCAAGGGATCCAAAAGAAATAACCTAAAGTTTATCTAAGTTTGATAGCATTTTATTTTTTTAAAAGAAAGAATAACATACACATCAAACACAAAGTAGCGGAAGCAATAACATACATAACAGGTTGCATTCCTTAAAGATCCCATGACATTGAATCACATTTAAAAACTAATCTAAAACTAAGTCCACCATTTAATACATCCATATGAAGGAGTAATGAAAAGTCCAATGTTCGTAAAATATACAATTGTTTCGAATGCCTCTTGGCAAATTAATTTGGAATGCTCATTCATCCACTGTACATGTCATAGGGTATGAAAGGCTTAAAAGAATATACATAAGCAAGATAAATATACATCATCCTCTTCGGATCCATGATACATATGCAATAAAATAAATGAAACCATCCATCATACATAATAAATCCATACATCAAGAGATATACATCCATCATAAAATGATACAACATCCAACATATAATATAACCATCTATCACAATGATCCAGGAATAGAATGAAGGTATATGCCAATAGGAATACTCTAGCCATGGTGTCTTAGACGAATCTCAATGGTAAGAGTAAAAAGCACTACCACCTAACCATGTGGAACCTAAATGGTCCACTCCCACCGCATTGAGGAGATAGTCTCAAGTCCCAAATAGGATAACAAAACATATGACATAAATACTCCCTAAGTCCAGGAAATCCTATAAGTATGCCAACTCAAAGGTTCCTAAAAAGGATTGACATCTAAGCCCAGAGGCACCACAAACACACGTAGGTATCTACTATGTAAGCAGGAAAGTGCCATCGCACAAATCACATTCAAAGTTACCCGAGTAGTCCCTTAGGACTCCTGGGTCCGTAGTGATCCCTACGGCCACTAGTATCCTCTCGCACTGACAAGGCATACTACGAAATGCAAGGTCATAACCAAGCGTTCTCTCTACTCCCATCCCAGTCTATAATAGCACTCATGGCATGGGTGAGAACATACAATTATCTCTTATTAGGTTCATTTAAGTTAGTATTAAGTGTAAAGTTATCACTTATTAAACAACTTACAATGGGTTACCCCCAAGACCACTTAGGGTCCCCGGCCCCCATTGCAAGCCACTTCCCAACACTGCATAAAGATAACCTACCCTAAGCTCATGAAATCACAAATTGAACATAATCATAGAAAAATCACCTCAGTCATATACAAGTGACTGGAAAGCATCATAAAGATAATCATAGTAATCACATCAGTTCTCTACGAGCAACTGAAAAGCAACAAGATAAATCAAAGTATTCATCGGTTTTCAACAAGAAACCAGCAATAATCCAACAATACTGATCAATGACTCATAATGGTTATTTAGGTATCTCATAGCATACATTCCGCTATTTCACCAAGACACTGAAAACATAATATTCAACAAAACAAATATACTCATCATAAACATGCCATCACACACATGGTTGAGCAATAATGATCAAGGTCGAGTCAACATGATACCACACTAACAAAACCCCCAAGCCTCTGGTACATGTCCTATAACTTGGTCAACAATCTAGTCAACCCAAAAGAATCCCCAACATAAATAGCATAAGGAAAACAAGGTACAAGCACATGTTTTCAGTTTTAAGTTGAATGTGGAGTTTCCATTTTAGATTTTACTAACAAGTGATGGAATATTTCCATCTTTCTCCTTATAGTAAATTTAAACAATAGCTTAAGTATAAAACAATATTTACCCCATGAACAATTTCCTAAATTTACTAAGGTAATTATTATTATATTGATTCTAAGCTGATGATGATAAGATTCCCATTGATTTTCATTAATCTCGACATTAAATTAAATGCTCACCTGATTAAAAATAATTAATTAATATCTTTAATTAATTGTTCATAATATATATTTTATAAACAACATATTATTAAATAATATTTTATATATATATATATATATATATATATATATATATATATATATATATAAAGTATTACAAATATTAATCTTATTAATAATTATTATTAATAAAATTAATAATTAAAAATTTATACATATTAAAAAAACTATTAACAAATGTTAATAATTTAAAAATGATAAAAAAAAATGTTAAAACAAAACACAACGTTTATAGCCCGCGTGGCTTTAAATTGGAGACTGCTAGCCGTAGGCCAGGCTGCGGCCACAGCAACAGTACTATGTACTATTGCTGCTGCCGCACTCTGTACTACGGTCAGCGGCAGTAGTGCCGCAGGCAACAAGTGGGGACGGGGTGGGGTAAAACCCCCCCTCCCAAAGCCATTTCATTATTATTATTTTTTATATAATTTTTTTATATATATGAAACGAATTTCTAAGAAAATGACGTTTTTATAAAAAAATGCATTTATATTTTTAGAAGATTTTCCAATAAGATTTCTACCCTTTTTGATAAGTTTTCACAATTTTCAATCTATTGGGAAGAAATTATATTGATCAATTAAAACAACCCATATACAGAATAATTTTCCAATATCCAGAATTCACAAGCATGATATATATTCTTTACCAAAATTATCCAAACAATTATTTAGCAAACACGAAGAAGATAGGAATTAAAAGAACATATTTGAATTATGCAAATCTTCATAAGTGTCTACCTGGACACTGATGGTAATTTGCTACGCTCCAGAAATCTGTAGAAACAATTCCCCTTTCAAAACTTTCTCCTTCTCTAAAATTTTTCTTCTTCTCCTCCAAAATTTCTAGCCCCCCCAAAAATGAACCCCCAATTGTGATAAAGGAGTTCTCTCCCTAAAATCGTGGCATTAATTGTGCATTTCCCCCAGAGAACTCTTTCCTCAAACCTTTTTAACTCTTTATTAACTTTCATTTATCTTTCTTTTATCTTTTCGATGCACATACAATAATCCATTAAATTAATTTATTTAATCTTTTCTTGACCTCTATTAAATTGATTTATTTAATTTAATCTCATGCACATATTATGCAATCATAAAACTTTCAATAATTTAATTTTCGTTTCCCACTTCTAAATTTATTTATTATTATTATTTTTTTGAACAATAATTTTGATAACTATCTATTAATTTAATAATATTATTATTATTTGGCATTTATTTAAAAATGCACTCCAAATATATATGTATAATAATTATTAAATTAATTAAATATTATCATGTTCAAATTTAAACTTATAGATTTATTCTCAAATTTAATTCTTTTTATAGGACTCTTTTATATAATTAATTTCTCAATTAATTAAATAAAAAATTAACATAACAAATAATTTTTTTTATTGAATTAAATTATTCATTAAATCTTTTTAATTAGACTTAATTAACAGAAAATTCACCAAAACTCATAAAGTAAAAATACGAAAACCCATCATAGTTAAACACATACCAAATTCAACTAGGGGTTTAAAATCATGAATTAATGTCATCCGACGCATTCAAAAGGTAAATGACTCAGATACTTGTCCTAATTGTTAATTAGGATGAATGGCGCAAAGGTTTAGGATTTGGACTTAAGAATTTATCTCTCCTCTCTTACCATTGAGATAATGCGATAGGGTACTCTCATCCTGGCAATTCAGGGAAGTCGATACCCGGTACCTGCAACCTGCATAAAATCCATGCATGTACATACACAATATATACTAAGCTAAACAAGCAATGGCAGGAAGTGGTGCATCATGTAGATTCCGACTAGCAGGTGACTACGACTCCCTTCCTTAACCATATCATAAACATCATACATAAAGAAAAAAAACATGCACACCATACACATGCAGTATGGGGTAAGTATCCATCAAAAAAGACATAGGATAATCCATCTAACTAAACATCATCAATAATCTAACAACATTGTAATAATCATCATGCACACATGAAGTATAGAGTACCAAGTAATCTCCTCATATATCAACTGAGTCTGAAATAATATCTAATAATCTCAAGATAATGCTACTAAATATCAAACATAAAACTTGGCCTCAAAGAGTTTGGCAATGATATCAAAAATGTAACTAGAAAAATGTAGACTAGGGGTAGGCACTACAAACAAGAGGAACCTTTTGTTAGAAATGTTTAGAACAATTGTGAGGGGGTGTGTGGGTGAATTTGTTATTCAAGGTCCATAAGTAATATTTGAACAATTAAACATAAACTATTCATTGTTATGCTTATCCTGTTGTTACTCGGTCTCTATTGTATTAATAAAATTACTATCACAAACATAACATACTTTGTCGAATATAAACTTTATCAAATATAAAACATATAAAGCATTCAAGAACAATTTAATGCTAAGATTTTTATGTACAAACCCAATTTGGGAAAAACCACCAACAACATCTCACCGTTTTTATGCTCGTTTGAAGTGAGCTCTGATAGGAGCCAACCTATTAAAGGTTTACAATACAGATTGTTAAATGTGACCTAGTTAGAGTACTTAATCACCCTATTAGGAGTGGCCTTCTCAAAGGAATTTGATCATTCCATTTAGAATGTCACCTTGTTAAATGATTTACATAAATTATTAAGTCCTTGAAATGATTGTTAGGTCTACCTCTATTAAAAGGATTTCAATACAAACTGTTTACAATGATTAGAAGAAAATAGTAGGGTTTTGATATGTATGATTATAACTCACTTTGTAGGTTCAAGTCACTATTTAGTTATCGAAGTCACTGATAAGCTCCCCATTGTCATCTCTATTGTTGATTCACTTGGAAAGCCTTCAAGAAATCAATCTTCTCCTTTCAATAAAACTCAAGCCATCTGCTCAGATTCACTTATCAATATCAAAAGCATCTACACAAGCAATCTTCTTCTGCTTTGTATTCACTCTTACACACTTATGCATCTCTAATCCACCTTTCTTCGTACTCCTCTCTCTTAAGTTTTACTCTATACCTCTTTAAATAGGTAATTTTTTCTTTGTTATTTCCATGATCACCATAGATATTAGTGTTTACGATTCAGTTCATCATTCTCACTATATATATATTCATCTTCCTCCTTTTCTAGATTTTTCTCATCCATCGAATTAGATTACAGGTATAATACCTAATCTTCACCTTGAATTTAATGATCCAACTCATCAATCTTATCTTCAGCATAGTTTACATCTCCCAAGAAATCAACTAAGTCAGATAGAATTCACAATTTCCTTAAATTCATTCATGACTCTATTACTCAGAAATCACTAAGTTCTTACACTCAGTTTTCACTTACTCACTAAGTTAGTGTAAAACTTCTGGCTCAAAATCAACTATCTTGCTTCATCAATACTGATGCTCGGTCAACACTAGATTTTGTTGGCACTAAGTATGGCTTGGGTAACACTAGCATCACTCAGCATACCTTAACCTTTTACTCTATTTCTTGACTTAGATTTAGTTTCTTGACATAAATAATCACTTTGTCTTATCAAAGTCTAACTAATCAAATGTCTATTGTAACTTCCTTTCCTTAACTCAATATTTCGTCTAGGTGCTGTTGATATCAACAATTTCTTAAATACTCTACATTAATCAAATAGATAAGAAATTTAGATTAGGTATCAATATGTCTTATCAATATATTTGATATCAATGACAAAATTTTTTTTTTCCAATTATATATTTCTAACAATATCGCTCTTTAGCATTGATGACAACATCTCAATATCACAACATCAATGTATCTAACTTAGTTATCATACAATCCAAAAGATTTCACTATCATGAGTGATTAATATCAATAGCTCCATTCTGATTCTCTTTATTGATTTACTCCCTCTAAGGTAATAGATCTCCCTCTTTTGTATATCTGTCCCTCTTGTTCTCATTATATCTCTCTCACATTTGTGTATCTCTCCTTCTGTGTATATATGTGTATCTCTCCCTCTTTGACAAAAATCTCAAAGACACGTATCTTTCCTAGCTTTAGTAACTTCATACATGTAAATTATGTTTATATTTGCATGTTTGATTGGTTTATGTCATCTGTCCATGACTAATCTATTATGATGTACTTGACCGTATACCTTAGGCATTTCCTAAAGTAGAACTATTTTGCATTAATGTGTATGATATTTTGATTAGCACATTTGATATAATGCACCTTTTCTCCTTAAGTTACTTTTTTTAGAGAAATCAACCCTAATACACCTCTAATATATTCATGAGAATCTTTAGGTAAGGCTTTAATAAATATGTCAGAAATTTGTTCTTTGGTGTGCACATATTCTAACTTCACTTCTTTGTCTTGAACTAGTTCCCTCAAGTAGTGATACTTGATAGCAATGTGCTTTGTCTTAGTGTGCATTACTAGGTTCTTTGAAATTTTAATAGCACTTGTGTTATCATAATAGATAACTACTAGATTTATAATTTTTTCTTTCATACCTTTCAATAATTGCTTTATCCACGTCATGTTTGAATAGTTCACTACAACTAGCACATACTAAACTTCAATTTTTGATTGGAAAATGCAATTATATTTTTTTCTTGTCCATGATAGTAATCTCTTTCCTAGAAAGAATGCACCTCCACTAGTTCTTTTTCTATCATCAATATTTCATACCCAATGAGAGATAGTAGATACCTTCAATTAAAACCTATCACTTCTCTTGTAATACAATCCATAGTCTTTTGTACCTTTCGAATATCTCATTATCCTTTTCACTTCCATCATGTGATTCTCATTAGAATTTGCTGAAAATCTAGCAACTATCCCAATGACTAATGAAATATTAGGTCTACTATATGCTAATATGAAATTGTTTTGAAGTGAAGAACCTATAATGGAACAATAGTTATTTTGATAATGATGTCAAACCTACTACCTGCTAGTGAGACAATTTCTTTTTGGTCTGATAGCTATCATTTAGTTTATTGATGAGGAGAATTTGAAAAGAGGAGACAACAATAGCACTTAGAGAAAGGTTGAGTTATTTGGTATGTAAAGGGAGCTTTAAGACCAAGTAAGACATTGATACTATAGTGTATTTCTTATCTACTTATAGTCTAAAATGAAAGATTACAAAAATTAATACTAGAAGAAGATCAAGTATGAAAAGTGTCTACCAAGCCTTGCCAAGTAGTCAGTGCAAGCCGAAAAAGAATTAGTGGAAGACGACTAAAAAATAAGAGGTGACGAGCAAAGATGAAAATTAATGCAAGCCAACTAATTTGAATATATGCTGAGTAAATTTTAGTTGATGTGGAGCATTAGTAAACTTTAGTGTTCACCAAGTAAACTAGTGTTGGACAAGTGGAAGAATAGTATAGAAGCTAAGTGACAACATATTGATGCCAAGTGCTAGTATTCATGTTAAATCAAAGATTTAACGAATCTAAGCTAACTATTTTATTTTCTTGAATTGTGTGAAGTGTGTGGAAGATAAATTTGATGAGACGGTATCACAAAATTCAAGGTAAACCATTTTGAAGCAAACTCAAGGAATATTGTAAAAGAATTTTCTAGAGGAATTAAATGGAAAAGTGGGTAGATTCATTGTATCCTACCTAATCCTACCTAACCATAAAATGGACAATTGTGGTTAAGTGAAAAAGTATCTTAATTTTCTATTTATAAAGAGAGCTAATAAGAAGAAAAGGATTTTATGGTATTGCTTCATTTAGTGACTGACTAGAAGAGACTATAATTGGCATGTAAAGCAAGAAGGGTTAAGAGTATGAATATTTGAAGGGTGAACACGCTATTCAAGCTGCAGTTTGTGAAAGTCAATAAAAATGGAGGAATGAAATAAAGATCTTTATTCTACAAGTGAGTTGTAATATGTTATTAGATCAAACCTTACTATTAATTTTTAATCATTGCACCATTCTAGAGTAAATCCTTTGGATTAAGGTTGACCTAATAGTCATTTGTAAATCCTTTAACTGGGTGACATTCTAATGGAATGGTATAAAGTCCTCTAACAAGGCTCACTCCTAACAGGGTGATTGAAATCCTCTAACTAGGTCACATTTAACAATGTCTATTGCAACCTTTAATAGAGCCGGCCTTTCACGAGGCATCACTTCAGAAGAGTGAGAATTAGTAGCATGTTACTGGTGGTTTTTCCCAAACTGGGTTTCCATGTAAAATATTTATGTCAAATATGTTATTGAATCTATTATGTTTCATATTCACATTTCAGCAAAGTTGTTTTGACCTAGGATAGTAACCTACAAAGTTTAAGTTTTGTATGATATAATGGATGCATGCATAATAAGGTTTATGGGTCTACTAAGCATTGCAATTTTTAATTTTTAGATCTAGACCTTGGATAACTAATTCAACCCCTCTTAGGTATTCTATATAATTCCAAAAATTGGTATTAGAGCGCCATAGTGCTTAAGAGGACTAGTTTGAAGGTACCATAAGAAAAAGATCAAGATGTCAAAAAGAGAGGTACTCAAGCTCGACAAGGAGAACTTGCCTACATAGAAATGTCTAATGAAGCTACACCTAGTAGGTGTTGGAGACCATGCACAATCTACCATCACCACTAAGCATGTTAGCCCTGCTAGAGCCCTAAATGCTGATGATATGAAAAAGAAGAAAGAACATAATTAGATAGTGTTAGAGATTCCCTCTGTCCTAAGTTATTCTATGTTCAATGACATCAAGGTTTGTGATATGCAAAGAAGATGTGGGATGCTCTTCACACCATATATGGAGGAGATGCAAGTTTTTTGAGAGCCAAATCTGAAAGTCCTAGAGGTAATTTCATTGACATGAGGATGCCAGAAGGTAAGAATGTTACTCAATATTTTTCTAGAATAAAAGATGTTGTTCATGCTCTAAGAGGATCTACTAGTAAAATTGATGATGAGACTATATTAAGAAAAGTATTGAGAGCATTGTTTCCCATCTATGCTATTAGAGTTTCTGCCATACAAGAACTAATATGAATACCAGGTTCTAATATTACTCTTTAAGGTCTAGTAGGTAGGAACACTACCTTTGAACTCTCTAGTTTGGATAGTTTCAAACCTGAGAATGTTGAATATTCTTTCAATGCTAAAGTACAATTAAAGGAACCTAAAGAGAAGAAGAAAAAGGTAAAATATTTTTCTAGTAACAATGATATAGATGAGGAGGACGTAGAACATCTTGATATATTGCTAGCAAGGATATTTTGTAGAGGCAAAGAAAAATTTAAAGGTAAGTTACCTATAATGTGTTTTAATTGCAATGAGGTTGGTCATACTTCTACTAGATGTCCAGAGAAGAAGAACAATAGAACTAGAGACAAATAAATAAGTAAAAGAGATGAGAATAGCAAAGATTATAGAGACAAAGGCAATAAGTCTTGCTACATTATAAAAGAGGAAACCAAAGATGGATATAATGACCATGATGATCAAGTTGTGTATGTTGTAATGAAGGATGATTCTGATGAGGATGAGGCAACTGCATTAGTGTATTATGTGAACAAGAGTGATAGATGAATCATTGATAGTGTGTGCTCACATCACATGGCTAGAGATAAAAGTAAGTTCATTACCATGAATTATTATGATAGAAATAGTGTAAGGTTTGGTAATGATGCATTCCATCTGATTAAAGCTAAAGGATCTATCAAACTCATAGAAAATATGATGTGTGACAATGCTTATTATGTTGAAGGATTTAACTATAATTTTTTGAGTGTGTCACAACTAAATAGTCTAGGTTTCAAATTTGAGTTTGAGAACAAGATAGCGAAAATCTATGACAGTAATTGGAAATTGATTGGGAAAGATGATTAGACTAGATGTAATCTATTTTATCTTGAAATGAATGACTACTTGTCTTGTTGTAGAATTTGATGATGCGTGGTTATGGAACAAGAGGTTATGTCATGTTAACTTTGATAACTTGGTTAGTATTAGTAATATGAAAAGAGTCACTGGTTTTCCTAAATTGAAGAAACATGACAGTATCAGGTGCAAACAATGTTAGTTAGGCAAGATGACAAAATCTAGTTTTAAGAGTAAGACTCACACATCTAAAGAAATTCTTGAGATTGTTCATATTGACTTGTGTGAAAAGCTACAAAAGTGACAAGTACATTATCCTATTTGTTGATGATTATTCTAGCATGATGACAGTTATGTTTTTGAAATGGAAATTTGATGCTTTAAAAATATTTAAGTGGAACTTAGGTAGAGTTGAAAAGGAGACATGCAAAAGCTTGAAATATCTGAGATCTAATAGAGGTGGAGAATTTACATCAAATGAATTTGAGATGTTCTATAATGATAGAGGGATAAAAAGACAAACTTCTGCACCTAGGACCCTCCACAAAATAGAATTTTTGAAAGGAGGAATAGATCTATAATGGACTATGCTAGGACACTCATGATGGAGAAGAATATTTCTTTGATATACTGGAGAAAGGTGATAAGTATACATGTCTATACCTTGAACCGTGTGCAAGTAAAAAAATGTACTCATTCAACACTATTTGAATTATGGTATGGATACTCACCCAATGTAACATATTTTAAGGTATTTGGAAGCAAGTGCTACATTCTTAAGGATTTTAGGAATGGTAAATTAGATGCTAAAATTTAAGAAGGTATATTCCTTCGCTACTCCATAAGAAGTAAAACTAATAAGTGTTTAAATAGTAATACTAACAAAGTTGTGGAAAGTGAAAATGTTAAGTTTAATGAATATACAGAGGTACATGAGGCTGAACCTATGAAGGAACCTGAGGGGTACAAATCTTTTTTATACTTTTATGAAGGTATGCATGTTAATGAAGATGTGGTAAATCAAGTTGAAAATCAACAAATTTTGGTGATTTTTGAGTCACATACAATGAATGTCGAGTTGCATTGAGGAACTAAGTTATAGTTAAGAGCCAAGTTGCAGATAGAAGTTGAGGCACATTCTGATTCTAAGATAAGTGTACATGAAAGAGATGTTGAATTACCTGATAGAGAAGTACACAATGATTCTAAACTTGATAGACCTAATGAAGATAGAAGAGTAGAACCAAGAATGTCAAAATATGTCAAAAGACATCACCCTATTGAAAAAATTATTGGAGACAAAGATGCTAGATCAATGGTAAGAAATAGGCTAAGAAGTGATACATGTTTGCTAAGCATGCATGAGCCTAAGAAAATGAAAGATTCCTTAGAAAATGAGTACTTGAGTAAAGCCATGAAACAAGAGATTGAGAAAATTGAGAACAAGAAATGGACTCTAGTTCCCAGACCAGAGGAGAAGAATGTGATTGGAACTAAGTGGGTATACAGAAACAAGTTAGATGAAAATGGCAAAGTCACAAGGAATAAGGCAAGAGTAGTTTGCAAGCGGTATGCACAAGAATAAGGAATAGATTGTGGAGAAATATTTCCCCTATTGCAAGATTGGAAGGAGTATCAAAGGTTTCAAATTTTATCAAATAAATGTGAAGGTAGCATTTCTAAATGAAATATTATAAGAAAATGTTTATATAGAATAGACAAAAGGATTTTTTGATTCTAACATTAAGAACATGGGATGTAGACTACACAAAGTTATATGATTTAAAGAAATCCCCAAGAGAATGGCATGAAAGGCTTCACAATTATCTTGTGAAGATTGGTTTTGAGAAGACTAATGATAACAATAATTTGTACTTGAAGATAAAAGGAGGTAAAGATATTTTACTAGCTGAAATTTTTGTGGATGATATCATATTTGGAGGTCAAGATACTTTATGTAAGGCATTTACAAATGAAATGAAGAAATAATTTTAGATGTCTATGTTTGGAGAGATCAAATTCTTTGTCTGTTTTCAAGTATATCAAATGAAATGTGGTATATACATCACTCAGTCTAAGTATGTGAAGGAAATATTGAAATTTTTTGGATTGGAAGATTCCAAACTAGTTAGCACACCTATGGTGATAGGACACAAGTTGTCAAAGAATGATGATTCAACTGATGTGAATAAAATATTGTACATGTCTATGATTGGCAAGTTGCAATATGTAGTGCATAACAAACCTATCATTTCATTATCTATTAGGATTGTTGCAAGATTATCTACTAATACCAAGGAGAATAATTTGATGGTTGTTAAGAGAATAATGAAATATTTGAAAGGAACAAAAGACTATGGTCTATACTATAAGAAAACCAAAAAAATTAAGTTGAGAGCCTACATTGATGATGATTTGGCTAGAAAGATGGATGACAAAAAGAGCACAATTGGAGGAGCATTTTTCTTAAGAAAGAGGTTGGTCACATAGACCAGCAAGAAATAAAATTGCATATCTCAATCTACTACTGAAGCTAAATATGTGGTTGTTGTAGTAAATTATACAAACATTGTATGGATCAAACAACTACTCAAAAGTATAAAGGAGGAAATCACTGAACCTGCAATATTTTATTGTGATGATAGAAGTTCTATAAATATATCAATGAACCCTATAATTAACACAAAGACTAAGCACATTGCAATCAAGTATCATTACTTGAGAGAGTTAGTTCAAGACAAAGAAGTGAGGATGGAATATGCGAATACAAAAGAGAAGATAGTTGATATCTTCACAAAAGCTTCACCTAAGGATGCTCATGATATCTAAGAGGTAAAATAGGGGTGATACCCCTATCCAAGTCTACTTAAGAAGCATAAGTAGTGCCCTACATCAACCAAACTAAGTGTTGTATCTTACAACTTGATGGAGTGGATATTACTTTAGGAGTTGCCTAAATTAATGAAGGAGCTGAATTAGAGGATTTACAATCACATGTAAGGTGATAGAGGGAGAATCTAGAATTGATAATATCTTCATAGAGAGATATCAAGTCTTTGGCATTGTTGTCAAAGGGGGAGATAGTGTACCTGAACAAATAAAACTGAAGAAATACATCTACATAGTAAGAGGGAGAAAGAACTAAGGGAGATATAAGTTAGAGGGATAAGATGTAGTAAAGAAACTTGAGAATGCTCACATTACCCTACACAGAGGAAGGACATATACTACACTGGTAGAGGGAAAAATTTCAAATATTTATTTTCTTTTTGGTATTATTGTTGGTATTGGTTTGCCATCAATGCCAAAGAGGAAGATTGTTGATATGAGATTATTTTGAAGTGAAGAACCTATAATGGATCTATCATTATTTTGTCAATGATATCAAACCTTCTACCTACTCATGAGATGAATGCTTTTTTGTCTGGAAGCTATCATTTAGTTGATTGATGAAGAGGATTTGAAAAGAGGAGATAACAATTGCACATAGAGAAAGGTTGAGTTATTTTTCATGTAAAACCTGAGCATTAAGAACAAGTAAGACATTGATACTATAGTCTATTGCTTATGTCTTATAGTCTGAAATGAAAGACTAGTCAAGTTAAGACTAGAAGAAGATCAAGTATGAAAAGTGTTTGCCAAGCCTTACCAAGTAGTCAATGCATGCTGAGCATAAATCAGTGGAAGACAACTAAAAAACAAGAGGTATCAAGAAAAGATGAAAATTAGTGCAATCTGAGTGATTGTCAATATATGCCAAGTAAAGCTTAGTTGATACTAGGCATCAGTAAACTTTAGTGTTCATTGAGTGGAAGAACAATATAGAAGTTGAGTGACAAAATATTGATGTCAAGTGCCAATATTCATGTTAAATCAAAGATTTGACAAATCTGGACCAACTATTTTAATTTCTTGAATTGTGTGAAGCATGTGGAAGATAACAATGATGAGCTAGTGGCATAGAATTCAAGGTAAACCATTTTGAGTAAAATTAATGGAAGACTATAGGAGAAGTTTCTAGAGGAACTAAACAGAAAAGTGGGTAGATTCATTGTATCCTACCTTATCCTACCTAACCCTCAACTAGATGATTGTGGTTAAGTGGAAAAAGATCTTAATTCTCTATTTATAGAGAGAGTTGGTTAGAAGAAAAGGTTTTCATGTGTGAGAACCTAAAGAGAACAAGGAGTATAGGGAATTGCTTCATTTAGTGGCTAAATAGAAGAGACTGCAATTGGCATGCAAAGTAAGAAGGCTTAAGAGTATGAATGCTTGAAGGGTGAAAATGTTAACAATGCTAAAGTGTGTGAAATCCAAGCAAAATGGAGGACTGAAATATAGATATGTAATTTGCAGGTGATTTGTAATTTGTTACCAAATGAAGCCTTACCGTTACTTTCTAATCATTATTTTAGTCTTGGGTAAATCCTTTGGATTAAGGTTGACCTAACATTCATTTGTAAATCCTTTAACTAGGTGGCATTCTAATGGAATGGTATAAAGTCTTCTAACAAGGCTCACTTCTAATAGGGTGATTGAAATCCTCTAACTAGGTCACATTTAATAGTGTGTATTGTAACCTTTAATAGGGTTAGCCTTTCATAGGGACTTACTTTAAAAGAGTGAGAATTAGTAGCATGTTACTAGTATTTTTTTCCAAATTGGGTTTCCATGTAAAATCCTCATGTCAAATGTGCATTGAATCTGTTATGTTTGATGTTTACATTTCTACAAAGTTGTTTTGACCTAGGACAATAACCTACAAATTTTAAGGTTTTTATGATCTAATGGATGCATACATAATAAGGTTTTATAGATATGGGTCTACTAAAGATTGTAAAGTTTTATTTGTACATCTAGACCTTGGATAACTTATTCACCCCCTCTAAGTTATTCTAAAGAATTGCAACACTATGAAAAATATATTATAATTTTCCAATCATGGATCTATATAATATCTGGTTCACACTAGCAGATTCATAATGCTTAGATAACTTATGTCCTATAGACATAGCTATGATCACTAGTCTTAAATATTCCATTTTAAAATTCTTTAGAATATCCTTGATGCATTTGTATTGAGTAATGAAAATACCAAACTTAATTTGACATACTTGTAATCCAACAAATAATTTGGTTTCACCAAACATAGATATTTCAAATTCCTTCTTCATTTCATCAGCAAATGATTTGTACAATTCTTCTCTTCCTCCAAATATAATATCATCAACAAATATCTTAGATAATAGTACTTCATTATTCTTACCATTCTTCAAGTATATATTATTGTTATTATTTGTCCTTTCAAAACCAATCTTCACCAAATAATTGTGTGGTCTTTTATACCATGCTCTTGGGACTTGTTTCAATTCATAAAGGGATTTGTTTAGTTGCTATATCATATTCTTCTTGTCTGGATCTACAAATCCTTTAGGCTATTCAATGTACACTTCTTCCTCAAGTATACCATTCAAAAGTATATATAACATCCATTTTATATACCTTAAAATTCTTGTAGGTTGAAAATGCAAGAAGAGTTCCAACTCCTTCAAGTCTTTCCACAGGAGAAAAAGTTTCTCCAAAATCAGCTCCATCTTCTTGAGTATATCCTTTGCATACTAGTCTTGCTTTGTTTCTTGTTACTTCACCATTTTCATCGAGTTTGTTTCTAAAAACTCACTTTGTTCCAATTGATAACATTTTTGTCTTTAGGTCTTGGCATTAAGGTCCAAGTATTGTTCTTCACAATCTATTCAATTTCCTTGTTCATTGCCTGAATCTAATCTTCATTGTCTAGAGAATCTTTTACTCATTGGGCTCAAATTCACAAAGTAAGCATGTATCATCTTTGAGTCTTTTCATTGTTATAACAATTGATTTAGTATCACTAATTATTTTTTAATTTTTGTTATGCCTTCTTAAAAAAATTTCTAGCTCAAGTGGTTTCCTTCTCTATTCTTCTATAGCTTCATCTTGGAAAATGATCTCAAGATCATTTTCTCTTTCTTGTTCAGGTTTTGGTCTGGCTTCTACATGATCAACATTCTCTATCTAATGATCAACATTTCCTATCTATGACTTGGCATCTTCATACTAATTCTTGACACCCACTATCTACTACTCATCAATTTATTATTGTCCTACATCATTTCCTATATACTGGAAAACTGTAACTTGATTTTCTTGCTCATATCGTGTGCTAGGAGAACCATCATCCATATAGATAAATATAATATAATCTCTAGTTACATCATTGTATGTAATGTCACTTCTTTCTACAAACTCATCAACTTTCACATTTGCACTTTCCACAACTTTGTTAGCATTAGAGTTCAAACACATGTAAGGTTTTCTCTTGGTGGAATATCCTAGGAATGTACCTTCATCACTTTACACAATAATTTTTCCATTCCTATTATCTTTAAGTATATAGTATTTACTTCCTAATATTTTTAAATATTTCACATTAGGAGCATATCCATACCATAGTTCAAAAGGTGTAGCATTTGTACCTTTCTTTACTTGTACTCTATTCAAGGTATGTAAAACATTGCTAATAGCTTTTCTCCAATAATTCTTTGATATACTCTTTTCCATCATCAATGTTCTTGCATAGTCTATTGTTGACCTTTTTCTCTTGTCAACTATCTAATTATGAGGAGGGGTCCTTGGTCCTAACATCTATCTTTTGATTTCTTTGTCATTACAGAATGTATTGAACTCATTTAAAATGAATTCACCACCAAATCTTGGTAAATACCACTTGGATAACTAAAAAGTATCATATTTAGCCTTAAGGAACATCACTATCATCATCCTAGAGTAGTAATAAAAAAATAGAATGAAATACTTATCTCTACAATAAGTTTGAACATCAATAGGTCCACATAGGTCAGTAAGAACCAATTCCAAAATATTACTAGAAGTGCATTTTTTCTCTTAAAACTAGACTTGGTCATTTTTCATAATTGACATTATTGACACATAGTATCGTCACGCTTCTTGAGTTTATGCAATCCTCCTACTTTCTTCATTTTATTGATATTCACCAAATTTTCAAAACTCACATGAAATAACCTCTTGTTCGATAACCAAACATCTTCTTGTTGTGAAAAAAATATTTCTCATTAGATAAATCTAGATAGAACAATTTACCTCTTGTCTAATCACCACTTTCAATAAGCTTACCATCAACTTCATTTATCTTGGCCTTCCTATTACGGAATTCAAATTTTTAACCTAATTTTTTCAGCTATGAAACACTCAATAGATTATTATCTAAGTCCTTCAACCCAATAAACATTGGCACATTCTATCATGTCAGTTAGTCGAATAGTGTTTTTTCCCTTCACAACACATGGGATATCACTACCAAATTTGACACATCCACCTTTGTATGGGCCAATATCCTCAAATTTATCTTTATCACCAGTCATATGATTGGAGCATCCACTATCAATTATGCATCTGTCACTTTTGTTTACATGTGAGATTAATGCAATTTTCTCATCTTCATCAGAATCTTCTTTCAAAGAAACATGGACAACTACATCATCATTACTTTAAGATTCATTGTCAGCTTCTTCTTCAATAGTATAACAAGATTTCTTGCCTTTCTCATATTTTTTTTCTCTTTTAGTCACTATTATATCTTCTTCCTTTATAATTTATTTCCTTCCTTTCATCTTTATCATCTTGATTAGGACACCTAGCGGTAATATGATCAACATTTTTGTGTGAAAAATAAATAATATGTAGCTTACCTTTATATTCACCTTTTCCTCGTCCAAATCATTTTGCAATAAGTGCTTCAAGTTCATCAAGTGCATCATCATTTCAATAGTAGAATGTGTGTAGTTATCAAAGTTAGACATCTCAAAAGCTATTAGTCTACTAGTTACACCTTCCAAGGTGAAAGTGTTGCCTAGTGTTCATCTCAGTTATTGAATTGTAGAAACTCTAATGGAATATACAATGATTAGAGTTCAATTTACCTTGCTTATTACTATTTCATCTTTTATTTCTCTAGTTGCACCATGAATATCATTAACAACTTATTTGACTCTTATGTAGTATTGCACTATATTCTCACTTTCCATCATTCTCATCTCATCAAATTTACCCCTTAGGCTCTCTAGACATTGTTATCACCTCCATATATAGTTTTCAATTTGTGACACATCTTATTTGCACTATCACAATATTTTAAATCGTCAAACTTGGCATAGCTTAGGGTTGAAGCAATCTCCAACATTACTTAACTGTATTATTACTTTTTCTTTAGTTTTTTAATTGTTAGAGGAGTAGTTGTTATCTTCACATACTAATTTAGCAAAAAAATGATAGAAGCACTAGTTAATCAAGGTCCATAAGTACCATTTCAACAATGGGCATGTGCAAGATCATTTTCAACCAAACCATGCCCTTAAGTGGCAATGAAAAATCAACAAATAAGGGTCATGCTAACTTGATGTGTAATTTTCAACTTTTTATGAACCTTCTATCAAAAGTTTGAGAGAAAATAATCTCTATGAAAATGAATTTAGTTTCTAAACTACTAGGCCTTCTCTGAAAAAAAAAAAAATTTAAAAAATTGATTGGTAAAAAACTTGAATTTTAATGCAACAGTACAAAAGTTTCAGGACAAAAATAAGAAGTAGACGTACATTTGACCACCTTAATAAAAATAAAATGATAATAGAATTTTAATAAGATTTTATGTATAATAAGTAGACTCATGCCTGGATGAGATGCACATTTTTAGGTATTTTCAGTCTAAATAAATAATTAATTATAAATTTTTAATTATAGTATTTTTGGAATAAAAAACTCTTATGCCTGACTACCTTAACTAATTCAAAGCTCTAGATTTCTTTATTTTGTTTTCCCCTTATACTAGAAGAAGCATAGAATGTGATACATGATTTGGATTTTAAAAATATTTTACAATTTGAAACTTATAGTTGTTTTTCAAATAGTATGTCAATCAACACTTTATACGTAACTTCATTAGAAAATAAGTAAACATTACTTATTGAAATTGTAATTTGATAACCATTACATTTATGGAAAGTGAAGAACATTCTTAGGAAACCCTTTTTATTTCATCAAATTTGGATGAAAAAAAGTCATCAGATACATGTTTGAAGCAAAAAATACACAAGAATAGGCCAAACACACATTTCAAAGATTTTTTAAAATTTGATCATGTAGAGTTAGTATCTAAAGATATATTAGACATTATAAAGGTATTAATTTTTTGGTTTGGTATTAGGATGGGTGGGAAAAAAAATCATAACATATTTTGAAATGCTTTGAGGCATTTTAGAACTACATAAATTTGAAATTGCCATTTTTTGGCACACCATGATTGTGCACATATCCCAATTTAAAATAAAACATTCACTATTCTAGTTATCCCCACTCTTGCTCTATCTCTACTATGCTGATAAAATTGCTATCCTAAACATAACATAATTTGTTGAATGTCTACCTTATCAAATGTAAAAAATTTAAAGCATTCAACACAAATTTGACACTAGGATTTTTATGTGGAAACAAAATTTTGGAAAAACCACAACCAACATCTCACTACTTTTTCACTCTTTTGAATTGAGCTCTATTAGGAGTCAACCTTGTTAAATGTTTATAATACATACTATTAAATGTGACCTGGCTAGAAGACTTCATCACCTTGTTAGAAGTGGCCTTGCCAAAGGACTTTGATCATTCCATTTAGGGTGTCACCTTGTTAAAGGATTTACATAGATTGTTAAGTCCTTCAAATGATTGTTAGGTAAACCTTTGTTAAAAGGATTTAAATACAAACTATTTACAATGATTAGAAAGAAAATAATAAGGCTTTGATCTGTATGATTACAACTGACTTTGCAAGTTCAAATCACTCTTCAATTCATCTATTGATTCAACTATAATTTTCCCATTTTCATCTCTATTCTTGATTTACATGGAAATCCCTCAATTAATCAATCTTCTCCTTTCAATTAAAATTAAGCCATTAGCTAAGATTCACTTATCAATATCAGTAGCATCTATGCAAGCAATCTCCTTGTGCTTCGTATTCACTCTTACACACTTATGTGTCTTTGATCCACCTTTTTCTATGCATCTCTCTCTTAATTTTATCTCTATACCTCTTTCAATAGGAAATTCTTTCTTTTTCACTTTCCATGATCAACATATATATTAGGGTTTACGATCAGGTTCACGAGGTTCACTGTATCTATTTGTAATGTTCCCTTTTGGGACATTTTCTGATTTCCTTTCTATTTGTATTAGTTTGTCAATATGTAATGTGATATTCCTCTCAATGTTTTGATTTTGTATATATATGTATGTTTCATAGAGTCATGTCTTTTCGTTAATAATAATTATATTATATTAAGAATTATAATTATATTAATTATATATATTTATATTAATAATATACCATATATTAAAGATATAACATATATTATATCTATCATTATTATTAATATTACTTGTTATAAATATTATTTATTCATTAATCAGGTATATCATAGTATTGAGATATATATAATTTATTTAAATAAACTTTGATTATATTGATTAATATCATAAGATATATTATACATTATTATAATATATCAACTATATATATTATATTATATTATAATACTTTATTAGTACAATATTGCTATATTAAACATATCTTTATCATTATTTATTATTTCATTCATATTACTATTATAATACAACATACATAATATAATTATTATAATATTACTTATAGCATAATATTATTATTTATTAATATTAATATATATATAGTATTTATTATTATTTAAATTACTTGTCAAAATGGGGACATCACACTATTCGTCTTCTTTCTTTTCTAGAATATTCTCATCTATAGAATTAGATTGTAGGTATCATACCTAATGTTCACCTTGAATTTAATGATCCAAATAGTTAATCTTATCTTCAACATAGTTTATATGTCCCATGAAACCAACTGAGTCAACTAGAATTCATGATTTATTCAAATTCATTCATAAAATTGTCACTCGAAAATCATGAAGTTCTAACACTTGATCATCACTTACTCTATTAGTCACTATAAAACTTTTGGCTTGACATCAACTATCTTGCTCAATCTATACTGATGCTCGATCAACACTATATTTTCTTGACACTTATTCTAACTTGGTTGACACTAGCATCACTCAGCATACATTAACCTTTTAAGCTATTGCTTGACTTAGCTTTACATTCTTTATATAGACAATAATTTTGTCTTATCAAAGTGAAACTAATCAAATGTCTATTGTAGCTTTCTTTCCATAACTCAACCTTCCCTCTATGTGCTATTGTTATGAGAAATTTCTCAAATCTTCTTCATCAATCAAATAGAGATGACATTTAGATTAAGTAGCAATATGTCTTATGAGTAGATTTGATATCAATGAAAAAACAATAATTGTTCCAATTGTAAGTTTCAAACACCTTTTATTTTGAAATTTCTGGTTTCTAGTCCTTGTAAAACTAGTTTTCCTCTTGCAAAAGAATCTTTATTTATCCAAGAAATAATTCATTTGAGTTTGGGAGCCATTCTTAATTTTTATATCATGTTATGACTACTTAAATAAAAAAATAACATTTACATACAAATATAACCAATGTCACAAAAGGAATGAATAATACATAAAAGGATTTAGAAGAGAAAAATATTTAATATCTCTCAACCAATCCTAGGCTACATCCACCAAATAGAGAGTTCACTCTTATTATCTAGTAACTTCATCTTGTTAAAATCTTCAATCTCTCTTATACCTTAGTACTATGGTAAGAATTCATATATCCTCATTAGAAAATCCCAAATCCTAAGTCAATAATACATTAATTATATCAGTTTAACAAGTTAACCCTAAACATACTTGATGAGTCATCCTATAGAAATAGTTGATGAGAAAAGCTTCACAAAACTCCACACCTTATGAAAATTCTACAATACTTACTTGATTAGTCACCAAAAATCAACAATATCTTGATTAGGGGTTGAGAAGGCCCCACACTAAACTAACTCTCACTTGGAGGTTAATCATGAAGCTATATTTGTACTCATGAATCTCTCACTAAATTGATACTCCCTAGAATTTATTATTCATTATTATTTTTAGTCTAGAAGATCAACCAAACCTAAAAAGGATTTTTTCTTATCCATTAAAACTATCTTTATAAACATATCTACTATATTGTCACCTATATGGATCTTTTCTAGCTTTAAACTTATCCATCATCCAAAATTGATGGAATGCAATGGTACCATAACTATATATATTTTATCCTTTAAGGTAAAGCTTAATTCTTAGAAAGATGAATGACACTATAGCTATTTGTGTGCAAATGATTTCTAGTATGTCAGTGACTTAACTCTTCCATAAAATGTTGCAGCCATTTTATCTCCTCTAATGCCTCTATAGAAGAAATATAGTCTACCTTTATAGTGAATAAAGTATTCACATTGAGTAATCTTTGAATCCAATTCATTTTTGTCCCACCAATGGTAAATAAATATCCTATATACTCCACCTGGTATCTAAATACACTGACAAATATGAGTCATTGTATCCTTGCGTTACCATGATTTTAGTCCCCTATATTTTTCAAGATTATAGGATTAGGGTAGTGTCAATATTTTGTGTTTGTGTCTGGTTTAGGTTTCCATTAGGGTTTGTCTCTCATCTTTATCTCTGAGTTTCCTAGGTAGGAATACAAGAACAATGTAATGGATTCAATCAGGCTAGGTGATTAGGATTAGGGAGGGTAAGTTTATGCATTTCCCAAATGAGAGGGAAGTTGTTCAGAAAACCTAACTCTATGATCAAGTGTTCCATTAAAGGCATGATATAGGTAGAATGGAGAGATCACACACATATTCAAAGCAAATGGCAACAAAGAATACACGAACTGAGGCTAAAAGGTGATATGTAGATCATAGGAACATCATAGAAACCCAAAAAATTGGATCAAATGTAGGAGAAGTAGATAAATCCTCAGAAATGGTGAAAGAACTTCGTCAAAGGTGGTATGAATTTCTTTGAAATTAAATGACGGCTCATATTTGATCTAACAATCTACGTTGCAAAGTTGATAAGTAAAAGGGCTCAGAGACTAAATCTAGACCATTGGATGAAGACTAGATCAACATATAATGTTTTAAAGATGGAATTATAAGTATTCAGTGATAGATCTCCTCATCTGTTAGATGAAAAATAAATCTATGCTTGTCATTATTTCACTATGGAGAGTTGTATGAAGAATAACTAAAGTGACATAATGATGATTTGGCATGTGGAATAGATGGACCCACAATGCAAATCAAAACAAGGAGTTAAGATATTTTATTACCACCATCAGATCAAAAGCATATCAATGATGCTCACTTGACCTCATTTTAGAGATGCACGAAAGATAACTAATGTGGGAAAGTGAGAACACAACACATGGAGAAAATGGGCCTCTGTTTAAGAACAAACCAAATAGTTATAGCCTTCTAAATCTCAACTATCAGATCTTGGAAATATATGGTTTTCATCAACTTGTATGCAAATTTAGATAGTCAAATATAATGCTGCAAAGTCACAAAGACTAGTAACAACTAAGCCAAACAATTATCGATAGTCATTAGCACTTAAGGGGAACTTGAAGTTAATGTTGTGAAGCAACAACTACTCTAGTTGTAATATCACAAAGGTTTAAGATAAGTCTTGAATTTGACCTGCAAAAATGCCAAAAGTAACCCAAGATTAGTAATTTTGAATAGTTGCATGGTCATGATTGGGTAAAGATAAGCTGAAGTCAACTCAGCAAAGCCACAAATACCAAAGATCACAAGGTCACAGGGTTAAAATTAACCTTATATTTTAAGTTGTGACCTAGCAAAACCATAATAGTTAAACCTTAAAGAAAAGAATAGCACTGTCGTGGGTAATTAGGTAGTTAAATATTTTTAAGTCACAACTTGGTGAATATGATTATTGGATGCTTAAATTTCTTCATTCGCTTGGTTGTGCAGTTTAAGTGAATAAATAAGATTTCTAGGTTTTAATTGTGATCATTGATTCAAGATCGACTATCCAAATTAAAACCTACTATGATCATTGAGACTCAAATTATATGGATTTAGCACCAAGGTGACTATTAAATATTAGATAAGAATATGAACCATTTTGAGGGTTTCTAATCATTTCTATTTTCTTTCTCTGATGCATTGAATTGTAATTGGTGACTGTTTGATTTCTAAGTGATTCAACTACTCTGTTTATGTAACTGATGAATTTTTAATTGGCCAAGAACCCTAAGATGTGGCCTATATATGTAATTTTCTAAGATAATAGAACGAATTGACAATTTTATGCAACTTCTCCCCTGTATTTCCAAATACTAAGTGAGAATTGAGAGATTGTATGAAATGGAGGATCTGATTGATATCTGCAACTAGGTTTTGTGTGGTCTTAATTCCATTAAGGATCAACATTTCTAATTTTTTATTTATTTTCTCTTTTAGCCTAGCTAACCTTGCATTTTAGAATAATTTCTATTAGATTATAGGACAAATATACTTGAAGCTAATGATATCTTACTAGATTCCATTATAGTGAAGAGTTATCAGTCAAGGTAGATTCCATTTCATCTTTCATATTCATCTCTATTATATCTCTAGATTGCATTTTAGTAGGTCTAATCTACACTTAGATTTAGGATTATATGTTAGAAGAGCTTCAAGGTAGCTTGGGATATCCATTTTACTAGGTGTTATAGGTTTCCCAAATCTTTTTCTACCTAGGGCATTTGTAGTTATGAGCATCCTAGTTTATCCTCTTTTGCTCTCGGGTTAAGAACATAACCCCCCTTATCCCAATAATCTATTAAAAACACAATTTATTGAGTATATTGCATATAAGAGAGTTGTACCTTATAATTTGAAGGGTAGTGATATAATACATACATTGACCTAATTTTTTGTGACATCCTTTTGTTTCTCACATTCTAGGCATCTAGAGTCTAGGTAAAGCCAAGTTAGCAAGAGGGGCAAAGGATTAGTTGTTACCTTCACATACTCAATTTCCTTAATAAAAAATTTTTGGCAACGCTATTAGGGATTGGAATCTAAGCCTAGTGTTTGGTTTCTCATTTTTATAAATCTAAAGGTGTTTTCTCTAGGATGAAGATTGGTGAATCTATATGAACATCATATTTCCTTTGGTCTAAGAAGGTCCAGTGTAACACAATGTCCATGCCAAATTTAAAGACTGGGAGAAGGCCAAGGCCTAAATCTACTCTCCAAGAACTTAATGAGATTACTAACAAGTTGTTGCAAGAGCTTCTACTTCTATATAAAGAAAGCATCTCCCATGCCATCCAAAAGAATATTAGCATTAAGATGATCATGTTTTTGCATCCCTATGGAAATGTGTGTGCTCTAAATTCTACAAGTAGAAACACATGCAAACAGAGAAGCTAAGGTTGAAGCAAGCAAGGATAAAGCTCATTACTACTCTTGAAGAACTTCACAATAAAAATGACAAGGTGCTTCATGTGATTTTTGATCAATATAGAGAGAGCATCTCTTATGCAACCCAGGAAAACATTAGCATAGAAGATGAACATAAGTCAAAGATGTTTTGGAATCACATATGTGCTCACTTCCAAAGACTCAGGGACTTACAAGAAAGTGATAGAAAGAAGCTGAAACAATTACTGATAGATGAACATGAAAAACCCTTGGTAAGGTAAACGAACTCTATTTCTTGTGATTTCAAAACCTTTGAAGGATAGGCCAAGGCTTGAGCCTACTCTTGAGGAACTCTATACAATTAAAGACAAGGTCTTTTAGAAGATCCTATTGAATCTTACTGAGAACGTCAATAGAGGAGATGATCCTAAAGCAAGGAAGATATGGAATCACTTTTGTAACTATTTCCACTAGTTGAAGAATCAACAAAAAGAGAAGAGAAAAGAGCTAAAGATGAAGAAAATATCTACACCTAATCATGAAGCTCCTACAGTAATGTTACCTAATTCTAGTTCTCATATTATTGAAGTCTTTGTTAGAAAAGAGGTTGTTCCTGATGCTATAGATCAAGGTGACAATATTCCACTTGAGCCTTGTGAAGAAGAATCTTTTGATAATCATTTTCTTGCACTAGAATATTCCACTCATGATATGCCAATAGCTACAAATCTGAATCTAGTTGAAGAAAGAAGCAATGAAGTTCAACATGAAGAATGGTTGTGTCAGCATGAGGAGGAAATCCATGAACCCACTATTAAGACTCTTATCCTTGATAAAGATGTGATTGAAGAAAAGAATCTTGAGACCAACTGTCAGTTTGTAGAAGAATCAGTTCCAGTGGTAGACACAACTTTCCCTTATAGCGAGGAAGAAGAGGTTGTCTGTGGTTTCTTTTCACCTTTCCAAATGGATGAGCCCTCTCAAGATGACCTAGCTATGAAAATAAAACCTTAAGAAGGGTCATTGGCTTCTAATTCTCTTTCTATGCATTCAAATTGTGAAGGTAGTGATAACACACTAAAAGAGGAAATAGATGAAATTGATTTAGTTTTTTAAAGTGATGAGGTGATTAATCATTAGCTAGTGGATTCCATAGTAGAGGTAACATCTTCTTATTCTTAGGTTCATGAAGAAAGTTCAAACCACTGCAAGAATGAGTTCAATTTATTAAAAGAGGTGTATGTGTTTGGCACAATAGAAGGCCATAAGGAGAATGACATGAAACATGCAAAGGGAGATAATGAAGTAAATGACCAAGCATGTTTATCCAGACCTAAATGGATGTATAGCTGCCTAGTGCATGTAATCAAAGAAACATAAGAGTTTCCATGTTGTTGCTACCACTACAAGTAGGAATCCTACTTAGAGAGAAAAATTCAATTGTGGCAGAAGGGATCCTACTTACATCAATTAGTAACTAGATTCACTTGAGTATCTTTTGTTACTGGTTTCATAAGGTGAGATTAATCTTTCCACTGTAAATATGTTTAGCAGGTGTGTGTTTTGTGTAGTTGTTTTTCCTTTATTTCCTTCTTTATGTGTGTTTTATTTTCTTTTGTGTTGACCGTCCTATTTTCCCACTACCCAAATGTATAGCATCTTCGTATGTTATGTAAGACTCTATAAGTGAATGGACTAAGGCACTAATATTATCTATTTGGTATTTTCTATAATAAAAGAAGTAGGTAGTTTATTCATGTGTGTGTTTTCTCTAAACTTTTTGTGAAACCAGAGATTGCTAGGTTCCTGCTTAGGCACTAACATGTCTAGTTCCCTAGTTAGAGCCAATTGTTACCATAATTTCTATGCCCTATATTTTTCAAGATTATAGGATTAGGGTTGTTTTAATATTTTATGTTTGTGTCTAGTCTATATTTCATTAGGGCTCCTCTCTAATGTTTATCTTTGAGTTTAAGAACAATGTAAAGCTAGGTGATTAGGATTAGGGAGGGTAAGTTTATACATTTCCTAGATGAGAGGGAAGTTGTTCAAAAAAAAAAACTCTATGATCAACTATTCCATTGAAGGCATAATACAGGTAGAATGGAGAGATCACAAGCATATTTAGAGAAAATGGCAACAAATAATATGAGAATTGAGGCTAAAAGATGATATAAAGATCACAAGAACATCATGGAAACTAGAGAAATTGGATCAAATGTAGGAGAAACAGATAAATCCTCAAAAATGGTAAAAGAACATGGTAAAAGGTGGTATAAATTTCTTTTAAATTGAATCAATTGCTCATGTTTGATTTGACTATCTACATTGCAAAGTGGACAAGTAAAGGGGCTTATAGACTAAATCTAGATCATTAGATGAAGACCAGATTGACAGATGATGTTTTAAAGATAGAATTATAAGTATTCAATGATGGATCTCCTTAGCCATTAAATAAATAAAAAATATACGATTTTCATTATGTCACTATGGAGTGTTGCATGAAGAATACCTAAAGTGACATAACAACATGATTTGACATGTGGAACAAATGGACCCATAGTGTCGAGAATAATAGAGAGTTAAGATATTTTACTGCCACTATGAAATCAAAAGAAGATCAATGATGCTTTCTAGGCCACTTTTTAGAGATTTAGAAAAGATAACCAATGTAGGAAATTGAGAACATGACACGTAGAGTAGATGGTCCCATGTTTTAGAACAAACTAGATAGTTAAAGCCTTCTAAATCTCATCTATCAGATCTTGGAAATCTATGATTGTCATTGGGTCACATGTAGATTAAGAAAGTCAAATATAATTCTACAAAGTCATGAAGAATAATAATAGTTAAGACAAATAGTTATCGCATGACCATTGGTAGTTAAGGGGAACTTGAAGTTAATTTTGTGAAGCAACAACTTCTCTAGTCACACGATTGCAAAGGTTTTAGTTGACTCTTGAATTTGACTTGTGAAAATGCAAAAAGTAACTCAAGATTAGTAATTTTGAATGGTTGTATAGTCATGTGTGGGTAAAGATAACTAGAGTCAACTCAACGAAGCTAAAAATAAAAAAGATCTCAAGGTCCCAGGGTTAAAATTAACCTAAGATTTTAAGTTATGACCTGGTGAAACCATAATAGTTAAACCTTAAAGAAAAAAATCACACTATCATGGGTAATTACATAGTTAAAGGTTTTTAAGTCATGACCTAGTGAATATGATTACTGAATGCTTAAATTTCCTCATTCACTTGGTCATACGGTTTAAGTGAATAAAAAAGATTACTAAGTTCTACTCATGATTGTTGATTAAAGATTGATTGTCATAATTTAAACCTATTGTGATCATTGAGATTAAAATTATATAGATTTGGCACCAAGGTAATTGTTATAGATCAAAGAATAATGTCAACCATTTTGATGGTTTCTAATCATTTCTATTCTCTTTCTTTGATGCATTGAATTGTAATTGGTGATTGTTTGATTTCTTAGTGATTCAAGTGCTCTGTTAGTGTAACTGATGAATTTGTAACTGGTCAAAAACCTTAAGAGGGGACCTATATATATAATTTTCTAAGTTAATAGAAGGGATCAACAATTTTATGCAACTTCTCCTCCTTCATTTCTACATACTTACTGAAAATTGAGAGGTTGTATAAAATGGAGGATTTGATTGATATTTGCAACTAGGTTCTATGTGGTCTTAATTCCATTTAGGATAAGCATTGCTAATTCTCTATTTATTGTCACTTTTAGCCGAGCTAACCTTGTGTTTTAGAATAATTTTTATGGGATTGTAGGAAAAATATATTTGAAGCTAATGATATCTTACTAGATTCCATTTTAGTGGTGAGTTATCAGTCAAGGTGGATTCCATTTCATCTTTCATATTCATCTATGCTCTATCTCTAGATTGCATTTCAGTAGGTCTAATTTGTAGTTAGATTTAGGATTAGATGTTAGAAGAGCTTCAAGGTAGCTTGTGATATCCATTCCACTAGGTGTTATAGGTTGCGCAAATCTATTTCTTCTTGGGATGTTTGTATTTATGAGCATCTTAGTTTATCCTTTTCTACTCTCAGGTTAAGAGCATAACCTCCCTTATCCCAATGATCTATTAGAAACATAATTCATTATAGATATTGCATATAAGGGAATTGTACCTTATAATTTAGAGGGCAATGATATAATATATACATTGACCCATTTGTTGGTGACATCCTCTTGTTTCCTCACATTCTAGGCATCTAGAGTCAAGGTAAAGACAAGTTACCAAGAGGGATAAATTGTTAACCAACACCTTGTAAATCATTAGTAAAGCCCAAAAAAAAATTTAAAAAATTATTTTGTGTACTACTCAAGTATCTAAGAATCTATTTTACTACATTAACATGCTCAATTATGGGATGACTCGTATATGTAATAATGAATCTCACATCATGTGCAATATTTGTCCTAGTACATAGCATGATATACATTAAATTACCTACTTCTAAAGCATAAGGTACCTTGGACATTTTATACTCCTCTTCAAATGACTAGGCAAATGTGTGCTAATAGCTTTTGCATTCATAATATAAAATCTTTGGAACACCTTTTCAACATAATAAATATCGTCTATAGAGTCAATTTATTGTTCTTGGACCATCTCTACAAAAAAATTCTCACAAATTCTTCATTGCAAATGAAATCAATAATTGTTGGTTCTACCCCTTAATGTGATACATGTTAGACCTCGTCAAAAGTATATCATTAATGTATAAATATAAAATAATATAGCTATCATCATCCAACCTCTTAAAATAAATACAATGGCCTAAATGACACTAAATGTATCCATGCTAAATCATGAAACCATCAAATTTAATAAACAATTGTCAAGCTACTTGCTTCAAGCCATACTAACTTAATCCAATTTGGACATTAAATTCTCCTTTCCTTTGAACTCAAATATTAGTGTTTTTACATATGTATTTCTTCTTCAAAATCACCATGGATAAAGGTATTTTGAAGATCAATTTATTCTAGAAGAAATTTAGTAGCAACATTACTTAAAATAATACAAATAGAATTCATTTTAACAACTGGAAAAAATATCTCATTAGAATCAATGCCCTCTTTTTGCATAAATCCTTTTAAAAATAACCTAGATTTAACTTTTTTTACCTTCATCATTCTCTTTTATCCTTTATACCCAATTATTTTGTAATTTTCTTTTACCCATGGCTAACTTATATAATATCCGAGTCTAATTTTTCAGCAATGAATCAATTCTATTGTCATTGAAAACTCCCATTGAATCTTTGAATCCACCTTCATAAATTCATCATATCCTTCTAATTCAGCAAGATCTATTAATAAAATAGAGTACAAATGATGTAGCAACATCCTGGAGTAATCAAAAATCCTTTATGTAGGGGCATTGGGCTCATATTTTTGGACTTATGGCTCATGCAATTAGGGATATTTTTGAGGCACATTGGGGAATGTTTTCCTTAGTGCACATAGATTTTGGAGTAATTATGTTGGAGTTAGACCCTTTTTGGTTGTTGATAGTAATGTGTTCCTTATTTACTATAAGTCCTTGGAGATTGTATTCATGGGCTTTGATCTGAGGGAGTTGGCTTGTGTGCTCTTTGATTTGGATCACTGGATGGAATGTAGACATATGTGTAAGAGTGTGTATTATTATTTGGTCTTATGTGTTAGTTATGCATTATAATCATGGGGCTTGTCCTACGTATTTAGTTATATCATGTATTTAATGTCTCTCAAAAATTTGTCTTATAGCTTGAGGATTTATTTAATGTAAGATTTTATTTTAATATAACTTTCTAGGCCAAATTTTTTCTTTGTTTAGTATAAGTAGAGGGTGTTGTGATGTCTTGAGTCATTAGTGAGTTCAACATGGAGTAGCTGAGAGTAGTGAAGTTAACCACAAATTGTAGCTAAGTGTGAGCTAGAGAAACAAGAAGGTTTCTTGGTAGCTTGCAAGCACAAATTTACATTTTTATTGGGGTTCTACCAAATTGTGGATCTGGTCTAGGTGGAAACTGGATCTTGCAAGGTCTTGCAAAACTATTCTTGTAATTGCATTATATTTGGCCATAACTTGGAAGGTCTTAGAGTGGGCAAGTTGGATATGAATCTTATAATTATTTTATTAGATTTAGCATTTTTTGGATATAAATCTATATGTTATTGTTATTCTTCCACTATGTGGTTAATTTCTATGGGCTAGGAAATCTCCTTTGGGGATTCTCCTCCCTTGCAGTGCATCAAGTGGTATTAGAGCTAGTTGATCTTGTGAGTTGTTTTCCTTGGGTTTGCAAATATTTTGGGAGATGTCTTTGAGAAGATTGGACCCTAGGGTGATTGTAGATCTTTGTTATGCTATAGAGACTAATATTTTAGAGAAGGTTAAACAGATTTTAGATCTTAGATAGATATGATGAAGAATGATATGGTCACTAAGATCATGAGAGTTGCAGATCATGTACATAGGAATCTGGGTACTGAAGATGGTTATGAAGAATTTGTTGAAGACTTTGAAGCTTCTTGATCTAGTGGTGAAGACAGAACTGATTGGATGGAGAGACCCATGGAAGGAAAAATGAGTTAGTTGGATAGATCTAGGGTTCACTAGAAGTTGAAGTATAAGATGGATGTTTCTAATTTTTGGGTACTTTGAATCTTGAAGACCTGATTGATTAGATTGGTGGGTTGGAAGAATAATTTGAGTTAGAGGATATTAGAGATCCATTGAGAGTGAGGTTGGCATAAAATAAGTTGAAAATACATGACACTTTATGGTGGAAATAGTTTCAAAGAGATAGAGAAGAAGAAGGTGAAATGAAGTCACTCTAGGTGGATATTGATGGTGACAAAATTGAAGGCTAAGTTTTTTTCTTGTTTATTATGAACTTGAATTTTTTAAGAAGTTGCAAATTTTTAAATTTTTTAACTTGTTTATTATAAAATGTGAAGGACTATACTAAGGAGTTATACAAGTTAAATATTCATTTTGGATATAGAGAAATTTCTAAAGAAAAGGTGGCTAGATATACCAATGGTCTAAGAGTTAATATATAGGATGAGACTAGAATGTTGAAGATTGATTCTATTGAGGATACTTATGTTGAAATTATTTTAGAATAATTGAGAGGGAGGTGAATTAGTTATTCAAGGTCCAAAAGTACAAATAAAACTTTTCACAATTTAGTGTACTCATAAAACATTTTTAACCATGCATGCATTCATTGTCTATTAACAAAAACTGATATGTTACTGTCAAATCAACTTGCACAAATATAAAACATGAAACATAACACATCCATCATGAAATTTGACACAATGATTTAACATGGAAACCCAATTTGAGAAAAACCATGAGTAACATGCTACTCCTTTTTCACTCTTTTAAAGTGATGCCTTGTTAAAAGTTACAAGACACACTACTAAATGTGACCTAGTTAAGGGATTTTAGTCACCCTGCTAAAAGTGAGCCTTGTTAGAGGACTTTAGGCCATTCACTTGGAATGCTATCCTATTAAAGGATTTTCCAATGACTGTTAAGTCAACCTTACTCCAAAGGATTTACCCTAGGCTGATACAATTGTTAGAAAGTAATGGTAGAGCTTTGATTTTCTACAACTTACAACCTTAGTTGTAGATTACAAATCTTTTTTTAGTCCTCAGCTTTGCTTGGCTTCCAATCTTTGTAGCTCTAACAGCTTGTTCACCCTTTAAGCATTCATCATTTTTAGGAATTTTAGCTTAGTACACCATTGTAGACTTCTTCACTCGTATCACTTGATGAAGAAAAACCCCTTTCCTTCTCCTTATTAGATTTTTCATCAATCTCTCTCTCTCTCTCTCTCTCTCTCTCTCTCTCTCTCTCTCTTTGCTCCATGACCAAAGATTCCTATATATAGGAAATTAAAACATTTTCTTACTCATTATCCGTCATCAAAATTAGGGTTTTCATTGGATTAGGTAGGATACAATGTATCTACCCTACATCTTGTCTTTTCTAGAAACTTCTCTTAGAATCCATTTGAATTTTCCTCCAAAATGGTTTACATAAGATTTTGTGCCACGAGCTCATTGATCTTATCTTCCTCCTGATTCACAAGTTCTAAGAAAACAAACTTGTTGACTTTTATTTGGTAAATCTTTTATCTTTTTCATAATGCAACAACTCATCATTACCAATCTTCCGATGTTCGTCACATACTGTGTTACTTAGCATCAATTGGATTTTAATAGTTCTTGGCATCAACTAAAAATTACTTAGCATCTACTAACTTGCTCGACATCCACTAGAATTTTCTTTCACTGGGCTTCAACTGACTTTTTGCTCGGCTTGCACTAACTTTTATTGGCACCTACTTTCTATTAACAAAAACTGATATTTTCGGGATGTTTTAAAGATGAAAATATAAGGTTGGTATTGAAAGATATAGTAGGAATTATATAGGTATTAGTTGTTTTCATTTAGTATCAGGATGGGTGGGAAAAAAGTGGGAATAGATTTTGAAATTCTTTGAGGCATTTCAGAACTGCATATTTTTCAGATTGCCACTTTTTGGCACACCATGATCCTGCACATACCCATAAATCAATTATCCAAGTTCCAAATGTACAAATAAAACTTTTTAGTGCTTAACAGATTCATATTCATAAAACCATATCATGCATGCATCCATTAGATCATCCAATACCTTAACTTAGTAGGTCACTATCCTAGGTCAAAATAACTTTGTAGAAATGTAAACATGAAATACTATAAACTCATTCACACAATTTGACACAATGGTTTTATGTGTAAACCCAATTTCACTCTTCTAAAGTGATGTCCTAATAAAGGGCAACCCTATTAAATGTGACTTGGTTAAAGGATTTCAATCACCCTATTAGGAGTGAGCCTTGTTAGAGAACTTTAGAAAATTCCATTAGAATGTCACCCAGTTAAAGGATTTACAAGTGACTATTAGGCCAACCTTAATCCAAAGGCTTTATCATGACTGATATAGTTGTTAGAAAGTAAAAATAGGACTTGATGTAATAATAAAATACAACTCACTTGTAGATTATAGATCTCTAGTTCAATCCCCATTCTTCTTGGCATTCATACTCTTCATCTCTGATAGCTTGTTCACCCTTTAATCATTCAACCTCTTAAGCCTTATTGATTTGTATGCCAATTACAATCTCTTCTATTTGACCACCATATGAAGCAACACCCTAGACATCTTGTCTTCCTTAGGTTCTTGCACATGAAAAAATTTGGTTCTAGTCTGCTATCTCTATAAATAGAGAATTTCGATATTTTTCCATTTAACCACACTCATCCATTTTAGGGTTAGGTAAGATTTAATGAATCTACTCACTTTTGTATTTTAGTTCCTCTAGAAACTTCTTCTTCAATCTTCATTGAATTCACCTCAAAATGATTTATCTTTATGTTTAAGCCACTAGCTCATCATACTTATCTTTCATACACTTCACATAATTCAAGAAATAAAATTAGTTAGCTTAGATTTGACAAATCTTTGATTCAACACTTTTTGTTGTCACTTGAAATCTACACTATTCTCTCAACAATAATAGTCTTCTAATGCTTAGCCAACATTGGATTGCCCAACACCAACTATCTCTTCTTAGCTCAGTCAGTACTGTTATTTCCCCAATGCTCAACACTTACTAAGTTATACCAATTCTCGACATATACTAACTTTCTGCTCAGCTTGAACTAAAATTTGTTCAGATTACATTATTTTCTTGGCTAGGCTTGGCAAACACTTTTTACGAAAACACTTCTTATTTTTTTAGCTAAATTAACCATTTACTTTAGCATTAAGTATATTGACAATACATAATATCATCAATGTCTTACTTGGTCTTAGTGCTTCTTTTATACATTAAATAACTCAACCTTTGTCTAGGTTCTTTTCTTATCCTCTCTTTTCAAATCCTCTTCATCAATCAAACAAATAATAACATTTAGACCAAAAATAAAATGTCTCACCAACAAGTAGTAGGTTTGACATCATTGACAAAATAATGATTGTTTCATGATAGGTTCTACACTTCGAGCAATATCTTTTCAACAATCACCCTCTTTGGCATTGCTTTCAAACCAATACCAACAACAATGCCAAAAAGAAAATTAATATCTTTGAAATTTCTCCCTCTATTAGTATATGTGTGTCATTCTTTTTCTTTCCCTTAACCTTATATCTCCTTATTTGATTGATCTCTCTCTACTAACTATCTCCTTCTTATTTATATCTCCCTCTTTGATAACAATTCCAAAGACTTGTCATCTTTTCATGTAGATATAATCAATTCAGGTTCTCCCTCTACCACCTTGCATGTAATTGTAAATATTTTGATTCAACTCCTTCATTACTTTTTGCAACTCCTAAAGTAAGATCCACTGCATGAAAATTTTAAAATATGACATTAAACTCAGTTGATGCAACACACTACTCTTTCTTCTTAAGTAGCTTTGGATAGTGGTATCACCCCTAGTTTACCTCTAAGATATTCATGGGCATCCTTAGGTAAAGATTTTGTGAATATATTAACTATCTATTCTTTTACATTCATATATTCTATTCTCACTTCTTTGTCTTGAACCGACTCTCTCAAATAATGATACTTAATTGCAATGTGCTTTGTCTTTGTGTGCATCATAGGGTTATTTGATATGTTTTATAGCACTTGTGTTATCACAATAAAGTACCACAGGTTCAATAATTTCTTCCTTCATTCCTTTGAGTTGTTTTTTGATCTGTAGCATATTTGTACAATTTATTGCAGCAACCACATATTTAGTTTTAGTAGTAGATTGAGATATACAATTTTGTTTCTTACTAGTCTAGGTGACTAATCTCTTTCCTAAGAAAAATGGTCCACCACTTGTACTCTTTCTATCATTAATATTTTTAGCCCTATCAACATCTATATAGGCTCTTAATTAAAACTTGTCATTCTTCTTGTAGTATAGACCATAGTCTTCTGTTCCTTTCAAGTATCTCATGATACTTTTAACAACCATCAAATGAATCTCCTTAAGATTTTAAGGAAGCCTTGCAACAATCCCAATAGCTAATACAATTTTAGGTCTTCTATGTATTACATGTTGCAATTTGTCAATCTTAGACCTATACAATGATTGATTTACTTCAGCAGAATCATCAGTTTTGGATAGTTTGTGTCCTATCACCATAGGAGTGCTAGTAGGTTTTGAATCCTCCATGCCAATTTATTTTAATATTTCCTTTACATACTTAGACTATGTGATGGAAATACCATATTTCATCTAATATACTTACAAATCAAAAAAGAACTTTATTTCTCCAAACGTAGACAATTCAAATTCTTGCTTCATTTTATTTGCAAATGTTCTACACAATGCATTTTTTCCTATAAATAAGATATCATTATCAAATATTTCAGCTACTAAAATTACTTTACCTCCTTCTATCTTCAAATATAGATTTTTGTTATCATTAGTCTTCTCAAAACCAATCTTCACAAGATAATTGTGAAGCCTTTCATACCATGATCTTGGGCCTTGCTTTAAATCATATAAATCTTTGTGTAATCTACATACCATGTTGTTGTTTTTTGGATCAAAAAATCCTTCTAGTTGTCCAACATAAACCTCTTCTTCTAACATACCATTCAGAAATGTTGACTTCACATCCATTTGATAAACTTTGAAACCTTTGTATGCAGATTAGGCAAGTAGAGTTCTCACTCCTTCCAATCTTGCAATTGGGGAAAATGTCTCTCCATAGTCAATCCCATCTTCTTGTGCATATCCCTTGCAAACTAATTTTTCTTTTTTCATTGTGACTCCATCATTCTTATCCAGTTTGTTTTTGTACACCCACTTGGTTCCACTCACACTCTTGTTCTCTAGTCTGGGTACTAGAGTCCATGATTTTTTCTTCTCAATCTGATCAATCTCTTCTTTTATGGATTTACTCTAGTTTTCATTCTTTAATGCATCCTTCACTGTCTTAGGCTCATGCATGCTTAATAAACATGTATTACTTCTCAACCTATTCTTTGTCATTGGTCTAGCTTCTTTATTTCCAATGGGTCTATCAACTTCAAAAACATTGTGTACTCCTTTACCAGGTAAATCAACATTCCTTTCATATACACTAATCTCAGTATCATAATGTACCTCAGCTTTTGTCCATAACTTGGCTCTTGAATGCAACTCAACATCCACTATATGTGACTCAGTAGTCACTAATACTTAGTGTTGTTGATTTACATGTTGGTTCACAACATCATCAACATTCATTTCTTTGTAGTAGTAAATAAAGGTTTTGGACTCTTCAAGTTCCTTCTTAGATTCTACTTCATGTACCTTTGTAAATTCATAAAACTTCACATTTGCAGTTTCCAAAACTTTTTTAGTGTTAGTATTTAAACATTTATAAGCTTTAATTCTTGTGGACTAGCCTAGGAATATACCTTCTTCACTTTTAGCATCAAGTTCACCATTCTTGTTGTCCTTAAGAATGTAACACTTTCTTCCAAATGCCTTAAAATATTTTACATTGGGTGAGTATCTATACCATAGTTCAAAAGATGTGGAATTTGCACTTTTCTTGACTTGTACTCAGTTTAATGTATAGATAATTGTACTTACATCTTCTATTCAATATTTCAAAGTAATATTCTTCTCCATCATTAGTATTCTAGCATAGTCCATTACAGATCTATTCCTCCTTTCAATAATCCCATTTTTTTTCAGGGTCCTAGGTGCAAAATTCTATGTTTTGATTCCTTCGTTATTACAAAATATCTCAAACTCATTTGGTTTAAATTATCCACCTCTATCAAATCTCAAACATTTCAATCATTTTCTAGTCTCCTTTTCAACTCTTTCCATATGCCACTTAAATATTTGAAAAGCATCAAATTTTTGTTTCAAGAACATAATTGTCACCATCCTAGAATAATCATCAACAAATAGGATAATGTACTTGTAATCTTTGTAGCTTTGCACATCAATTGGTCCACACAAATTAGTATGAACTAATTCCATTATTTCTTTTGAGGAGTGAGTCTTACTTTTAAAAATGGATTTTGTCATCTTTCCTAACTGATATTGTTTGCAAATCACATTATCAGGTCTCTTTAGTTTTGGAAAACCTTTGACTCTTTTCATGTTACTAGTACTGACTAAGTTATCAAAGTTAACATGAAATAACCTCTTGTGCCATAGCCACAGATCATCAAATTCTATAACAAGACAAGTAACATCATTCATGTCAAGATAAAATAGATTACCTCTAGTCTTATCTCCATTTCCAATTAGTTTTCCATTAGTAGCATAGATCTTTTCTTTCTTGTTATCAAATTCAACTTTTCTACCTAAACTATTCAATTGTGACACACTCAACAAGTTATAGTTAAGTCCTACATTGTAAACATTGTCACACATGATCTTTTTGATCAATTGGATTGATCCTTTACCTTTTATCAAATAGGGTGCATTGTTACCAAATCTAACAACATTTCCATAGTAGTACTCAAGTGTAGTGAGCTTGCTTTTATCTCGTCATGTGATGTGAACATCCACTTGTTGGAAATATATATGATAAGATAGGTTACTAAGAGAGGAGGGGTGAATCAATAACCAAAAAAACTTTAATCCTTATTTACTAATTAATCTCTGATATGTATTCTAATCTAATTACATGCATGAAAAATTAAAACATTCATAACACTTTGACACACAATATGGTGACCCAAAAACCTTCCAAATAGAAAGTAAAATTGGGGTGGGGATGTTACCCACAAGCTTTAGTACCGTATTATAAAGTTGGCCTATTAAGGCTTACAATGATCACTTTTGATGATTTTCCCTGTTAGGAGCAATAAGGACTGTTAGATCCACCTTACAAAAGGATTTAGAAACATACAGTGAAGTATGGACTTGGTAAAGAGATTTACAAAATACTATTAAGTACCTTGTGAAAGGATTTAACTGTTCCACCTACTAGGATAAACTAGTAGCTGATCTATGATCCACAACTTGATTTTCTAAATGAGATTCCTTTGAGTGTAATGATCACCTTGCTATGATAAATAAATCTTTGTTGCTCCTTATACTATTGTAGCCTTTTACATTACGCTTTTTCTTTTTATTGCTTGTTTCATATATTCTTCTTTTTGGATGTGATACAGTTTACATATATACCAATCCAAATTACAAATTGACAAAGTCATCTACAATACAAGTTCAGAAAAAATACACAAAGTTGGCCCAACTATAGGAAATCAGGTTTTGAAGATAAACACAATGAGATTTTGATACTCGACATCCACTATCAATTCTTGACATCATCATGCACTCGACAGACATAGAAGCTTGGTCCATACTAATCACTTTCAAGTAGTTTGAACTTGGTCTATAGTAATGACTTGATGAATACTATGAAACTTAACATATAAACTAAATCACTTGATTCACACTGCATAACTCAGTCAATGCTATTACTACGAGCTCACTGTAAACTCACTTGGTTAACATTGAGTGGCTCAGTCAACACTAGATTCACATCACTAAAACTACAAACTTGGTAACAACTGTAGAACTTATTTTGCACTAAGAAACTTGATAAATACTAAGAAGCTCAGTTAATATTGATAATCACCAACTTGGTAGTAACTGCTCGGCACAAACTAAATACTATTCCTGAAACTTGGTAGCAACTATAGAACTCAATAAATTCTAAAATACTTGGTTAACATTGTCAACTGTGCAATAAGCTGAGTAGATACTTTCTATCTCAATAAGTGTGTGTCTCACTAATAAACAAACTTGACTACAATGTCAAAACTACTTTCAATGATCCATCTATCACTTTTTTTCACCTAGTATAATAATGTAGTTTCCTCATCTTCATCAAAATCATCTTTCATAGCAACATATACAACTTTATTATCATGGTTATCAAATCCATCTTTTGTTTCCTCTTCAGCAATGTAGCAAGACTTCTTCCTTTGTCTTCATAATATTTGATGTTCTCATCTCTTTTACCTTTGTAATTATCTCCATTTCTATTGTTCTTCTTCTCTGGACACCTAGCATCAATATGGCCAACCTCATTACAATTTAAATAGATGATAGGTGGCTTACCTTTGTATTTCCCTTTACCTTTGTGAAATCTCCTTGACATCAATGCTTCAAGCTCTTCTACATCATCTTCATTTGTATCACTGTCACTAGAAACATGCTTGACCTTCTTCTTTTTCTCTTTAGGTTCTTTTAGTGTCTATTTATCTTTGAAAGTCAATACAACATTTTTCAATTTTGAAATTATCAAAAGTAGTGAGTCTACCCAATAGTCCTTCAAGGATTAAATTACTACCATGAAAACACCTTAGATCTTTAATGGAAGAGACTCTAATAGAAAATATAGGTTGAAGGATTTTCAATACTTTGTTGATGAGATTTTCATCCTCAATAACACCATTTTCTCCTCTAATAGCATTCACAACATCATTGATTCTTGTGCAATATTGGACTATAGTCTCACCTTCTTGCATTCTCATGGTATCAAACTTTCCTCTTACAATTTAAGCTTTGGTTCTTAGAACATTCTTATCTCTTCTATAGATTGTCTCTATAGCGTACCACATCTTCTTAGTAGAATTACATCCTTTGATGTCATCAAAATCTAAGTAGCTTAGGGCAGAGGCAAGCTCCAACAATACCTAATTGTGTTCTTTCTTCTTTTTGAAATCTTCAACAATAAGTGCTCTAGTAGGATCAACATGCTCAATGGTGATGGTAGATTGTGCATAGTCTCCAACACCTCCTAGATGTAGATTCATCAAACTTTTTTATGCAAGAAATATTTCCTTGTTTAGTTTAGACACCTTCTTTTTGTACATCTTGATCTTTAACTTTTAGTAGCTTAAAAATATTTTTGCAAAAGCACCAACACTTTGATACCAATTATTGGAATCAATTATCTAATATCCAAATCTACAAATAAAACTTTTTAGTGCTTTAAAAATCCATATCCATAAAACCATATCATGCATGCATCCATCAAATCATCCAATACCTTCACTTAGTAGGACATTGTCCTAGGTCAAAACAAATTTGCAGAAATGTAGACATAAAATCTTATAAACTCATTCACACAATTTGAAACAAAGATTTTACGTGGAAACCCAATTTAAGAAAAATCACCAGTAACATTCTACCAAATTTCACTCTTCTAAAGCGATGCGCTAATAAAGGCCAACCCAATAAAGGTTATAATAGACATTATTAAATGTGACTTGGTTAAAGGATTTCAATCACCCTATTAGGAGTGATCCTTGTTAGAGTATTTTAGAACATTCCATTATAATCTCACCCTGTTAAAGGATTTGTGAATGATTGTTAGGTCAACCTTAATCCAAAGGATTTATCCACACTAATACATTTGTTAGAAAGTAACAATATGACTTGATCTAATAATAAAATACAAATCACTTGTAGATTATAGATCTCTAGTTTAGTCCTCCATTTTGCTTCCAGGGTTCATACTCTTCATCTCTAATAGCTTGTTCACCCTTCAAGCATTCAACCTCTTAACCGTTATTTTTTTGTATACCAATCATAGTCTCTTCTATTTGGCAACCATATGAAGTAACACCCTTGATGTAGGAGCATCTTGCATGGGATATATATATATAGATATATATATATATTGAAGGAGAGAGAAAGTGATGAAAATTAGAGGGAAAATAATTTAAAAAGGAAGAAAGAAAAAAAAGAAAAAGGAATATCTATTTTCAAGGTGCATAGGTGGCATAAATAGAAAATTAAATAAAAATGGTTGTCATTCCATTTATCAAGGTGTGTAGGTGGAGTTCTAGAAGTTTGTGGACATTTTATTAAATCATGCATTTGATATTTTTTGGGCCACGTGGTGATGCTTCGTTGTATTTGGGTGGGAATTAAATATTTGTTAAAAGGTAGTTGTATTTACCTTTTATCCCACATTAGTTGTGTTGGTAACATCTTGGGTGGTAAGTGCCCATTTAAGAAAGGTATATGAACATTTCTAATCAAGCTTCAAGGTGTGATCTCTTCTTAGTAGAAGCTTGGAGAGAAGGAGGAAGTGAGGAGTGAGTTTTCCTAATCTGTGCACAGAGTGCCGAATGTGAGGGAGTTTATACTAGGATTGTGGTGGAGTTGTGAGTTTGTTAGAAGAGCTAGTGGCTATGGTTTAGAAACAAGGAGGTTGCTTGGTGACTAGCAAGAACATGTTGAGATCTTGGAGATTTCTACTAGAGTGTGGATATAGACTAGCTTGGGCCTGGATTGGATCTTGAGGGATCTTGTAGAATTGTTATTGTAATTGATTTGTATTTGGTTGTAACTAGGAAGGCCTTACAACCCAACACATTGTATGTAACAGTTATTTTTTGAATAAAGAGTTGTGATTTAATATCAGATCGTGCATTATTATTGTGTTTCTCTTATGTGGTTATATTGTTGGGGGCTAGGATATCTCCTTTGGGGATTCTCCTACCCTACACTGCATCAATTGTAGACTTCTTGTCTATGTTAGGTTCTCGCACATTACAACCATTGCTTCTAGTATACTATCTCTATAAATAGATAATTTAGATCCTTTCCCATTTAACCACAATCATCCACTTTAGGGTTAGGTAAGATTCAATGAATCTACCCACTTTTCCATTTTAGCTCCTTGAGAAACTTCTTCTACAATCTTCCATGAATTCTCCTCAAAGTGGTTTAGCTTGAATTATGTGCCACTAGTTCATCATACTTATCTTCCACATGCTTCACATAATTCAATAAATCAAATTAGTTAGCTCAAATCTGTCAAATCTTTAATTTAACACTTTTTGCTATCACTCAACATCTACACTATTCACTCATCAATAACAGTCTTCTAATGCTTGGCCAACACTAGATTGCTTGGCACCAACTACATCTTTTCATGTCACTCACTACTGTTATTTTTTGAATGCTCAACAATTACTAAATTTTATAGATGCTCAACATAAACTAACTTTATTTTTTTCCTAAACCAAAATTTTCTCAACTTACACTATTTGCTCAACTAGTCTTGGTAGACACCTTTTATGAAAATACTTCTTCTTGGCTTAGCTAAAGTAACCATTTACTTTAGCCTTAAGTAGATCAACAATACATAATATCATCAATGTATTACTTGGTCTTAGTGCTCCTTTTATATAAAAAATAACTCAGCCTTTCTCTAGGTTCTCTTGTTATCCTCTCTTTTCAAATCCTTTTCATCAATCAAACAAATGATAGCATTCAGACCAAAAAGAAATTGTTTCACTAGAAAGTACAAGGTTTGATATCATTGACAAAATAATGATTATTCCATGATAGGTTCTACACTTCTAACAATGTATTTTCAACATGCAATTCATGTGGTAAGGAGAAGAAAGTAAAGGATAAAGATATTTTTGAGGATGAACTAAAACATGTTGAGCAGAAGAGAAGAATAGTTAGAGGTGCATTTAAAGGTACTTGTCTCAAGTACAGTGAAGGAAATAGACATATTTAATTTCATATTGATGATAGGAAGGATAATGATAAAAGTATTTTTTTGGTAAATGAGAATGTGGATTCAGTTAATGAGCCCAAGCAAGAGGAGGAGAACTTGTTAGCTTAGTGAGTGTTGCTTGTCAAGAGGATGCCAAAACCTTTTCAATGGAGGAATCTATTCATGACTCATTGTAAGTCTTTAAAGTTAAATGATGGAACGTGATTATGGATGGTATTAGTATTGATAACCTAGTTCTTGAGGACATGGTTCAAAAACTTGGTTTTAAGAGAGTGAGACATCCTCATCCATATAGGATTGGCTAGCTACAAGATGAGAATGCTTTGGAAGTGAGGGAGAAATGTCTTGTTGATTTTAGGATTGGACAATATGTTGATCAAGTATTGCTTGACATTGTAGTTATGAGTAGTTTTCACATATTACTTGCTAGACCTTGCTAGTATGATTATAGGGTAGTACACGATTCTATCAAAAATATGTTTATTGTTGAGGAGGGTGCTTGGAATTTTTTATTGCTTCCTTTTCAAATTGAAGAACGTGATAGGAGGAACCTAATTTTTTCTTGTCAAGTTTAAGGATTCTTGAAGGGTAAGAGATCATCATGGAAAATAGACCATTTGTACAATAAGGACTAATGTGAAGATGACAATTGCAAGAAAGGAGTCATAAAAGTTGAACAAAAGCAAGAGTGTAAAATTTGATAACTTGGAAGACATGAATGTGAAGAACCGGTTTGGGGTTTATATGTTGAACCTTGAAAGATGTTTTTCTAGCTATTAAGAACATTTTTTCTTTTTACATAAGGTATTTGATGTAGGAGCATCCTAAGATAGTCAATCATCCTTTATGCATGGGAATGAAGCTTAGATTAATGTACTTATGGTTTGCATAGTCAAATATGTGTCTAAGGTAGATTGGGGAATCTTTTCCTAAGTGTGCATAAAGTTTGGAGTAATTGTGTTGGAGTTAGAGTCTTTTTGGTGGCTCTTGGTAATGTGTTCATTATTTGATACAAGACCTTAGAGATTATATTTGTGGGCTTTTCTCTAAGGGATTTGGCTTGTGTGCTCTTGGATTTGGATCTTTGGATGGCATATGGACCTATGCCTAAGAGCATGTATTCTTATTTGGTCTTATGAGTTAGTTATGCATTATAAACTTGGAAATTATCCTAAGTATTTAGTTATATCATGTGTTCAATATTTATTTCCAAGATGACTCATGGCTTCAGGGTTTACTTAATATAAGGCTTTACTTTAATTTAGCTTTCTAGGCCTACTTGTGGCTTGATTTGGTATAACAAGAAAGTCTTGTGATGTCTTGAGTCATTATTCAGTTTAGCATGTAGTAGCTAAGAGGAGAGAAGTTGAGAAGAGCTAGTACCTAAGTGTAGGCTTAGGAAACAAGAAGGTTACTTGGTGGCTTGCTAGCACAAGTTTAGATTCCTCTTGGGATTTCTAATATATTCTAGGTATTGGATAGCTAGAGTTTAGAAATTTAGAGGTCTTGTTGAAATCCTATTTTAATTTTGTTCTATTTGGCCATGACTCAGAAGGCCTTATAGTTAGTCATGTTGAATATAATTCTTATGATTTTATTATTAAAATTATCATTTTTTGAATCTAAATATCGATGTCATTATTATTCTTTTGATGTGTGGTTAATTGTTGGAGGTTAGGACATTTTCTTTGAGGATTCTTTTGCATGGCACTATATCAAAAAAGAGGGAGATAATATTTTAGGAGGTCTACTTGGTCGTGTTGACCATGTAACATTCGCTAGGGTTTGTGATATTTTTTCTTTTTATTATTTTGGAGCATGAGAAACCACTAGAACATCATCTTCTAGAATATCATCCAACACTAAATAATCATTTTCTTTCTTCTCATGTTGCTGCAACAACTTTCTGTAGAACAATTACTCATTGAAACTGGAATCCATATTTGTTACAATTATTCTATATCCAAATTCATCAATTTCATATCTAAAAAATTAACATTTTTTACATAGATTCTAGATTTTTCCCACTCAAAATCTACATGTGTAAAAGATTCACAACCAAAGGTTCAAAGAAAATAAGAACTCACCTTCTTTCCTTCTTGTGCTTCCTCTAGAATATCACAATCTAAAGTAGTAGAGACATATCTATTAATTAAATAAACAATAATTTTTAAATAAAAATGTTTAAGGTTATTCTAGTATGCAATAACATAATCCTTGTATGCTCCATTATTATCTTGTTCATGCATAAACCCACTCCATTTTTTTTTAGTATAATTGGAATATTTGTTTCCATATGAATATCATTAGTGAAACAATAATATTCAAGGTTTTTTTTGTAACACTCAACACCATTATTAGATTCGAGACATTTTAATCTTTTACCCATCTTGTTCTCAACCAAGCTTTTTAAAATTCAAATATATAATGTTCTTTTCTCTCATGAAATAAATATTTGATTTTCTAGTTGCATCATCAATGAATGTAGTATAATAAAAAGATACACCAAGGGGATATACTTGACTTGGTCCCCATACATCTGTATGCACAAGCTCTAACCTCTGATTTTTTTTTTCCTTCCCACTCTTTAGAAAACTAACTCTCTTTTTCTTTAAATACACACAACTTTCATATAATTTTATATTGACACATTTTAGAAAAATTAAAACTCTTCTTAAATGAAGTAATTTCATATCTTTTTCACTCATGTTCCCAACTTATTTGTGCCATAGTATTGTTTTAGCATCTACAATAATTATTGAATGTTCTTTCTTCTCAAGTACCACAATTGTTCTTGAACATTTGATTATTCTTTGAAATAATTAAAGCAGAAGAAAAAAAAATGACCTTTAAAAATATATATGGTGCATACTTTCACACCTTTTTCTACTACGAAGAAACCTTTTGACACTATCATGCCCAAAATTTGAACAAGATGTACATAATACATACTAATAGAATTTTCTTAAACACTTAAAGAATTCATATAAATTTAATTTCAAATTTTTCTATAATTTCAAAAAAAATTAAAGCATTTTCAATTGCCATTTGAATACAATGAAAGAAAACTTTTAATAAATTTTAAGCCATTTTAAAGAAAACATTCAGAATGAAGTGCACATACAACATTGACTTTGATTTCTACAAATACAATTACTTTTGGAAACATCTTATCAAAATCAAAATTATGATAATGAGGATCAACATATGATATTTTAAAATTAAAAAAATTACAAAGACTTGTAATATTTCATCCTGTTAACACCAACATAGTATGCAATCTTCCAAAATATTTTCTTCAACACAATTCCACCTAGAATCCTATAGAAACAACAAACAAAACCGTAGAGATATCACATCCCAACCTAGGTCTCTATGAGACCATCTATTGTACCTAGAGAACCAAGATCAACTAGTTACTATAGCAACCCAATAAGAAGGGTGAAGGTTTACCTTAATTGAGAGGAGAAGCCAGTTACCAAATCAAAATTTCCTTCAAAAGGAATACAAATCAAATACCATTTCTCACATTAATTCTTCCCTTATCAACCCTAAAGTGCAAAACATTGTAGTGACACATGAAACCCATCCTTCATGCTCTCCCCTCTTCCAAGAAAAAGACCTTATACCTAGCGAAAATGTTTAACCATAGATAGAAATGGAAATTACATGCAGATATAACCAATATCAAAAAATAATAAGTTGCATGAAAGAGAACAAAAAACACAATGATTTAACAAGGTTCACCAAATCCCTAGGCTACATCCACCAACAATAAGTCAATATTATTAGTATTCATTAATTACAATCTACAATCCCTTACACCTCAATACCACTGCAAGAAGCTACGATCTCATCATACATTATGAAATCCCTAATCCTAGGATATTTTATACAAGATTTGTCTTCTTACAAAATTAGGACTGGAATAAAAATAAAATATGATACCTTTTTTGATAGTAAAGTCATTTTCTACTTCAAGGGTGCTGCCCCAGGACCCTGCAAGGTACACTACCCCCAAATCCCTATAGAAATAATCTAGGAGGAAACTACATTGAATAAACTTTGAAGTCAAATTAGGCTCCACATAACAATAATATCCCCTTGGAGAGTAATAATAATCCACAAAAATAACTTCCCACATAGAGACTAATCATAGCATCACTAAACCTGTAGCTACCATTGGAATATCAAACCACCTTACACTTTCTTGTTCTTTTTTTTTTTTTGTCTAGATGACTAAATGAAGCTAAACAGGAGTTCAACTTTTCACTTTTTATTGTTTTAGTAAACATATCAGCTAGATTATCATCTGTATTTATATATTTTCTCTAGCTTTAACTATCCATCATCCAAAAGTGACTGAATGAAATGGTACTATAGTTGTATGTGTTTTTTATTTGGATGTAGAGCTGAATTATTTACAAGATGAATTATAATCTGGCTATCTGTGAAAAAATAATTATCCCTCTATGGATGCCTCAATTCTCCCATGAAGAGTTGAAGCCATATCAATTCCTTGGCTTCTTTTGTAGTGGCAACATACTTTTCCTCTATTGTGGATAAAGCATTCACCTTCTATAATTGAGAAACTCAACTCACAACTCCCCCAAAAATAGTAAATAAATAACCTCTAGTACTTCACCTCGTATCAATATCCCTTGAAAATTTTGACTCAACATAGCTCTATAAATTAGAAGTAGAACCCCCAAAATGTAAACACTTACTAGATGTTCCTCTCAAATATTTGAGAATCCATTTGACTACATTACAATGCTCAATTCTAGGATGACTCATATACTTGCTAATAACTCTCACCAAATGTGCTAGTACATACCATGACATAAATCAAACATCCTACAACTCGAGCATAGGGTACCTTGGATATTTTTTCCTCCTCATGTGTCCTGGGACACATCTCCTTAGTCAATTTTAAATGACCAAGTAAAGACATACTGGCAACTTTAGCATTCTCCATTGAGAAACATTGCAGACAACTTTTTAATCTGATCAGCCTGAGATGAAGTCAATTTTTTATTTTTCCTATCTCTAAAAATCTTTGAATACCAAGGATTTGTTTTGTTGTCCGCAAATACTTCATAGAAAATGATGTTAGAAATGCTTTAGAATAACTAAGAGGGGGTGAATCAATTATTCAAGGTCCAAATGTCCTGATAATTTTTTTATAGTTAAGTATAGTGAGCCCATTTAAACTAACCATGCATCCAAGCTAAACATTCTTCTTTGCAAGTTACTGACAATCAACATGCAGGAATAAGTCATGGAAGAACAACACATAACATAGTGATTTATGTGGAAATCCAATTTGGGAAAAACCACCAGTAACATGCTACTCCTTTCTCACTCTTTTGAAGTGATGCCCTATGAAAGGCCAGCCTTGTTAGAGGCTACAAAACACACTTTTAAATGTGACCCTATTAAAGGATTTCAACCACCCTATTAAAAGTGGGCTTGGTTAAAGTACTTTAGAAAATTCACTTAGAATGTCACCCTATTAAAGGATTTACAACATGGCTATTAAATCGACCTAAGTCCATAGGATTTTCCCTAACTGATACAATTGCTAGAGAGTAACAATAAGGGCTTTTGATCTGATACAAATCACAACATAACTTATAGATTTTAGATCTCAATTTAGACCACAATTTTGCCTAGCTTTTAGTCTCTATAGTTCTGATAGCTTGTCCTCCTTTCAAACTTCATCTCCTCAATTCTCCATGCTCATTGTGCCAGTGCAATCACCTCTATGGTCACCTATCAAAGTAGAGTCTCTATACTTTTTTCCTCTCAATGCCTTCTCCTTGACACCACACACTCTCACCAACCATTCTTGCTTCTTGACCTATAACTCCTTAATAGAAGTTTGGAATACTTTTCCTACTCTAATCTTCATTCTCTTATTCTATGTTTGAATGGATTAGGTAAGATACAATGTATCTTCCCTTTATTTTGTTTCTTCTAGAAACATCATACAGAATCCACTTGTATTCACTTAAAAATGGTTAACCTAAAATTTTGTACCACTAGCTCATCATCCTTATCTTCTATTTGGTTCAAAAAATTCAAGGAAACAAACTTGTAGGCTTAGATCTAGCAAATCTTTGGCTTTTCAAATAATGCAGTAGCTCAACACTATTGAATTTCTAATGCTCAACACATACTATGTTACTTGGCACTTACTATATTACTCAACACCTACTATGGGTTAACTCAATATCAACTAACTTTTATTGATTCTTGACACCTATTGCATTTTGTCTAGCTCAGCACCTAAACTTACTCGATTCCTTCTGTTTGTCTCGACACACACTAGATTTTACATTTTCTTAGCACTTTATAGATAATCTACTTGGCATGAACTAACTTTCTCAACACCCACTAATGAATTTAATCAAGCTTTGCAAACAGTTTTCTTATAACTTATTCTTCTAGAGTTTCTAAGAGTAGTCAACCTCTATATCTTCAATTGTATTATCAATACATCATTTTACCATTGTCTTAACTAATCCTTGTACTTCATCACAAAAACCATAACTCAACCTTTCCCTTAGGTGCTTTTGTTACATCTTATTGATTAAATCCTCTTCATCAATCAACTAAGTGATAGTACTTGGATCTTATAAGCAATTGTCATTCCAGCAAATAGTAGGTTTGACATCAGTGACAAAACAATAATTGAAAACATTCTTTATCAACAACCTCCCTTCTTTAATAATGATCTTTTCAATTAGATTTCAACAATCTCCCTCTTTGGCATTGATGGAAAACCAAATTGATCAACCAAGTTATCAAAATGCTAACTAGGTTAAAATAGTAAGTCAAATGCCAAAACTCTTATCTTTTATCCTAACTGATTCTTGAGCTTTTGCTTCTCCCTCTTAGCTACTATTTCCTTTCTCATTCCTTTCTACTATTTCTCTCTCTACACATTTAATCCTATAGATTTGATCATTTTTAGCTATTTCTCCCTCTTTAACAACAATGCCAAAGACATATTGTTTCAGCAACTTATCATGCAAGTGTAGCATTTGTAGGAACTCCAATTTCTTCCTCTGTGTGATCTATTATTTTTTGATATTGGTTATATTTGCATGTAATTGTTATTTTTTTCTACGGTTTAATCATAACATATCACCCCTAACTTACGTCCAAGATACTTGAATGCATCTTTAGGTAATGGTTTTGTGAAGATGTCAGCAATTTGTTCCTTTGAGTTGACATATTCCATCTTCACTTCTTTGTCTTCCACTAGTTCTCTTCCATAGTGATACTTAATTGCAATGTGCTTTGTTTTGGCATGCATCATAGGATTCTCTAATATGTTGATGGCACTTTTGTTATCACAATAGAGTATCATAGGTTCAGTTGTCTCTTCTTTCATACCATTCAATAGGTTCTTGATCCATACAATATTGGTGCAGTTGATTGCAGCAGCAACATACTCATCTTTACCTATGGACTGTGAGGTACAACTTTTCTTTTTGCTAGTCCAAGTGACTAATCTTTTACCTAAGAAAAGTGCTCTTCCACTAGTGTTTTTTCTGTCATCTATATTACCTCCCCAATTTGCATCAGTGTAGGCATTCAACTCAAACTTTTTAGTCCTCTTGTAGTACAATCAAAAGTCATTTGTTCCTTTTAGGTACCTCATTATTCTTTTTAATGCCATAAGATGATTTTCTCTTGGATTTGCAAAAAATCTCACCACTATTGCAACAAATAATGCAATGTTAGGTCTACTATGTACAAAATATTATAATTTTCCAATCATTGATCTAAACATTGTTTGATCTACTTTAGCTAACTCATCATTCTTAGATAACTTATGTCCTATTACCATTGGTGTACTAACTAGTTTTGAATCCTCTAAGCCAAATGTTTTGAGTATCACATTGATATATTTTGATTGAGTCACAAATATGCCATATTTTAGTTGATGTACTTGCAATACAAAAAAGAATTTTATTTCCCCAAACATTGACATCTCAAACTCATGTTTCATTTGATCAACAAAGTCTTTGATTAATGCATCTTTTCCTCCAAATATTATATCATCAACAAAGATTTTAGATATCAGAATATCTTTACCTTTTTCTGCCTTGATATATAGGTTGTTGTTGTCATCTATTCTCTCAAATCCTATCTTTACAATATATTTGTGAAGCCTCTCATACCAAGTTCTAGGCACTTATTTCAAACCATAAAGTGCTTTATGCAGTTTGCAAACCATATCCTTATTTTCGTTATTGTTGGTAAACAGATTGTCCTTTTAAATAAACTCTCCAAATGCCCAAATCTTAAAGAACAATTAGATGCCAATAGTTGGATAATATATCATGAGATTGATAGATTTCCTCTGAATTGGAAGGTACAGATCCCTTATGGAGTGATATGCAATGAATTTGTTTTATTGCCTAAACTAATTGAGTGCATTCTTAAAAAAAGAATGGAAGAGGAGAAACCAAGTTAATCCTAGGTAGGACTAACTCAGGCAGATTTAGATGTTAATTCTAGCCAACTTTGAGAACTCACACATCCTATGACTCCTGAGATTGGAAATGCAAGAATTTTGTTAGTTATGCAAATGCAGCGACATGAAATCAAAATGAAGATTAAACATCTGAAATCTTGCAACATGAACAGATGAAAGTACTCTGTTCTACCACCCATTCACCAATTAGCTGAGAATGCAAGAAAGTGCTTAAGACTGATTATAAAAATACGTTGATTGAAACTAATCAGAAAAGTGATGCTTAAATGCTTCGATTCATAACAAAACCTTTATTGTTTTGAACACAACAAACATAATACTCTGATTACATTTGCTTACAATCTACAACCAAATCTATTACAAAGAACCAAAATATCCATCTTCTAATGCATGAATGAAAATGCAGAAATTAAAAATGCTCCCCTCTCCACTCTAGCTCTCTATCTCTTGTAGAAAAGAAGAACCCTTTACATTGACATTCTTACAGTATATATAGAAATTTTATAGCACATAGAGTTCATAGGAACTCATGATCTTTCAGCTTCCTTGAACACAATCCGTCTTAGAAAGGAAAATATAAGTATGCTTCGAAATTAATCTTGTAACTGGTATTGAATAATAAAAGCTCCCTTCAATTACTAGAAAAAGGCAATACAACAAAAATTGACAAAAGAAAAGTTGATAACCGACTCCAAGAAGTATCATATCTTGGAAGCAAAGCCCAATCCATCCTTAATGAGTTCTTCTATGCTTTCTACCGAGGGCTATACATGTGCTACCTACGCAATAGCTTTGTTTTCTTCAGGAGTACCATTCTCCAAGAATACGACTACCAAACTTAGCTTTTGGTGTAGCAGGGTTATTGTCACCAAATATAACAGCTTCACCAACATTATCCCCATAGAATTGCCATGACAAATCAAAGGATTGGGAGTAGAAAAAGAGAAGATAATCATATGGTTCAATGCTCTTTTCTTCCTCTTTGGCTTTGATTGCCTGCACAACTTGCGCTACTGACTTCTGAGCATGATCAACGTGTTCGACTCTTCTAACGTCCGCATAAATCTTCATTGGAAAAGTTGCCACATCTCCCATAGCATAAAAATCAAGAACGCTAGTCTTGAAAATGGCATCAGTCTTAATACCACCCTTTTCCTCCTCAATTTGTCCCTTGAATAATGTTGTCAGAGGTCTTGCTCCAACACCAACAATGACAATGTCTGCTTCAAATTCCCTTCCATCTTTCAACTTTACCATCTTGACATGTCCATCTTTATTTGTGCTAAATCCAGTTGCCACAATCCCTTTGACAATTTTGATGCCCTTTTCTTGATAATAACCCTCATAGAAAGGAGCTATGTCTACAGTGAAAAGATGAGGCAGGCACCATGGCTTAGGGTACACCATTTTAAGTTTATACTTGTTGAGTCTTAAGATTGTAACCAGTTCAAGACCAATATATCCTCCACCAGCGATCACAGCTAACCCTTCCTTTTTCAATTTTAGTGCTACTACTAAGGCATCAGCTTCATCTATCTCTCTCAGATAGTGGATACCCTTTCGATTAGTTCCTTGAATATCGAAGTCTAACAGCTTGATAATAGTGGCACTAGTAGAAATGATCAAGACTTCATATTTGAAAGTTTTCCCTTTTGAACTAGTAAGAGTTTTGGAGCTGAGATCAGCTTTCACTACCTTGGTACTAATTATTAGATCTATGCCTTTCTCAAAATACCATTCTGGAAGTTGCCTCTCTCCTCCACTGCAAACACAAACATGGAAACCTAGTAGTGGTGTTGTCCCTTCTGGAAAGAGATATGCCTTGCTAAGAGCAGGTCGCTCATATGGTGCTACCTTCACCAGCCTTCATTATTATCACTCGTGAATCTCCCACCAGGAGTGTCTATGTCTGTGACATCATCTGAGATTCCCCGAAAAGAAATTTGCACTTTTCTTCATTGTTGTGCTCTTCTTATCCTTAGTAATTACAGTACCACTTAAATGTACAGAGTCTTTTGGAACTTTTCCTATAAGGTCAAAGGGAGGAAGTTGTAGATTGGATATTCTCATTTCCTCGAGGACAGGAGGTGCTTGAATATGCAAATTGTTTCCTCTACGCATCACACTTGGTATTGAAAACTTAAGCCTTGGATGTTCTCCAACAAGGTCAATAAACTTCTACAAAGTAGCACAAGAATCTAGTTCCATCAACACTCCAGGGCCACAGACCAAACAATCCTCATATTTTGACATTTCGTCTACTCTTGTATGAGTACCTTTTTCCCATTATAAGTCAAATAATTTGACAACGATTTTGTTGCATCCTATTGCAATATTTAGTGCCTCCAATGTACATGCAGATGATATGATAACATTTGTTGATGCAATGGCTGGTACGATATTTTTGACAACACCCTGAGTTAAGGAGTGAGTGACTCCACTTATACCAAAAGTGTCTGCTCTTTCGAATGAATGTGAATAGATCCACTGTATATATTTTGGATTATCTGCATGAAAAGTTTTTCAATGACATACCTAGTCCCATTGGATTAAATGAGCATACTCAATGCAGTGAGCAACTTTATGAGGAGTCTTTGCAAGAGTACATAAAGGAAATTTAACCTAAGGTGGGAAAAGATATGTGGTACACTCAAAGCAAGGTGTGACTCTAGGTAAAATCACTCTAGCATGGCCTTGGAATCCTTCAGTACCCCCATCAACCATAAGTTTGATTGTTTCCAGATGTGGTTTATCATCAGGATCATATTCAAGAAAGCTACAAGCCACTACATCAATATAGCTTCGAGCCTCAATTGAATCAAGACCAAGTGTAATTATATTAAACTTGCTGTAGAAATCAATTTCTTTCCCCTCAATCTGATAGAAATGGGGTATAATGTTTACCCCACTAACTCGCTCCATGATTCACTTTGCATCTATTTTTGCCTTTGGCTTCCTCGCATCTCACATCCTGAAGAGGAACTACTGATTGAGATTGGATACATCAATGGTATGTATATCTATCACCTCTATGTTCTTAAATCCAGACAAGGCAAGAGCTTTTAGCAACTCGCAGCCAAGACCCCCAGCTCCTACAATCAAGACCTTGACATATTCTTGCAAATCACTTCTCAACTTATAATGGCCATTTCTTCACCTTGAATCATATTTAAAGTCTTTAGCTTTGGACCTTTAGACACTTTTTCATTTTGCAATCTCTACTTTTCTATTATCAATGTATTCATTTAGGATAAGAAAAGCTTCAACAACTGAATGCACACACTATCACATAGCATAAAATCTGAATCTTTCAATGCCAATTCCATTATAATATTAGTCACATGAAAGCTTTCAGCTGATTCCTTGCAATTGCCTGCAGATCAAGATCCATAATCATCATTTCATCTTAGAAAGGACATCAATTGGAGTACCATTTATTTGCCAGGTTGGGATCTACAACCTACCCAAATAATGAGACTTTTAAGAAAACCCACCTAGCTAAAACATGAAGACCATGGAAGGAAAACCCAACAAAGATTTCCTATCCTAGAGGAGACCTAGGCCTAGACACTAGACTGACTAGACTAACTTGACATGACCAATATTTCCAAAAAAAAATGGGTGACTTAAAGTCAGGCAACAGCTGGCTCCGACTGGGGAATATGTACTGCAAGGTGCATAGAGAATCCAGTATCCCTAGTTGAGCAAGTGCCTTTAAGCATTGGGTTACAGAGTCTAGACCAAAGATCAATGAGAAAGTGCACATAGTAACCCATAGAACATTTCCAAACAGCCATGCCTCATCATATACTTCTGATTTCTCTATATTTATCTACATACTGTCTTTCACATACTCCATCCTATTTTGTGAAGAAGAAAACTCACTAGACTTTAAAAACATCATTGAATCATACTTACATTTGTTATCCTCAACCTTCTCACTTATAACAAGGATATCAATTTTCAAATCCAGACCGGTAGAATATTCAAGTGATTCTAAAAGCATTGCCAGAACATAATTACATCTATTGATACTATTACTTTCAGTAGAAATATCTGCATGAAAACTGGGATGGAGAACTTCAAAAAAATTTGGTAGCACTGCTTGAAAATACTCACATATGTTTACTTCAATATAACTCTCAGTAAAGATATCATCTTTCAAATCAAAATGAACATAATCAAAAAATTGAAAAGCTTCTGGAATTGGAATAGCATCATACCAATGACATGCTTTATCATTAGCAACTTTAGATTTGAAAATGGGGTCAAAATTGAATGATTCTTTATTTGCTATAGAGTCCACCCAGGTTGAGACATCTTCTTCATTTGATACAGTAAGATTCTCATTTGAATTCACAACCTCAAAATCTAGATTAATTATGGAAGAGTATTCCAGACTGGGATGATTATAATCAGTTTCACTACCTTCTTCATAATGCTGCAATACCTCATTATTTTTTGCAATTCCTTCCTTTTCAACATCTGTTATTGCTACATCTTCAGATTCAGTATGATGACCACTAAAGCATAATGCAGCCAGCATGTTTGTTTTAGGATAATTTTTAGGAAGACAAAAATTTAAAATATAATCCCCATTTATTTCTCTTTCAATTTTTCTGATCATTTCTTCAATCATATTTTCAGATTTGACAAAATATGTTTCCACTTTTTCTTCAAGACACATAGATTCTAATATAGTATCACCACAAACCTTTGCAACTTGAAAATCAGTTTCACAAAAAATTTCAATGGAATTCAACTCTTCATGTTTTGCATTAACTATCTGATTATTCTCATCGAAGACTTCATGCAAAGGCTTATCCTTATTTTCTTCAAATCTGAAACTTTTAAAATCAGAGGTAAATGAAGGTATGAAATAAAATTCTTTGTCAATAGTTCTTACCAATTCTTCATCATTGACAAGGTTGTCTTCATTTGCTGAAAGTTGTGCTTCCAAAAAACAAGGCTTCTCTTGCTATTCATAACTCAAACCATTGGTTGATATGATCTCTTCATTCTGCTCATTAATTCTATCAACCTTAGGAATACTTTCTGCAACTTCAATGATTTCAGCATGCTGGTCCAAAACTAATTCTTTTGTTTGTAGTTCTAAGAGTGGTTCTAGATTCATACTTACTGCATCAGGCTTAGTATTAGGAGAACAAGTCTCATTTCCAACCTTAAATGATGGATATAAATGTGTAACTAAAGACTCCATAGGAAATATTGTTGAGTAACAAGGAATAAAAACAACCTTTTCTTCTTCTGGTGGTGTTTTAGGCTGGAAATGCTTTCCATGTTGATTACCTTCTTCATGCTAATGGGTCATCCATGGCAATATTGAGGATGAAGAAAATTCAGGTTCTTGCAAAGTAGGGGAGATGGGAGAAGACAAAGCATCCCTTTTAAAACTTGCATCAGTGCTTTTCTGTCTAAACTCCTGGAGAACATAGAATCTCTTTTCAATCAGCTTCCACACTTCTCTAGACCGATGGTCTTGAGCTATACTCAAGTTGTTTCTTGTGCCATAGCTAACACTCTCTTTAAATTTACTCCAGAGTTGTTGAAGCATATGATCATCATCAATCACAATCTCTTCAACAGATGGAAAAAGTCTCTTTTTATATTTCAAATCATTTCTCAGAGGAATCTAACCTCGATACATTTCCTTGAGATTATTTGCACAATAGAGTAATAGAAATCTGAATCAAATCTATGGAAAGATAATGATGTTACCTCAATCATGAGCAACCAATTTTCCAGAAAGTTCTTCAAAAATTTGTTCTAATAGGCATGATCTTTTTACAATCGGGTCACCAATCTCTAAATAGCAAAGAAAATGAATATGTAGCTTGAAAAACCAAAGTATTCTTCCTCTTAGTCACCAAAAATATTAGCTGGGAACCTGAATGATAAGAACTTTCAATTCTTTCAAACTCTAATATATAATAGGTTCTTTTAAAGACACAGAGTTGCCAATCTAAAGCAAAGATAACAATAATAAGAGTAAGAAAACAATCTCTAGCACTGATCTTCTTGTCCAACTCCCTAGCAAAGTCACCAAAAATCTGTTGGTAAACAGATTGTCCTTTTAAATAAACTCTCCAAATGCCCAAATCTGAAAGAATAATTAGATGCCAATAGTTGGATAATCTATCATGAGATTGATAGCTTTCCTCTGAATTGGAAGGTATAGCTCCCTTATGGAGTGATATGCAATGAATTTTTTTTTTGCCTAAACTAATTGGGTGTGTTCTTAACCTGAGAATGGAAGAGGAGAAACCAAGTTTATCCTAGGTAGGACTAACTCAGGTAGATTTAGATGTTAATCCTAGCCAACTTTAAGAACTCACATATCCTATGACTCTTGAGATTGGAAATGCAAGAATGTTTTTAGTTATGCAAATGCAGCGACATGAAATTAAAATGAAGATTAAACATCTAAAACCTTGCAACATGAATAGATGAAAGTACTCCAATCTACCACCCATTCACCAATTAGCTGAGAGTGCAAGAAAGTGCTTAAGACTAATTATAAAAATACTCTGATTGAAAGTAATAAAAAAAGTGATGCCTAAATCCTTCGATTCATAACAAAACCTTTCTTGTTTTGAACACAACAAACATAATACTCTGATTACATTTGCTTACAATCTACAACCAAATCTATTACAAAGAACCAAAATATCCTTCTTCGAATGCATGAATGGAAATGCAAAAATTAAAAATGCTCCCCTCTCCGCCTCAGCTCTCTATCTCTTGCAAAAAAGAAGAACCCCTTACATTGAGTTTCTTACAGTATATATAGAAATTTTACAGCACATAGAGTTCGTAGGAACTCATGATCTTTCAGCTTCCTTGAATACAATCCGTCTTAGAAAGGAAAATATAAGTATGCTTCTAAATTAATCTTTTAACTGGTATTGAATAATAAAAGATCCCTTCAAGTACTAGAAAAAGCCAATACAACAAAAATTGGCAAAAGACAAGTTGATAACCGACTCCAAGAAGTATCATATCTTGGAAGCAAAGCCCAGTCCATCCTTAATGAGTTCTTCTATGCTTTTTACCGAGGGTTGTACACGTGCTACCTTAGCAATAGCTTTGTTTTCTTCAAGAGTACCATTCTCCAAGAATATGACTACCAAACTTAGCTTTTGGTGTAGCATGGTTATTATCACCAAATATAACAGCTTCACCAACATTATCCCCATAGATTTGCCATGAAAAATCAAAGGATCGGGAGTAGAAAAGAAGAAGATAATCATATGGTTCAATGCTCTTTTCTTCCTCTTTGGCTTTGATTGCCTACACAACTTGTGCTGCTAACTTTTGAGCATGATCAACATGTTCGACTCTTCTAACATCCCCATAAATCTTCATTGGAAAAGTTGAGACATCTCCCATAGCATAAATATTGAGAACACTAGTCTTGGAAAAGGCAGCAGTCTTAATACCACCCTTTTCCTCCTCAATTTATCCCTTGAATAACACTGTTAGAGGTCTTGCTCCAACACCAACAATGACAATGTCTGCTTCAAATTCCCTTCCATCTTTCAATTTTACCATCTTGACATGTTCATCTTCATTTGTGCTAAATCTAGTTGCCACAGTCCCTTTGACAATTTTGACGCCCTTTTCTTGATAATAACCCTCATAGAAAGGAGCTACATCTGCAGTGAAAAGATGAGGCATGTACCATGGCTTAGGGTACACCATTTTAACTTTATACTTGTTGAGTCTTAAGACTGCAAGTAGTTCAAGACCAATATATCCTCCACCAACAACCACAACTGACCCTTCCTTTTTCTATTTTAGTGCTGCTACTAAGGCATCGGCTTCATCTATCTCTCTAAAATAGTGGATTCCCTTGGCATTAGTTCCTTGAACATAGAAGTCTGAAAACTTGATAACAGTGCCATTAGTAGCAATGATCAAGACTTCATATTTGAAAGTTTTCCCTTCTGAACTAGTAAGAGTTTTGGAGCTGAGATCATCTTTCACTACCTTGGTACTAATTATCAGATCTATGCCTTTCTCAAAATACCATTCTGGAAGTTGCCTCTCTCCTCCACTGCCAACAGAGACATGGAAACCTGGTAGTGGTATTGTCCCTTCTGGAAAGAGATATGCCTTGCTAAGAGTAGGTCGCTCATATGGTGCTACCTTCACCAGCCTTCATTATTATCACTCATAAATCTCCCACCAATACTGTCTATGTCAGTGACATCATTTGAGATTCCCTGAAAAGAAATCTGCACTTTTATTTGTTGTTATGCTCTTCTTATCCTTAGTAATTATAGTACCACTTAAATGTACAGAGTGTTTTAGAACTTTTCCCATAAGCTCAACGGGAGGAAGTTGTAGATTGGATCTTGTCATTTGCTCAAGGATAGGAGGTGCTTGAATATGCAAATTGTTTCCTCTGTGCATCACACTTGGTATTGAAAACTTAAGCCTTGGATGTTCTCCAACAAGGTCAATAAACTTCTACAAAGTAGCACAAGAATCTAGTTCCATCAACACTCTAGGGCCACAGACCAAACAATCCTCATATTTTGACATTTCGTCTACTATTGTATGAGTACCTTTTTCCCATTATAATTCAAATAATTTGACAACAATTTTGATGCATCCTGTTGCAATTTTTAGGGCCTCCAATGCACATGCAGATGATATGATAGCATTTTTTGATGCAATGGCTGGTATGGTATTTTTAACAACACCCTGAGGTAAGGAGTGAATGAATCCACTTATACCAAAAGTGTCTGCTCTTTTGAATGCCTGTGAATAGATCCACTACATATACTCAAGATTGTCTGCATCAAAAGTTTTTCAATGACATACCTGGTCCCATTGGATTAGATGAGCATACTGAATGCAATGAGCAGCTGTATGAGGAGTCTTTGCAAGAGTACATAAAGGAAATTTAACCTAAGTTGGGAAAAGATATGTGGTACACTCAAAGAAAGGTGTGACTCTAGGTAAAATCACTCTAGGATGGCCTTGGAATCCTTCAGTACCCCCATCAACCATAAGTTTGATTATTTCTAGATGTGGTTTATCATCAAGATCATATTCAAGAAAGCTACAAGCCACTACATCAATATAGCTTCGAGCCTCAATTGAATCAAGACCAAGTGTAATTATATTAAACTCACTGTAGAAATCAATTTCTTTCCCCTCAATCACACAAAAATGGGGTATAATGTTTACCCCACTAACTCGCTCCATGATTCACTTTGCGTCTATTTTTGCGTTTGGCTTCCCTACATCTCGCATCCTGAAGAGGATTTGCTGATTGAGATTGGATACATCAATGGTATGTATATCTATCACCTCTATGTTCTTAAATCTAGACAAGGCAAGATCTTTTAGCAACTCACAACCAAAACCCCCAGCTCCTACAACCAAGACCTTGACATATTCTTGCAAATCACTTCTCAACTTCTAACAGCCATTTCTTCACCTTGAATCATATTTAAACTCTTTAGCTTTGGACCTTTAGACACTTTTTCATTTTGCAATCTCTACTTTTCTATTATCAATGTATTCATTTAGGACAAGAAAAGCTTCAACAACTGAATGCACACACTATCACATAACATAAAATCTGAATCTTTCAATGCCAATTCCATTATAATATTAGTCACATGAAAGCTTTCTACTGATTCCATGAAATTTCCTGCAGATCAAGATCCATAATCATCATTTCATCTTAGAAAGGACATCAATTGGAGTACCATTTATTTGCCAGGTTGGGATCTACAACGTACCCAAATAATGAGACTTTTAAGAAAACCCACCTGGCTAAAACATAAAGACCATGGAAGGAAAACTCGACAAAGATTTCCTATCCTAGAGGAGACCTAGGCCTAGACACCAGACTGACTAGACTGACTTGACATGACCAATATTGCCAAAAAAAAATGGGTGACTTAAAGTCAGGCAACAACTGGCTCCGACTGGGGAATATGTACCGCAAGGTGCATAGAGAATCCAGTATCTCTAGTTGAGCAAGTGCCTTTAAGCATTGGGTTACAGAGTCTAGACCAAAGATCAATGAGAAAGTGCATATAGGGAGGGCAGAGGGCAGCAGGGAAAACTGAAACAAAGCAAGAAAAGAAAAAAAAACAAGAACAGACTAAGCAAGAAGAAGCTACACTAGACACACCAAACTGGAAAGAAAAATTATTTACAAAAAGGTGAGGAGACCTCACTAACAGGACCAAAAACAAAGAAAGATTCATACATGACCATTTACAGGAAGAGAAAAATATGAACCTTTTCAGCACAGAGGAGAATGCTTCACCAGCTTGCAACAACATTGATATCTTTTGGCCAATCCTTGACTACTGAATTTGAGTCCAAAAGCTATTTGTAACATAGTAACCCATAGAAATTTTCCAAACAACCATGCCTCATCATATACTTCTTATTTCTCTTTATTGATCTGCATACTGTCTTTCACATACTCCATCCTATTTTGTGAAGAAGAAAACTCACTAGACTTTAAAAACATCACTGAATCATACTTGCATTTGTTATCCTCAACCTTGTCACTTATAACAAGGATATCAATTTTCAAATCTAGACTGGTAGAATATTCAAGTGATTCTAAAAGCATTGCTAGAACATAATTACATCTATTGTTACTATTACTTTTAGTAGAAATATCTGCATTAAAACTGGGATGGAGAACTTCAAAAAATTCTGGCAGCACTGCTTGAAAATACTCACATCTATTTACTTCATTATAACTCTCAGCAAAGATATCATCTTTCAAATCAAAATGAACATAATCAAAAAATTGAAAAGCTTTTGGAAGTGGAATAGCATCATACCAATCACAAGTTTTATCATTAGCAACTTCAGATTTCAAAATGGGGTCAAAACTGAAGGATTCTTTATTTTCTATAGCATCCACCCAGGCTGAGACATCTTCTTCATTTTCTATAGTAAGATGCTCATTTGAATTCACAACCTCAATATCTAGATTAATTATGGAAGAGTATTCCAGACTGGGATGATTATAATTAGTTTCACTACCTTCTTCATAATGCTGCAATACCTCATTATTTTTTGCAATTCCTTCCTTTTCAACATCTGTTATTGCTACATCTTCAGATTCAGTATGATGACCACTAAAGCATAATGCAGCCAGCATGTTTGTTTTAGGATAATTTTCAGGAAGACAACAATTTAAAATATAATCCCCATTTATTTCTCTTTCAATTTTCTTGATAATTTCTTCAATCATATTTTCAGATTTGACAAAACATGTTTCCACTTTTTCTTCAAGACACATAGATTCTAATATAGTATCACCACAAATCTTTGCAACTTGAAAATCAGTTTCACAAAAATTTTCAATGGAATTCAACTCTTCATGTTTTGCATTAACTATCTGATTATTCTCATCGAAGACTTCATGCAAAGGTTTATCCTTATTTTCTTCAAATCTAAAACTTTTAAAATCAGAGGTAAATGAAGGTATGAAATAAAATTCTTTGTCAATAGTTCTTACCAATTCTTCATCATTGAGAAGGTTGTCTTCATTTGCTGAAAGTTGTGCTTCCAAAAAACAAGGCTTCTCTTGCTATTCATAACTCAAACCATTGGTTGATATGATCTCTTCATTCTGCTCATTAATTCTATCCACCTTAGGAATGCTTTTTGCAACTTCAATGATTTCAGCATGCTGGTCCAAAACTGATTCTTTTGTTTGTAGTTCTAAGAGTGGTTCTAGATTCATACTTACTGCATTAGGCTTAGTATTAGGAGAACAAGTCTCATTTCCAACCTTAAATGATGGATCTAAATGTGTAACTAAAGACTCCACAGGAAATATTGTTGAGTAACAAGGAATAAAAACAACCTTTTCTTCTTCTGGTGGTGTTTTAGGCTGGAAATGCTTTCCATGCTGATTACCTTCTTCATGCTAATGGGTCATCCATGGAAATACTGAGGATGAAGAAAATTCAGGTTCTCTCAAAGGAGGGAAGATGGGAGAAGACAAAGCATCCCTTTTAGAACTTGCATCAGTGCTTTTCTGTCTAAACTCCTGGAGAACATAGAATCTCTTTTCAATCAGCGTCCACACTTCTCTAGACCGATGGTCTTGAGCTATACACAAGTTATTTCTTGTGCCATAGCTAACACTCTCTTTAAATTTACTCCAAAGTTGTTGAAGCATAGGATCATCATCAATCACAATCTCTTCAATAGATGGCAAAAGTCTCTTTTTATATTTCAAATCATTTCTCAGAGGAATCTAACCTCTATACATTTCCTTGAGATTATTTGCACAATAGAGTAATAGAAATCTAAATCAAATTTGTGGAAAGATAATGATGTTACCTCAACAAATTTTCTAGCTAGTTCTTCAAAAATCTATTCTAATAGGCATGATCTTTTTACAATGGAGTCACCAATCTCTGAATAGCAAAGAAAATGAATATGTAGTTTGAAAAACCAAAGTATTGTTCCTCTTAGTCACCAAAAATATTAGCTGGGAACCTGAATGATAAGAACTTTCAATTCTTTCAAACTTTGATATATAATAGGTTCTTTTAAAGACATAGAGTTGCCAATCTCAAGCAAAGATAACAATAATAAGACTAAGAAAACAATCTCTAGCACTGATCTTCTTGTCCAACTCCCCAGTACAGTCACCAAAAATCTGTTGGTAAACAGATTGTCCTTTTAAATAAACTCTCCAAATGCCCAAATCTGAAAGAATAATTAGATGCCAATAGTTGGATAATCTATCATGAGATTGATAGCTTTCCTCTGAATTGGAAGGTACAACTCCCTTATGGAGTGATATGCAATGAATTTTTTTATTGCCTAAACTAATTGGGTGCATTCTTAACCTGAGAACAGAAGAGGAGAAACCAAGTTAATCCTAGGTAGGACTAACTTAGGCCGATTTAGATGTTAATCCTAGCCAACTTTTAGAACTCACACATCCTATGACTCCTGAGATTGGAAATGCAAGAATGTTTTTAGTTATGCAAATGCAGCGACATGAAATTAAAATGAAGATTAAACATCTGAAACCTTGCAACATGAACAGATGAAAGTACTCTAATCTACCACCCATTCACCAATTAACTGAGAATGCAAGAAAGTGCTTAAGACAGATTATAACAATACTCTGATTGAAAGTAATCATAAAAGTGATGCCTAAATGCCTCGATTCATAACAAAACCTTTCTTGTTTTGAACACAACAAACATAATACTCTGATTACATTTGCTTACAATCTACAACCAAATCTATTACAAAGAACCAAAATATCCATCTTCTAATGCATAAATGGAAATGCAGAAATTAAAAATGCTCCCCTCTCCACTTTAGCTCGTTGTCTCTTACAAAAAAGAAGAACCCCTTACATTGAATTTCTTACAGTATATATAGAAATTTTACAGCACATAGAGTTCGTAGGAACTCATGATCTTTCAGCTTCGTTGAATACAATCCGTCTTAGAAAGGAAAATATATGTATGCTTCTAAGTTAGTCTTGTAACTGGTATTGAATAATAAAAGCTCCCTTCATGTACTAGAAAAATCCAATACAAAAAAAATTGGCAAAAGACAAGTTGATAACCGACTCCAAGAAGTATCATATCTTGGAAGCAAAGCCCAGTTCGTCCTTAATGAGTTCTTCTATGCTTTCTACGGAGGGTTGTACACGTGCTACCTTAGCAATAGCTTTGTTTTCTTCAGGAGTACCATTCTCCAAGAATACAACTACCAAACTTAGCTTTTGGTGTAGCATGGTTATTGTCACCAAATATAACAGCTTCACCACCATTATCCCCATAGAATTGCCATGACAAATCAAAGGATCGGGAGTAGAAAAAGAGAAGATAATCATATGGTTCAATGCTCTTTTCTTCCTCTTTGGCTTTGATTGCTTGCACAACTTGTGCTACTGACTTCTGAGCATGATGAACATATTTGACTCTTCTAACATCCCCATAAATCTTCATTGGAAAAGTTGCCACATCTCCCATAGCATAAACATTGAGAACACTAGTCTTGAAAAAGGCATCAGTCTTAATACCACCCTTTTCCTCCTCAATTTGTCCCTTGAATAACGCTGTCAAAGGTCTTGCTCCAACACCAACTATGACAATGTCTACTTCAAATTCCCTTTCATCTTTCAATTTTACCATCTTGACATGTCCATCTTCATTTGTGCTAAATCTAGTTGGCACAGTCCCTTTGACAATTTTGACACCCTTCTCTTGATAATAACCCTCATAGAAAGGAGCTACGTCTATAGTGAAAAGATGAGGCAGGCACCATGGCTCAACGTACACCATTTTAGCTTTATACTTATTGAGTCTTAATACTGCAACTAGTTCAAGACCAATATATCCTCCACCAATGACCACAACTGACCCTTCCTTTTTCTATTTTAGTGCTGCTACTAAGGCATCGACTTCATCTATCTCTCTAAAATAGTGGATTCCCTTGGCATTAGTTCCTTGAACACAGAAGTCTGAAAACTTGATAACAGTGCCATCAGTAGCAATGATCAAGACTTCATATTTGAAAGTTTTCCCTTCTGAACTAGTAAGAGTTTTGGAGCTGAGATTATCTTTCACTACCTTGGTACTAATTATCAGATCTATGCCTTTCTCAAAATACCATTCTGGAAGCTGCCTCTCTCCTCCACTGCCAACACAGACATGGAAACCTGGTAGTGGTACTATCCCTTTTGGAAAGAGATATGCCTTGCTAAGAGCAGGTCGCTCATGTGGTGCTACCTTCACTAGCCTTCATTATTATCGCTCGTAAATCTCCCACCAGTAGTGTTTATGTCTGTGACATCATCTGAGATTCCCCAAAAAGAAATCCACACTTTTCTTTGTTGTTGTGCTCTTCTTATCCTTAGTAATTATAGTACCACTTAAATGTACAGAGTCTTTTAGAACTTTGTCCATAAGCTCAAAGGGAGGAAGTTGTAGATTAGATCTTGTCATTTGCTCAAGGACAGGAGGTGCTTGAATATGCAAATTGTTTCCTGTACGCATCACACTTGGTATTGAAAACTTAAGCCTTGGATGTTCTCCAACAAGGTCAATAAACTTCTACAAAGTAGAACAATAATCTAGTTCCATCAACACTCCAGGGCCATAGACCAAACAATCCTCATATTTTGACATTTTGTCTACTCTGGTATGAGTACCTTTTCCCATTATAATTCAAATAATTTGACAATGATTTTGATGCATCCTGTTGCAATTTTTAGGGCCTCCAATGCACATGCAGATGATATGATAGCATTTTTTGATGCAATGGCTGGTATGATATTTTTGACAACACCCTGAGATAAGGAGTGAGTGACTCCACTTATACCAAAAGTGTCTGCTCTTTCGAATGCCTATGAATAGATCCACTGCATATGCTTGGGATTGACTGCATCAAAAGTTTTTCAATGACATACCTGGTCCCATTGGATTAGATGAGCATACTCAATGCCGTGAGCAGCTATATGAGGAGTCTTTGCAAGAGTACATAAAGGAAATTTAACCTGAGGTGGGAAAAGATATGTGGTACACTCAAAGCAAGGTGTGACTCCAGGTAAAATCACTCTGGCATGGCCTTGGAATCCTTGAATACCCCCATCAACCATAAGTTTGGTTTTTTTCGGATGTGGTTTATCATCAGGATCATATTCAAGAAAGCTACAAGCCACTACATCAATATAGCTTCGAGCCTCAATTGAATCAAGACCAAGTGTAATTATATTAAACTCGCTGTAGAAATCAATTTCTTTCCCCTCAATCCGACAGAAATGGGGTACAATGTTTACCCCACTAACTCGCTCCATGATTCACTTTGCAGCTATTTTTGCCTTTGGCTTCCCCACATCTCGCATCCTAAAGAGGAACTGCTGATTTAGATTGGATACATCAATGGTATGTATATCTATCACCTCTATGTTCTTAAATCCAGACAAGACAAGATCTTTTAGCAACTCCCAGCCAAGACCCCTAGCTCCTACAACTAAGACCTTGACACATCTTGCAAATCACTTCTCAACTTCTAAAGGCCATTTCTTCACCTTGAATCATATTTAAACTCTTTAGCTTTGGACCTTTAGACACTTTTTCATTCTACAATCTCTACTTTTCTATTATCAATGTATTCATTTAGGATAAGAAAAGCTTCAACAGCTGAATGCACACACTATCACATAGCATAAAATTTGAATCTTTCAATGCCAATTCCATTATAATATTAGTCATATGAAAGCTTTCTACTCATTCCTTGCAATTTCTAGAAGATCAAGATCCATAATCATCATTTCATTTTAGAAAGGACATCAATTTGAGTACCATTTCTTTGCCAGGTTGGGATCTACAACCTACCCAAATAATGAGACTTTTAGGACAACCCACCCAGCTAAAAGATGAAGGCCATGGAAGGAAAACCCAACAAAGATTTCCTATCCTAGAGGAGACCTAGGCCTAGAGACCAGACTGACTAGACTGACTTGACAGACCAATATTGCCAAAAAAAATGGGTGACTTAAAGTTAGGCAACAGTTATCAAAAAATCCCTTTGGTTGTTCAATGTAGACTTCCTCTTCCAGTATACCATTCAGAAAAGTATTCTTTAAATCCATTTGATAAACTTTAAAATATTTGTAATTAGCATATGGAAGTAGAATTCTTACTCCTTCCATCCTTACAACAAGGTAAAATCTTTCCCCATAGTCCAATCCTTCTTCTTGTGAATAACTTTTGCAGACTAGTCTTGCCTTATTTCTTATGATCTCACCATTCTCATCTAGCTTGTTCCTAAATACCCACTTTGTACCAATCATATTAGATTATCTTCTATTCTTGGAACTAAAGTCAAGGTTTTGTTATTCTTTATTTTCTCAATCTCCTCTTCCATAGCTTTATACCAATCATCATCTTGTAGTGCATCTTTGATTGTTTTGAGTTCAATCTTGCTTAGCAAACATGATTCATTTCTTAGTCTATTCCTTATCATTGGTCTGGCTTCTTTGTCACTAATGATTATTTTAGTAGGGTGATGTCTTCTCACATACTTGGATAGCCTTGGTTTTTTCCTTGTTTCCATGTTTGGTCTTTCAGCTTTAGAGTCACTGAGCACATCTTTTTCATGTGTACTAAATTCAGAATTAGAATATGCATTTTCTTCATTCTGCAACTTGGATTCTAAATGCAACTCAACATTCACTAGTTGTGACTCGGTAGATACTTAAAATTGTTGATTCCCAACTTGATTGGTTGCATCTTCTTGGGTAGGCATTCCTTCATAGAACTATACAAATGATCTATACTCTTTTGGTTTCTTGATAGATTCATCAACTTGAACTTCTGTATGCTCATCAAAATTTACATTTGCACTCTGCATAATTTTGTTAGCGTTAGTATTTAAACACTTATATGCTTTACTTCTAGTGGAGCATCCAAGTAATATGCCTTCATCACTCTTTGCATCAAGCTTACTATTTCTAGAGTCTTTTAAAATATAACACTCACAACCAAACACTTTGAAATGTTTTACATTGGGTAAGTGACCATACCATAATTCAAAAGGTGTTGCTTTTTTACCTTTCTTGATTTGTACTTGATTTAGGGTGTAGACTATTGTTCTTATAGCTTCTCTCTAGTACTTTAGAATGACATTCTTCTTCATCATTAATGTTCTGGCATAGTCCATCACTAATCTATTCCTTTTCTCTACAATTCAATTCTTAGGTGGAGTTCTAGGTGCTAATGTTTGTTTCTTGATTCCTTTATCATTTCAAAATGTCTCAAATTCTTTTGATGTGAACTCTCCTCCTCTATCAGATCTTAGGCACTTTAGAATCTTCCCTGTTTCTTTCTCAACTCTGGCCAAATACCACTTAAACATTTGAAATACATTAGATCTTTGCTTTAAGAACATGACAGTCATCATTCTAGAGTAGTCATCAACAAACAACATTATATATTTGTCTCCTTTGTAACTTTGCACTTCTATTGGGCCACATAAATTAGTATGGACTAACTCTAGTACTTCTTTGGAAGTATAGGTTTTTCTTTTGAGACTTGACTTGGTCATCTTTCCTAGTTGACACTATTTGCACATTATATTTTTAGGCTTGTTCAATTGAGGAAAACCTCTAACTTTCTTCATTTTGTTGATGCTAATCACATTATCAAAGTTGACATGACAGAACCTTTTATTCCATAGCTACACATCATCAAAACTTACAATAAGATAGGCTACATCCTCCATATCTAGGTAAAATAGATTACTCCTAGTTTGGTCTCCTTTTCCTATCAGATTTCCATCAGAGTCATAGATTTTGGCAATTTTGTTTCCAAATTCTACTTTGCATCCTACATTGCTTAGTTGTGACACACTTAGCAAATTGTAGTTTAATTCTTCAACATAATATACATTATCACATGAAATTTTCTCTGTAAGCTTAATGGAACCTTTTCCTTTGATTAGACATGGAGCATCATTTCCAAATATAACAATATTTCCATCATACCGAGTTAAGGTAACAAACATACTTTTGTCTCTTGTCATGTGATGTGAGCATCCACTGTCTATGATCCACCTATCATTCTTGTTTATACAGGTTACCAGTGTTGTTGCCTCATCTTCATCTAACTCATCCTTCATGGCTACATAGACTACCTCATCATCATTTTCATTAGAGTTCTCTTCTTCAACAATGTAGCACTTTTTTCCTTTGTCTTTGTAATCCCTACTATCATCTTCTCTTTTGTTCTTGTACTTTTTGCCTTCTCTATAGTTCTTTTTCTTTGTGTACCTTGTAGCAATATATCCTACTTCATTGCAATTGAAACAAATAATAGACAACTTACCTTTGAATTTACCTTTGCCTCTGTAAAATCTTTTGGCCAACAATGCTTCCAATTGTTCCACATCTTCTTCATCTATGCTACTGTCACTGGATGCATATTTTATCTTTCTTATCTTCTTCTTTTGTTTCACCTCTTTAGTTTCTTTCAATTATAGCTACACCTTGAAAGCAGATTAAAGATTCTTAAGTTTGTAGTTATCAAAGTTGGATAACTCAAATACAATGAGTCTTCCCACTATACCTTCAAGAGTTAGTTTTTTTCCTAGTATGCATCTCAATTCTTGGATGGTTGATACTCTAATAGCATAGATGGGGAGTAGAGTTCTTAAGACTTTTTTAATAATAGTTTCATCATCTAAATGACTAGCCAAACTTCTTAGTGCACTCACTACTTCCTTTATTCTAGAGGCATATTGGGCAATGTTCTCATCTTCTTGAATCCTCATATCATCAAATTTTCCTCTAAGGATTTTTAATTTTTCTCTTTGGACATTCTGATCTCCTCCATAAATATTTGTTAGGGCTTCCCACATCTTGAATGTAGAGTTACATCCCTTGATGTCATAAAATTCAACATAGCTAAGAGCAGAGGCAATCTTCAACATTGTCTGATTGTGCTCCTTTTTTTTTCATATCTTCTACAGTAGGGACACCAATTGGATCAACATGTTCTAATTCGATTGAGTTTTTTGCATGATCACCTATTGATGCAAGGTGCAACTTCATTAACCTTTTCCATGTAATGAAGTTATCTTTGTTGAGCTTGGAAACTTCTCTCTTAGACATCTTGATCTTTTCTACTTCTAGTATGTTTAAACCAAATTAGTAGATGGCTCGGATACCACTTGCTAGAAATTCTTTAGAGTAACTAAGAGGGGGTGAATCAGTTATTCAAGGTCCAAATGTCCTGATAATTTTTTTTTACTAAGTATAGTGAGCCCATTTAAACTAACCATTCTTAGCAAGTTACTAAAAATAAACATGCGGGAATAAGTCATGAGAGAACAACACATAACACAATGATTTACGTAGAAACCAAATTTTGAAAAAATCACTAGTAACATGCTACTCCTTTCTCACTCTTTTGAAATGATGCCCTATGAAAGGCTTGCCCTATTAAAGGCTAAAAAACACACTGTTAAATGTGACCCTATTAAATAATTTCAACCACCTTGTTAGAAGTAGGCTTGGTTAAAGGACTTTAGAACATTCACTCAGAATGTCACCTTGTTAAAGGATTTACAACATGGCTATTAAACCAAACTAGGCCCATAAGATTTTCCCTAACTAAAAAAATTGCTAAAGAGTAATAATATGAGCTTTTGATCTAATACAACTCACAACATAACTTGCAAATTTTAGATCTTAATTCAGATCACAATTTTGCCTAGCTTTTATTCTCTGCAACTCTGATAGCTTGTCCTCTTTTCAAGCTTTATCTCCTCAAGTCTGCATGCTCGTTGTGGCAATGCAATCACCTCTGTGGTCACCTATCAAAGCAAAGTTATTGTACTTTATTCCTCTTGATTCCTTCTCCTTGACGTCACACACTCTCACCAACCACTTTTTCTTCTTGACCTATAACTCCTTAAATAAAAGTTTAGAATACTTTTCCTGCTCTAATCCTCCTACTCTTATTCTGGGTTTGAATGGATTAGGTAAGATATAATGTATCTTCCCATTATTATTTTTCTTCTAGAAACATCATGTATAATCCACTTGTATTCACCTAAAAATGGTTAACCTAAAATTCTATGGTACTAGCTCATCATGCTTATCTTCTATCTAGTTCATGACTAAATTCAAGGTAATAAACTTGTCATCTCAGATCTGGAAAATCTTTGACTTTTCAAGTAATGCAACAGCTCGACACTATTGACTTTCTGATGGTCGACACATATTATGCTACTCGGCACCTACTATGTTACTTGGCACCTATTGTGAGTTCACTTGGCATCACCTAAGTTCTACTAATGCTCGACACCTATTACATTTTGTCTAGGTCAGCACCTGAACTTGCTCAACTCCTTCTATTTCACTCAGCACACACTAGATTCTGCATTTTCTCGACACTTTATTTATAATCTAGTTAGCATGAACTAACTTTCTTGGCACCCACTAATGAATTTAGTCAAGCTTTGTAGATAGTTTATTTATAACTTATTCTTCTAGAGTTTCTGAGTATAGCCAACATCTGTATCTCTAATTGTATTATCAATACATCATTTTACCATTGTCTTAACTGATCCTTGTACTTCATTACAAAAACCATAACTCAACCTTTCCCTTAGGTGCTCTTGTTACATCTTATTGATTAAATCCTCTTCATCAATCTACTAAGTGATAGTACTTGGATCTTATAAGCAATTTTCATTCCAAAAAATAGCAAGTTTGACATCAGTGACTAAGCAATGATTGAAAACATTTTTTATCAACAATCTCCCTTCTTCAATAATGATCTTTTCAATCAGATTTCAACAAATGAATGTGCTAATTTTTATTTTAGTCCCTTAAATTGATCCATGTTAGACCCATCTATACACACATCATCATCATATAAATATAAAATAATTTTCTATCATCATCTAACCTCTTAAAATGAACACAATGGTCAAAATGACACCAAGTATAATCATGCTCATGCATAAAACCATCAAATTTAAGATACATTGCTGAGGTGCTTACTTTAATACATATATAAATGTTTCTTCAATCTTCACTCTAAGTTGTCCTTTCCTTTGACCAAAAATCTCTATAGATGTACCATATATATCTCTTCATCCAAATCACAATGAAGAAAGGTTGCTTTAATATCAAGATGCTCCAAATGAAAATATTCAATAACCACAATACTTAAAGTAGTATGAATAGAAGTCATTTTAACAATATGAGAAAATATCTCTTCAAAATCAATATCCTTTTTTTTGTGCAAGTCCTTCTACAACTAACATGACTTTAAATATTTTCTTGCCTCCATCCTCTTCTTTCAACCTATAAACCCATTTATTCTATAAAACCCTTTTACCTATAGACAATTTATATAAATCCCAAGTCTGATTTTTGAGCAAGGAGTCCATTTTGTTTGTCATCATAGACTCCCACTAAATCTTAGTATCCACCTACACAACTTCATCGTAGCATTGAATTTCACAAGCATCAGTCAGTAAAATAGAGTACAAAGAGGGATAAAATGTTTTTGGAGGTATACTTAGACTTATTGACTATCTAGTATTAATTGGAGTGTGTGGTATTTGTTGTTGCATTTGTTGCAAAGCATGAGGGACTACTAGAACAATTTTGTTTTGAGTTTCATTTACTACTACATAATCATTTTCTTTCTTCACATGTTGTTGCAACTGATCTTTGTACAATGCTTTCTTATTCAATATGACATCCCTATTTCTTAAAATTTTAGGATTTTCAAAATCCTATAACCAAATTCATCAATACCATATCTAACAAATACATATTTCTTTGACTTATTTTCCAGCTTGGTTCTATTTTTAGAATATATATGTTCAAATTCCTCATAACTAAAGGTTTTGAGAAAAGAATATCCCACCTTCTTACCAGTCCATGCTTCCTCTAAAATACCACAACTGAGAGGAGTAGAGGGACCTCTATTAATCAAATATACAATAGTATCGATAAACCTCCTCCCACATCTTTAAGGGCAGCCCAATGTGCAACCTTATGTTCCTTCCACCCTCCATTATTATCATGTTCATCTATTCAACCACTCCATTTTCCTATGGAGTCTTTGGAACAATTTTCTATCTATGAATACCATTAGTAGAGCAATAATATTCAAATTCATAACTAAGATACTCATAACCATTATCATATCTAAGATATTTTAATATCTTACTAGACTCATTTTTGACCAAGCATTTCTATTTTTTAAAAGTTTGAAATACATTCAACTTTTATCTATGGAAATAAAACCATAGTTTATAGTTGCATCATAAATTAATATACCATAATAATTAGAGCCACCAAGGGAAGCTACCTGAGCTATTCCCATACATATTTATGCACAAGTGTTAATTTATCATTTTTCTCTTCCTTCCCATTCTTTAAAAAACTCACTATCTTTTATTTTCCATACACACAATTTTCATAGAAATCTATATTGATAGATTTTAGACCTGATAAAACTTTCTTTGAATGAAGTAATTTAATATATTTCTTACTCATATATCTAAGTTTATTGTGCCATAGTACTACTATATTAGAATCTACAACAATTTTTTGTTCTCCCTCAAGTGTGGCAAGTGTTCCTAAAAATTCATTTTTCTCAAAAAAAATTAAAGTAGAAGGAATATTATCACCTATATAAAGATATAAGGTGCCTACATTCACACATTTTCTACTACAAGAGAGACTTTAGAAAAACCTTCCAATTTTCTTCATTAAAAGTAACTACGCAACCATCATCACCTAGTTGCCTTACTAAAATTAAATTCCTACTCAACCTTGGAACATGTCTTACCTCTTACAATAGCCAATGGTTCTCATTATACAACTTATTCTTAATTTTTCCCTTTGCAACAATCTAATAGGGTTCGTTATCCCCCAAATAAAAAAGCCCAAAATATCCTTGGATATAATCAATAAAATAACTTGTATGGGGTGTAGCATGAAATGAAGCCCCAGAATCTAAAACCCAAGAATCATCAACACTTTCCAAAAAAAAGAAGCAAAGCATCCTCTTCAAATTTGTTACTTACCAAATGTTCCTCCTTGTTCCCTTCTGGCTTATCTCCTTCATTTTTCTTTTGAGTCTAGTAATCTTTCTTCTTATACCCTAGTTTCCCATAGTATTAGCAATCTCATGGTCCTCTAGATTGATACCTCTTCCCCTTTTATTTTCCTCTTGATTTGCCATGATTTAGATAATTTCTTCCCATCTCAATCATTCTGCCTCTTCTTTGTGCATTCAAAGAATTTCTTGACATAGATCCACTTGAGGTTTTCCTACAAGTTTCCTCACTTTGAATAACACCAATCACATGATCAAATTTTAGGGTATCGGATCTAGAAATAGAATTACTCATAGCCATTCCAACTTTCAGGAAAAGAACAATAAATCAAGAGAGCCCTAATGTCTTCATCAAAATTCACATTCACATAAGATAACTAACTAGTAACTATATTAAAATCATTTAAATGATTTTTAATGGATCCACCTTCTACCATCTTCATATTGAAGAAATGCTTTAAGATAAATATTGGGTAAAGCACAAATCTTTGTCACCCCTTTATAAAGGAAAAGGCTAACAAAAGTATAACTGTTAATCTTCAATGACATAAAACTAGTATTATTATTTATAATTTGATAATGAAGTGAACTAGTGAAATATGTAGAAATGGATGAGGTTTAGGATTATAATTTTATATAATTATTTGGAATAAAAATTAATATATTTTCCTAAATTTTAAAGACAATTTTTTACTTCTTTTTTGTGTTTTTTGGGTAGATTGTGTTACAATTTTTGCATCAATATTTTGTATCACACTTTGTGATCCATCATCGGGATGAGAGAGCTGAAGGAAAAAATTGAAAAGATTGCAGACCCAATGTGGATTAAAACAGGGAAGAAAGGGGGATGGGGTGGGTGCGCAATAGTCAAGAAGAGTTTGAGGTTCAACAAAAAGGTAAAAGAGGGGAGGAGAACCCAAATAAAATATGTGAAGAAGATACAACTAAATGAGAGAAAACAAAAGCAAGAAATAATAAACAAACTTACTAATAAAAACCAATGTTGGTTTTTATTAGTAAGTCTATTTATTATTTCTTACTTTTTTTTTCTCTCATTTAATTGTATCTTCTTCACATATTTTCTTTGGGTTCTCCTCCCCTCTTTTACCTTATTGTTGAACCTCAAACTCTTCTCAATTGTTTGGTTTTTATTAGTAAGTTTGTTTATTATTTCTTGCTTTTATTTTCTCTCATTTAGTTGTATCTTCTTCACATATTTTCTTTGGGTTCTCCTCCCCTCTTTTACCTTATTGTTGAACCTCAAACTCTTCTCGACTATTGTGCACCCACCCCACCCCCCTTTCTTCCCTATTTTAATCCACATTGGGTTTGCAATCTTTCCAATTTTTTCCTTAAGCTCTCTCATCTTGATGATGGATCACATAGTGTGATCTGGAATATTGATGCAAAAATTGTAACACAATCTACCCAAAAAACACAACAAAGAATTATAATGGATTGTGGAAAACTACTATCTACAATTTTTTTACTTGCTAAACAAAGTTGAAAATTAAGGGTCTAGTTCCCACCATAAAACTATATGTAAATAAACTTATTCCCCTTAAATCATAGATTATGTTATAGATAACATATATATATAGAACAACCAAAAATAAAAATTGGCTTTAGACCTATATTTTATCTTTTATAATGATTCAAATTTCAACTCACTTGAAATCAGTAGTTTTAATCTTCCACCACATTTTTCAAAACAAATTTATTTTAACCAAAAGGAAAATTATAAATTCTTGAAGAGGACTCTCTCTTCTAGAACATCATGTGATTTTTAATTTTTTTTATGATTTAATATTTTTTCCTTTCTCAAAATTGAAATCTTCTCGAGTGTTAAAATATTTACTTGGAGAATTTTCTAATTACAATATACTATATCTAATTAAAACACTCTAAACTCTATATGATAATATTCTTGACTTTTAGATCTATAAAATAGTGTTTATATGTTATTAGGAAAACATCATAAAAAATATTAAGATTTATTAAAACATCATTTTTCTAAAATAATTTTTTTTTTAGTAATTGGATACAAACTAGTATAAAACATGCATTTAATAGACATTTGCAATTGTCAAAGTGTGAGACCACACATAACTTAGCTAGAATGAATTTATCTAGATCATATGTTTAAATTTAAAAGATTTTTGGATAGAAATAATTAAATTTAGTCATTTTGATATATCATCCTGAAAGGTGACACAACTTTATACTTTCATCCTACCCTATTTGAAGGAGAGGGCTTTTCATACAACCTTGCTAGGGTTTGCATCAACTCTTCAATTTTCTTGGCTTTTGTAATATTAAATATCAGTAATTGTGCTAAGAATAATCAAATACTTCCAAGTTCCTTTCTATCCAAAACTGCCCACTCATCTATCAAAGTAGCCTTTTTCTTGGCTTTTCCTTCTAAGGACAACCATAAATCCTTTTGATCAAGATAGTCTTCCATTTGTACTTTCCATAAGTAAAAATACTTTCCATTAAAATTATCAACCTTCAACTTAGTCTCATTTGACATTAATCCCACTCAATTGTAAGACTTCCACTCAACCATGAGACCTTCCTATAGAGGATAGCTAAAAAAATGACGACAACAATCTAGATTAAAAAAATATGATGAAAGTCTAACTCTAATACTACTTGTTAGGATTAACCTTAGACATAAATATCAATTACATGAATATATAAAAAATATCAAAAAATAATATATCACATAGAAGTGAACAAAAGACACAAGGATTTAATGTGGTTCACCCAATCCCTAGGCTGCGTCCACCAACATCAAGTCCATTATTATTATTATCTAATCCATTTTATACAAGATTTTTTTGCTTACAAAATTAGGGCTAGAATAAGTCATCCAATAGAATATATATATTTGACACCTTTTACAATATTAAACTTATTTTTGGCTTTGGGGTGCTACTCCAAGACCCCACAAGAGGCATTTCCCCTTGACCCTATATAAATAATCTGAAAGGCCATAATTTCCCTCCCAAGGGTGAGTGATGTCCTACATGGATGCTAATGTAGAAGTCTTAGGGTCCTAGATGTGATCATAAGACACATACCAGTTACACATAGACAGGTAGGACTCACCATTTCTAAAGGGGTAGTTTCAATGGATAATAGGATTGGAGGTACTTAGCAGACTAGATCACTAAGTGTTCATATTTAAGTTGGAGGACCATGTTACACTTGTGGTGTTATGGGTCACATTTATAGAGATTTCTCATAGGGTCTAGCATTAGGTTACCAAATAGGAGTTTCTTTAGAGACCATAATAGGTGATATAGGAAGAGCTCATAGAGTATTTGTAGTGGTTGATGACCACTAGGAACAACACCAAGACACAATCATTCAGGCCACTTGTATGATTAAAGGTAGTAGAATTTATATTCTATTTGATTCAAGAGCTACTTAATCTTGTCTATATCCATTTTTGGTTAACCATTGCTAGTGAGTGACAGACAAGATGTTAGTTGGGAGGTAGAGTTAGCCTTAGCAACTAGAGTGTCAAATAATTCTTTGGTCCATGGTTGTGAGATTAAAATTAGAGACATGATTACCATGGCTAATATTCACATTACCTCCTTAGGTACCTATGATGTAGTTCTTGGTATGGATTATCTTTATACCCATATCACCAAGTAGAATTGTTGAAAAAAGAGGGTAGAATTTGTAGATAGTCATGGAACTTCCACAATTATTTCTGGAGTATAGAGACTTGTATCTCTTTATGTGATATTCACTATGCATCTTAAGTTGTGCATGTCAAAGAAATGTTATCTTGTTTCCATCACTATTAGTGACTAGGGTGAGGATACTTCTCTTGATGATTTTCCTATCTTGTAGAAGTTTGCAGATATTTTTCCTTCTAAGCTTCCTGGTAAGCCTCCACCTAGAGAAATTCATTTTCCACATTGATCATATTCCTAGGGCTAAACCTATATCTAGAGAACCATATATCATGACTATATGAGAGCTCAAAGAGCTCAATATTTAGTTACAAGAGTTCTTGAAGAATATGCATATTCATTCTCGTGTGTCACCTTGGAGTGAATCAATCATTTTTGAGAAGCAAAATGATAGATCACTTAGGTTGTGTATTTATTATCAATAGCTAAAAAAAGTAACCATTAAGAACTAATATCCAATTCATAGGATTGATGATACTTTTGATCATCTTAAGGGTTCATGTGTTTTTATCAAAGATATGTTTTAAGTTGGGTTATCATCAGTTGAGGATTGTGGAGAGTGATATCCACAAAACATTCTTTTTGTATGAGATATGGTCACCACAAGTTTACTATGGTACCATTCAGCCTCGCAAATGTTCTAGCTATATTCATGAGTCTCATGAATGGGGTATTTTGTGCAATTTTGGATAAGTTTGTTGTGGTGCTCCTTGACAATTTTTTTTTTTATATACTCATGATGAGAAGGATCATGAGGATTACTTAAGTTATGTATTGTAGTTGTTGAGGGAGAATCATTCATATGGAAGTTTGAAGAAGTGTGCTTTCTACCAATCCAAGACTAGATCAATTATAGATTGGCTAGCACCTACCAGTTTTATGGAGGTGAGGAGTTTGTGAAATCAGAAGGTTACTACAAACACTTTGTTGTGAGATTTTCTAGATTGACTCATCCCATCATGTCTCTTTAGAGGAAGGGAAAGAATTTTGAGTGTACATAGAAGTGTGAGATATATTTTAAAGAGCTCAGAGAGAACTTATTAGTGCACCTATTCTTACAATGTTTGATCCATCAAGTAATTTTTCATATGCATAGATGCTTCATTAGATTACATAGGAGCAATTCTTATGAAAAATGGTCAAGTCATAGTGTGCTAGTTTAGGATACTAAAGACTCATGAGCTTAATTATCCTACTCATAACCTAGATCTTTTAGCAGTGGTTCATGCATTGGTGAGATGGAAAAATTTCCCTTTTACGTCATAATTTCAAACTTCAGTCTAACCAATAGAGATTACATTGTATCTTTTCTCAACCAAGCCTTAATCCTAGGAAAAGGTGATGGATGGAATCCTTATGTGAGTATGATTTTGATGTTCATTGTACATCAAGAGGAAGGAGAATATGGTTGCACACCCTTTAAGTAGGAGGTGACATTATATGTTATCCATGATTACTAGCACACATTTAAGAGAGCATATTTTGTGACATTTTCCTAAGGATAAGTTATATGTATAGACTTTTCAGATAGTTGATTCCTAGAGATCTCTAGAAGGGATGTATGTCAATTATTCCATAGACTCCAATGGACTCTTACTTCATAGAGGGCACATTTATACACCACGTACTAATAATATACACTAGGTGGTTGTATTAGAGGCTAATCAAAAACCATATGCAACACATCCCAATATTAAGAAGTTATATGCAGATTTGAGGTAGTTGTACCATTGGTCAAGCATGGGATTGTAGATTGCTAGTATTGTAGCTAAATACCTAGAGTGCTAGAGAGTGAAGAAGAACATAGTCATCTAGGTGGAATTTTATAGTTGCATGAGATACCAAGATGGAAGTGTGATGTTATTTATATGGACTTTATTTTTGGTCTTCCAATTTCTTCTTTCCACCATGATGCTATCTTGGTGGCAATTGATATACTAACCAAAGTTTCCCACTTCTCACTTCTTCATACTACATTAACACTAGAAGTAGTTGCACTATTGTTCTTGCAAGAAATTGTTAAACTTCACAGAATACCTCATAAGATTATTTCTAATAGATATTCTTTGTTTAATTCTTCATTTTGGATTGAGCTTCTTACAACCTTGTGTTAAACTTCAACACAACATATGACCCTCACATAGATGGACAAACAAAGAGGATTAATCAGGTGTTGGAGGATATGTTATAAATGTATATGATGGATCATCAGGTCAAGTGGGAAGAGTGCCTACATTTGGTTAAATTTTTCTTATAATAATGGGTATCATTCTTCTATAGGTATGCCACCTTATGAGGCCTTTTATGGTAGACCTTTCCAGACATATTTGTGAGGCCTCACCCTAGCCCATCATAACATTGCAATTTATTTGTATTTCAGATACTTTATATTCTTTGAGACCTTTTTATTCTATATACTTATTTGGGAGAGTTATTCAGACTATTTGATACTATGTGATATTTTATTTCATGATGATTATTTCTGATTATTATGACTTATTTAAGATGATTGATGATTATTTATGATTATTATGACTTATTTAAGATGATTGATGATTATTTATATTTTTGCAACCAATTGTTTATTTTAGTGGTGGGTATGGAACCATGTTTGAATGCAAATGTTGGACGGATTATATTTAAAAATTATGAAATGGTGTAAGTGGATTATATCATATTAAGTTTTATTATCCTAGTACAATATATAAACACTGGTTAAGAAAGGGAAAATTGTTATTTGAAATTTCATTAAGAAATGATTTATATTTTCATTCAGTTATGAATGTAGAATGTATTTAGGTTGTATATATTTATGTGATTTATTTACCTTGGACTACTAATATGTGGTTTGAGTGCGCATGAAATAACCATGGTAAAATCATAGAACCAAGACTATACCTTTGTATCACATGAGAATGCCAAGGCTAGATCTAATGAAGATATCTTAGCCTCATTGTTTAGAATTTTACATTGTGACTAATGTGAATGAGTGTTTTAGACTAGATTTATTTTTGTGAAAGTTGGTTTTCCACTCATAATGTAAAGTATATTGTTTAGTGTCACTTGAAACTTATGTTGTTATGTATATAGCGGAAAGTCAAATTGAGATATTGGAAAAAGGCACCCAACTTTAATTAAACCAATTAGAAATGTCTAAGTTTAGCTCAATTGCATAGTATTGTCATATCAAGGCTTCAATTATAAAATTCAAATTTAGGTTGACTTTAGAGTGTTTTATAAGATTCCTAGAGTGTTCTTTCAGTAGAATTACCTTACCTACATGTTAGTACTATAAGTTAGGGCTCTAATTTTGACATTATTAATTCAAAATTCACTTTTATGACTCTTTCAAAATCCTATTTTCCAAGTGTTGCAAATATTGGAGTTATCTTAACCAACTTCTCATCTCCTCTACTCTTAAGTTGAGTTTTATTCAAGGGACGAGTCATAGGTGGAGTAAAAGTAGGAGCTTAGATGCCTATTAGAGTGGAATTTTAAATTAGATTGGTCTTTTAATCACTCTCTTGTTTTAGAGATCTTGTGGAATTGGGAGTTTGGTCAAGCAAGGAAAAGGGATAGCTTTCCTCAAGTATTTCATTTTCCATAAATTTGGGTCAAGGTTGGTCATTATTCCATGGAAGTAATCTAATGTTTATGGTTTCTTTTCATTCTATAATTGTAGAAACAAATTTATGAGAATGCATGTGTATTGTAAATTTTTTTCATGTTCTATGGTATTGGGTGTACTTGATTTTCTTTTCTTCTTTTCTATTTTTATTTTTGAAAGCATGATGTTCATGGATGTGGAAGGACATCATTAACCCTAGGAAGGGAAGTAGTGGCCTTCATGTGAAGAGGTTAGTTGGGAATTTCCTTGAGTGTAGGTTCTCTTCCCTAGAAGGATGAGGGATAAGCATGAAGTATGGGCTTTATGTGCCAATACAATATTTTTCACTTTGTGGGAGATAAGGGGATAATATCTGCAAGAAATGAAATTTTATTTTTGTATTTGGCTTCTCCTCACAAATTTAGGCACAGCTTCACCCATCTTATTGGTTTCTATGATAAACTATTATGTAAGCTCAAAATGGTAGTTAAATGTTGTTTCTTATGAATGTTGTATTGTGTGTTTGTACTTGATTGTTACCTAGTTGGTCTTGGTTCTCCAAGCTCAATTAGTGGTCTCATAAAGACCTAGATTGGGAGGTGAGCTCTCCATGGTCTCATAGTTGTTTCCACATATTTCAAAGTGGATTGTGTTAAAGAAATAGGTGGGAAGATTGCATCCTTTTTTGGTGCTTTCTAGATTAAATATCATGAGTCATGTAAAGTGATTGTATTGTAAAAGATCATATGTTAATCCCCATTATTGTAAATTTGAATTGATGGAAAGTTTCCAAAAGTTAATTGTAATGGTATAGAAAAAAGAGTCAATATTGTATATATATTTCTCTCTAAATGCTTTTTGGAAAATGATTAAAATATATTGTGATTATGAAAATAATTTGAAAATGATTTTTTATGAATTATTTAAATGTTTTGTTTTAAAATAAAATAAAATTTTAGTATGTATTATATGTGTCTTGTTCAAATTCTAGGCATGAAAATGTTGGAACAATTGATTAATTATGTATTGACTTTGATGATATACAAAATGTCATATCATTACCAGTCAGTATATGTCAAGTTCACTCAGGCATTGAAGATAGTTTTTTTTGGATGTTGAGCATTCTAGAGTTTATTTAGTGTAGAAGGTAGTGTCTACCGAGTTCACTCAAGTGTCAAAGGAAAGATTGTAGAAGATGAGTGTTAACTGAGCTCAATCAGTTAATGAAATTTGTTTTGGATGGAACTAGTGCTAACTGAGCTGACTTTGTTACCAAAGGAACTTTGCAAGTATATAGTGTTAGCTGAGTTCACTTGGTTAATAGAGAGAAATCATATCTAAGTTAGTTTCTATTGAGCAATGTCAAGTAAAAAAGGATTTTCTAGTGTTGGTGTAATGCCCCGCCAAGGAATCCAAAGAATTAACCTAAAGTTTCTCATATTTGGTAGCATTTTTTTTTTTTGAAACATGAAAGTAAACCCATTCATAACATAGTAGCGAAAGAAATAACATCATTCAACTGAAAGTAAACATAAACATACATATCAAGTTACATTCTTCAAGGATCCCTTAATGTTGAATGACATTTAAATTAACTAATATTAATACCATCTAGTACTACATCCACATAAAATAATAATAAAAAAGTCCAACATTCTTAAATTACATTTTCGATTGCTCAATCATCCACTGTACATGCCATAGGGTATGAAAGGCTTAAAATAATATACATATGTGAAAATAAAGTACATCATCATCCTATACTAATCCATGATGCAAGTGCAATAAGGTAAATAAACCACATGACATACATGATAAATCATCATAGAAAATATAAACATCCATCATAAAAGTTAACCATATGTCATCAAACATAATTGACTAAGTGCACAGTTCCTCCCAACTATAAATATCATCATTAGAGCACCGTGAGCCCTAGCCATCCCTCCATGCGTAACATTCCAAATCACCAAAGAGATCATCAGTATTAACATAGTAGGAATGTCACTCCTAAAACATACTACATCATATGCAGAAAGAAATTTAACATACTACTACATATACATGAGAAATCTAATCATGCAAAATAAAGCATAAGATAACATCATCTAACATATGCAAATCATCAATATAAGAATAAATTTCCACCATCATAATCAAAGAATCCATTAACCATGGTGTCTCAGATAGATCTCAAATGATAAGAGTGAAAAATCACTACCACCCGACTACGTGGAACCTAAATGGTCCACTCCCACTACACTGAGGAGATAATCTCAAGTCCCATATTGGTTATCAAATCACATAGCATAAATACACTCTAAGTCCAAGAATCCTAAAAGTATACTAACTCAAAAGTTCCAACACAAATTAACATCTAATCCCAGAGGCACACAAAGACATGTAAGAAACCTACTATGCAAGTGAGAAAGTGTCATTGCACGGATCATGCTAGAGTTACCCTAGTAGTCTCCCAATAGACCCCAGCCCCCTAGTGATCCCTATGTGGCCACTACTACCCTCTCATACAGATGAGGCATACTAGGGAATGCAAGGTTGCAACCAAGTGTTCTCTCTACTCCCATCCTAGTATGTACTAGCACTCAAGGCATGGACGAGAACAAACAATTATCTTATTAGGTTCATTTAAGTCATTATTAGGTGTAATATTTTCACTTCTTAAAACAACTTACAATGAGTTACCCTGGCAGCCTCTTAGGGCCCCGACCCCCATTGCAAGCCACTTCCTAACACTACAAGTAGATAACCTACCCTAAGCTCATGGAATGATAAATCACAAAATCACCACAGTCCTATACAAGCGACTAGAAAAATGCCAAAAGATAATCCATAATAAGAGCATCAAATCTCCATGAGCAATTGAAAAGCAACCGTAGATAATCATGACCACAACAGTTCTCCATTGGCAACTGAAGGTATCACTGATAATCACAATAAACATTGATTCTCAACAAGTAACCAAAAAGTATCCCAAAGTAATACTGATCAAAGACTCCAAAATGGTCGAGTCAAAACATGTCACATCACAACATCATCAAGATTAGATAAACAATTCAATTCCATCAAAGTGTTTGGAAAATAATCCAAATACAACTGATCGATAACTCATAAATGGTTACATAAATCATAGCTTACACAATGAAGACTGAAAACAATATCAATCAACACACCATCACATAACCATGGTTGGGTTTTAAAAGATCAAGATCAAAAACATTATCATGACATCACAATCATAACCCCTGAGCCTCTGGTAGACATCTTATAACTGGTCAACAACTAGTCAACCCAATAATCCAAAACAAGAAGCAAACACAAAATGCAAGCGCATGTTTGGGTTTGTTAAAATCTCATAATTGAATTAAGTGTGGAGGTCTTAGTTTTCATTTCCAAGTTTAGATATTGAGTGGAGAAATTTATAGATTTTACTTAACCCATGTATTAGTTTATAGATAAAAGCATTTTCCCCAAAACCCATCAAATCAATATTCTAAGATGTTTCTAAGAGTGCATTATACCATAATTGAAAAAGACCCCCATCATGTTCCAATAAGACAAATAGAAAATTCAATGTAAAAAAATATAATTCATCCTCATTTATCTATTCTTCATTTAAAATTGATTAATTTAGATTTATATTAATAAACTAAAATATTATAAATTGATTAATTATTTAAAACAAAATAATCTTTTAATAAAGATTTATTTATGATATGTATATATATATATATATACAATTTATGATATGTATATATATACATATATACATATATATATACATATTAATTAATATTATATATGAATTAATATTAAATATTGAATAACTAATATTTAATAATATACAATAATTAATATTTAAAACTTATTATTATTTAACAATTTTCATAACAATATAAAATAATACACATATCATATGTTTCAAACATAAATAAGGGCGCCATATACAGTACCTATTGTTGCAGGCACTGCGCCAACAGCAGGTACAAAGTACCCATGTCGTCGTAGTCCTTGCGACGGTAGGACTCTACTACCTGCAAGGTATGGGGTACAAATTGTGCCCTCCCTCAATACAAATGTTTCCTTTGAAATTTCTTTTTTATAACATTTTTTTTTATAAAACATTTTAAAACAAATATGTGTGTGTGTGTGTGTGCGCGTGCGTGTGTGCGTGACAACATATATATATATATATATAGATATCTATATATATGTGTGTGTGTGTGTGTGTATAGATATATATATATACATATATGTGTATAGATATATATATATATATACATATATATATATATATATATATATATATATATATATGTATATATATATATATATAGAGACACACACACACACACACACACATATATATGTATGTATGTATGCAGATTTAATATATATATAAAAAGAGAACATATACCTAGTTTTAAACAAAAAGGGCTTTCCAATTTGATGAATTATCTCTCCTAAATAGTAATTGTTCTCTAAATTTATGCATTAATTCTTTTAAATAGGTTTGTCCATATGCATCTGAAAACCCTAGCCCCATAATTTCCTTAGATCTACGGATCTGAAAATTTCTTATATAGAATTTAACTACCCCTAACAAAATGCATACAACCAAGATATGAAAATTCTCAGAAAGTATTCAAAAGACACGAAGAAGACAGGAAGTGCAAGAATTGAAATTGACATAAGAAAAAATTACGAGTGTCTACTTGGACACTGATGCTAGTCCACTTCTCCTCAGAATTTGTAGAGCAAGCTCCTTCCTTCTCCAATGTTCTTGGGTTCTCCAAACACGCTCCTCGAGCTTCTAGGAGTGCCTGAATATAAAGAACTCTCAGGAAGCACATAGAATGTCTCTAGAAACAACTAGAAGGTGTTGACAACTAAGCACAAGTCTTTTCCAACCCTCTAGATGAGTCACAAGGTTGTAGACACCATGTGCTTAATTTGTGCGCTAGCTCCTATATTGTTGACATATGTGCAATCAAGAGGTGTGTTTACTCCTAGGTAGACTTATAACTTTTATTTTAATTCTTTCATTATTTCTATTATTATTATTTATTTATTATTTATTATTATTATTAAATTTAATTTCTTTTATTTAATTCTTTTTCTCAATTAATTCTCATTTAATTAATTAAAATCAAAATATCTATAGATCATGATATTATATTAATTTTTCCCCAAAGAAAATTAAATTATTAATTAAATCTTTTAATTTTGGACATAATTAATAGAAAATTCACCATAGACCTCCAAGATAAAATATGAAAACCCATCAAAGAACTATCCACATAAAATTAGTCTAAAGGGTTAAAAATCATGAATTATGTCATCCGACACATTTGAAAGGTAAAATATCATGGATATTTGTCCTACCTTTCTAGGACAAATGGTTTAAGGGTTTAAGATTTGGACTTGAGAATTTATCTCCCCTCTCTTACCATTGAGATAGTGTGATAGGGTATGCTCATCCTGGCAATTCAGGGATGTCGATACCCGGTACCTGCAACCTACATAAAACTATGCATATATATATATATATATATATATATATATATATATATATATATATATATATATATATATATATATATGCTAAGCTAAATAGGCAATGGTAGGAAGTGGTACATCGTGTAGATCCTGACTAGCAAGTGACTATGACTCTCTTCCTTAACCACATCAGAAATGCCATACACATGCAAGTATGGGGTAAGTATCCATAAGAAAACACATGTGATAATAACCATCTAACTGATCATCATCAATAACTAAAAGAAATGTAATAATCATCATGCACACATGAAGTGTAGAGTCTAAGTAATCTCATCACATATCAATTGAATCTATAGCACAATATTTGATAGTCTCAAAACAATGCTAGTCTAATAAAGTTCGACCATGATAACAACAATGTATCTAGAAAGATGTGAATGAGGGAAGGCACTACATTTGGCATAGTGAGTTCAATTGATTTGTTTATTGATTCTAGTCGACTGAGAAGAGGAATATTAATTATTGTAAGTTGTATTTGAGCCAACTTGACAATATGAAAGATATAAATAAAAGGTCAAGTTGGGGGATAAAAAGTGTGAGAGTATGATGCATGTGAATACATGGAAGATAATTGAACATTTGATGATGCAAAGAAGAAGTGAATTAGAAGGATAAGAAAAATATCCATGTGAATTTGAAAGAAATATTCAATTAGGAATGATCAAGTGTACAAGCTAGAATTAAGATCTGTAGTCAAAAATTTAGTTGCATCCAAATCAAATCATGTCATTGTTGGCTTAATAACTATTTTTAAATCCTCTAATAAGGTGGTAGTTCTATTAAATTGTCTTAAAGACCTCTAACAAGGCCACTCCTAATAGCGTGATTAAGTCCTCTAACAAGGTGACAACTAATAGTTTGTTTTGCAACCTTTAATAGGGTTGGCTCCTAAAGGGCTCATTTAAGAAGAGTGAAAATTAGTAACTAGTTGTAATTGGTGGTTTTTCCCAAATTGGGTTTCCACATCAGATCTTGGTGTCAAATATTTTCATGCTATTTCCTCTATGTGTTTGCAACTAAGTTAAAGTAATAATTAATCTCATATAACATCTTATGATTTTCATATTAAGTTTTTGCCAAATAATTATAGTGCTTACCAAGTTACAACATTTTTAGTGTGTTTGCTAAGCATCAGTAGAGTTCAATTTTTAGAAGATTATTTTGTATTGACGTCTAAGGGATTTGGGAAATATTTTTGTAGTAACTGATTCATCCCTCCCCTCTCAGTTACTCCTCTTATATTTCTAACAATTGGTTTTCAAGGACCTAAGCTAAAGATTAGGATGTCTTATAGAGAAAATATTCCCAAGATTAATAGAGACAATTTTGTAGCATGGAAAGGACTCATGAGATTATATCTGGCAACTATCAGTGATTTAGGTTGTAAGTATATTGATGTTGAATATAAGACTCCCACTAGAACATTATCAATTGAAGATATTGTTGAAAAGAAGAATCATAACATAATCATGATTGATATTGCAAGTAGAAAGTCTTAAAGGTCAATTTGATTAGATGAAAATGAGAGAAGATGAAAAAATTGCAAAATATGTGGAAATAATCAAGGCAAGTGAAAGCACAATCAAAGCATCTAGAGGAGACATTGATGACAAAACAATTGTAAGAAAGGTACTTAGACCTCTTCTTCCTATTCATAAATTTAGAGTGTTAGCTATTCAAGAAATGAGATGTGATCCAAATTTTAAAAAAACTTTGGATAATCTAGTTAGTAGATTGACAACTTTTGAGTTGGATAACTATGATAACTATGTTCCTAGTTCAAAAAATATTGAGTCTTCATTTGAAGCCAAACTCTCACTCAAAGAAAAGAGAAAGAAATCAAAGACCAATCAATTAGGAAGTGAAGAAGAATTAGAAGAAAGTTTTGAAAATGATATTTAAATTGTTGAAGCCCTACTTGCAAAAAAATATTCCAAAAGCAAAGGAAAGTACAAAGGCGAGATTCCTCTAATCTGCTTCTCTTGTGAAGAAATTGGTCACATTGTTGCTAGGTGTCCAAACAGAGAAAACAAGGATGAGAAGAAAATAAATAAGTAAAAAAGTAAGAAGGAATTCAAGAACTACAAGGACCACAAGGAAAAAGGTAAGAAAATTTGTTTTATGACTAAGATTCTGATAATAGTGAAGATGAAATGGTATATATTGCTATAAAAACATGAATCTGATGACGAAGGAGATAAGATGGCACTTATATCTCATGTTAGCAAAAATGAAACATGAAATATTTATAGTGGCTATTCACATCATATGACTAGAGATAAAGTAAAGTTTGAATATATTGAATACTATGATGGTGGTAGTGTGAGAATTGATGACTTCGCAAAAAAGAGTGAAGAAGAAAGTAGAAAAGAGCCTAAGAATTACAAAAAGATTTGTTTAATATTAACTTGATACCTTGCCAAATTTATCTGAAAGAAAGGATGCTTCACCTCTTGAGTTCCCAAAATATCCAACAACTACTAAGTTGTAGACAGTGCAACCTAAGTCACAGTCTAAAAGACCTAAGTTAGAGGCTACCGAGCTAGAGAAAATCGAGTTTGATAGACCTGATGTTGGAGTTGATGAAATCCAACTCCAAAGATGCCTAAGATCACCTACATGCAAAAACCTATCAAACAGAAGCTAAGGAAGGAAGAGCATGGAGCAAGGGCAAACCCCTAAATGGACATGAGAGACAAGCAGATATGCAAACACAAGAAAATATGTATTTACAATATGCTAAATGTCTTGTTGTTGTGTAATACAATGAGGGAGAGACTACTTATAAAGGCCTCAAGGAATCTCCTAGAACAAGCTAGAAGATGCTAGGAGATAAGTGTGCAAACTAAGCATACATCCACATAAGGTGGAAAGTCTTCGAACAAGGTGAGAGGATACGTATGACTTAGAGAGAACAAACTCCTATATTTTTAACAACTTATAAAAAACTCCTAGGCTACAACTAATTAATGAATGCATTTACCTAAGTAAGCTTAAGAAATAGAATAAATAATTAATTATTAATTATTTACTCTAACACCCCCACTTAAGTGCAACTTAGGGGAATGCCTTAAGCTCACAAAATAAAGAAAATAATGAAAAAATGTAGAATGGGTCCCAAAAATGAAGCCATGTTAGGTACCCATGTACAAATGCAAAAAATGCAACCTCTAAAAATGGGGAAAGAGAGAAAATCATGTGGGAAAAACCCTCCCCCAAAAAGAGGTAAAAACCTACTGAAGAACTTAAGAAGCCTCCAACTAGGGAGAATGTCCCCTAAAATAGGAGCAAGGAGTGATCATAAAGAGCATCATTGAAGCATGAAGAAGCTGCAAATCTGCCATCAGAAAGAAAATTGCTGATTTGAAGAACCTCCATGGAAGAAGAAGGAACAAACTAAGCATGTCTATATGGTAGATGATCCATCTCACCGAAATTCATAGGTAGCTAGCCATTGCAATCGCCTTCTATATAGGATCAACCACTGAATACATAGCTCACACTATCCAACCAAGGAAGCATTAGAACAAAAACATAACCACCCCTTAATGCAGATGGGGTGAGATGATAGGCAACTAAAAATGTGGGCCAAGGTCTCTTGTAGATGAACAAGGAATGAAAAGAGAGGGAAAGAGGTAAAAACACTCATAAAGACATGGTCAAATTGACTCTACATGGGGCTAATGTTGTGGAAGGGACACTCACTTGACAAAGGGAGAATGCCTAAAATAGAAAACAACCATCCCCCCCATGGTACTTTATAAAATAGTGCATGTACAACTGACTCAAAAACAATGTTCATGACCTCCAGAATGCAAGAGTGGCACTTTATCTCAATGTGATACATAAAAATGCTTCAAAATGATAGCTAAAATGATTAGAATAGGAAAAAAGCTGACAGAAAAGATGGGACAGCCCAAAACAAAGGATCTTGTTGGTCTAAATTTTTGCATGATAAAATTCCTTTGTCCAGGAATAGAAAATTCAAATTGTATCCATTAATGGTGAGTAGGGTTTTTAGCTAAGTCATCCTTTTGTTAGCCTTTGAAATTTTTTGTGAAAACCCTATGTTTCATTCCATTCATAAATTTTTAGGCACGAAATATTTGAAAAATCAATTTGAGAGAATATTTTGTTTCCTTTTTATTTTCCACACCCCCCAAGTTACCTTTTCTCTCAGGTTCCTCACCATTCGATCTGAATAAATCTACTGTTGTCATTTCCTTGTTATAAGAACTTGAGCACTTTTTATGTATAGCAAGGTAGCAAGTGCCAAAAAGTTTAAAATGGGATCAAAAAATGAAGATATGACAGTCAAAAATTTGTTTTTTGGCTGACTTTTCAGTCATGTACACCTTGCAAGTACTGTCAGAATAGGAAAAGGGACCTAGTAGAAGCAGTCAAAAGTTAGCACCAAAATGAGGGTCTTTCCAATGCCTCACTACCTCACTATCAAAAAAAAAAAAACATCTTTCTATTAGCAAAGTAACAAGGCACCATGAAATCAATAGTCGGTGGGACCTCAAGTAACATGGATGGTGACTAGGACTAAAGTAAGGTCTTGTTGGGTGCCAGCAGTGTAGAATTTCCTACATCATCAATACCCTGAACCCAGGCCCCATTAATAAAGTGTACAAGAGATCTTGATCGTCAGATCAAAGTGAAATCAATAGTTCTCGCTACCTCACTATGGAAAGTTGCAAGTTGCTTAATCCATGCGACATAGCGAGTGTGGGACCCACCACTCTTCAGGGTACTTGATGCAGTTTCTCCACCTTTGATTTAATCTCAAATCAATAGTTATCATTGTCTCACCATGAAAATTTTCTTGGATGATACGCATAGCGAGGTAGCGATGACAAGCCCACCACTGTCCATCTAAGCAGTACAATAATATATCATCCACAAGATCAAGATCAAATCAATGGCTGTCACTGCTTCGCTATGGCAAGGTGCTTGTTCTTTATGTATAGTGAAGTAACGACCTATTGACACATGTCCTCAGTTGCCAGAGGGTCCAGACAGAAGTGCCATCAAGGAAGGAGCTATGTACATGGGCTTTTTTCATTGGATCAACTAGCCAACTTGTCAAGTGTGACGCCAAGTTATTTGTTTCCATATCCCATGATCATAGGATTTTTAAAGATCGACGGCATAGATTTAAATGCAAAAGGTGGTGCCACTCTATGTATTAATTAGACATGAAAGCTTCACATGTGAGGAAAAATAAAGTATAATATAGAAGATTTTATCAGTTTCACCTTATGCGAACAAAAATTTTGAGCTATTCCTGAGAAGAAGTAATTACTGAAGAAAATCATGTTGGACTTTGATAAGTTTGTGAAGTAGTTTGTTCGCAGAAAAATTGCAGGAATACAAAGGAAAATGAGGACAGAATTCAAGTAAGTAATCCTACTGTAATCTTTGTAGGTATTTTAGTTTTGTAAAGCATAATCAAGAATGCCTCTGAAGAAGGGATTTTCAGGTCAAGTAAATTATTTGGATAGAAATGTACATGATGACTTGCTTGATTTGTTGCTTGAGTCTACTGTAGAGACAATGCAAGTTAAAAAGTTGACCTCATTAAACCCTAGGTTGAGGATAGCTGATGGATTATATGATAAGGGTAATTGGGTCCACGATGCTCAAACTTCACAAACCAGTTTATATTTTTTCAAGAAATGGTTTGCAGAAAGGAAATTGTATGCCCCACATGCCAATAAATGGAATTTTGACCTGGGAAATTTAGTTGTTCCCAATGTGTTTATGGATTATGACCTCCTTGAGGCCGTGGTAAAAAATTATGATCAAGCCACTAGGGTAGTGAGAAGAGTAGATGGTGAAATTCTAATCACCATCAATCCAGAAGAGATTAGGGAAGTTTTCCATTTGGGACCTCTCACTAGGTATCATATGCCCATTGATTTGACAGATTTAGAAAAAGAATGTGTCAAAGAAGGATGTAGTTAGAAAAGGTGCACTAAAGGCCCACATTGGTAGAATTTGAACCCTACTAACAATAACATCATCCTCTAAAGAACCTTTCAAGAAAGCATGCTTCAATGCTAGGGTAGTAGAGATATACAGGACCCTATGCAGAGTTTTTGGAGAGGGTGAAGAAGATTTTATCCCTGTGAGCTTCATGTATATGATCACTCAAATCTCCTCATTCAGTGTGGAAATAGTTTTTGATTTTTTTTCTTACCTGGCTGATGAGATTCACAGTGGATTGGTGGGGATTGCTAAGGGAAAGGTGGAGAAGGTTTGGGGCCAATATTCCTTGTTGATGCACATGTTTCTATTTAAGGGGGCTACATACTTTGGTAAAGAAATGGTTCTGAACAGAGAAAAAGAGGGGGAAGCACTGCCAGTTCAATTATGGAGTGCAGATATGAGTGGGGAAGCAAAAAATGCTAGTTTTGTTAGATTTGATAAGAACTTTGCCTCCAAACTGAGATGCCTCATATTGAGGGACAATCCTATAATTCCTAAGGCACTAATGCACCTCATTAGGCCTATGGAAAAACCCCATAATCTGAAAGTTTCACATAATTGGGGAGATATTATCCCATATTCAGTTTCAACTGTTATCAGAATTTATGGATTCAAGGGAACACCCCATGTACTACCTTACCAAATTCCCTTAAAGGTAGGAGTAGCTGAATTTTTTCGATAGTTGGGAGGAGTAGAAGAAGCCTTTTTGCACATAAGGGGAACAGGATCAATTTTTCCCACTTGCACAGTAGTCCACCAGTTTGTAATAACCAAAGAAGGGTGGGTCTTCCTCTACAAATTTTTGGAGCAGTATAAAATGGTAGTATCTCACTCTCATTTTTGTGATGCAGAAGGTTTCTTTAATTTAGCACTTAGGCATAGGATCAAGCTTCGTACAATTGAGCATGAATTCTATTTCCTTGAAGATGTAATAAGGAATGAGTACTCTCTATAGGAGCAAGAAACAAAGAAAGAAAAATGGAGAGTTTATTCAAAAGTTTTGGATTTTATTAATTGTTTTAACAAAGATTACAACCCTCTTAGTAATGTTGTAATTATTGCAGATAGAATAAATAAGCTTATGAGTACATTCCCTAAAATAATGGAGGTAATGAATGAGAAGAAGCAACATTTCATTGATTCTTTTCCAGATAAAGCCAGGGAAATAATGAGGTGATCAACTTTCACTCCCAATATAGGGGTAGGCCCACTAGTTGTGCAAATGAGATCAGGATATACTATCATTAAGGATCAAAGGCCAATTGTGAATAAAGGAAAATAGATAGTTGAATCTACTAGTGATGCTTTTGAAGAAAGGCCACTTGAACCTTCTCATAAGAGAAGAAAGATAATAAGGGAAGAGGAATCACATGATGAAAGTTGCTCACCTTCCCAAACCACTATGAGAATTGAGGAGGAGCAGCTCACTGATGAGAAAATTGAACAAATTGGATCACAAGGGGGACTTTTTGTTACCTAGGTAGAGATTGATGAAGGAAACCCCCAGGAGCCTCCTGTGCCAAGTTTTGAGTTAACTATAGCAGATTTCAGGGGAAGGGAATTAGACCCTATTTTGGAACAAGCTAGTCAGTAATTTTTGTCTGATGATAGTTTTTTAAAATCTAGGGCTTTCCATCAGTTTGTTTGGACGACAAACATGTACATTTTTTAGGAAAGATGTAAAAATATGAAAGCAGAGCATCCAAAAATAGATGAAGCCTCCATTTAGAATCAATTAAAGGAAAAAATGATACAAGAGTTCTAGAATATAACCCTTGAAGAGGGGAGACAGATGGTAAAGGTTGCAAACATTTTATTATTGCCCAATTGGGACATTGTCGATGCCTTGATTTTTAATTCTGTGTCAAATAATTTGGGATTGCAAGATCTAGATAAAAAGGAGTTCTTGGGAACTACATTTAGTAATGACCAAGCTACTCTTGTTATGTGGTCATTAAGAAGAGGATCCAGGGCTACTCCATTATAGCTTGATGATTTAGGATTAACATGGAGTATCATTGTGAGGAGAGTTGCTAATACCTCACATGTACAAGTAGCCCACATGAATGTGGATTATTCTCAATTTACCTTGGCTACTATTGAAAGGGAAGAAAAGAAGATGACTTAGTTGCAGAGCAAGTATGAAACAGTGGTGGATGCCTACAATAAAGAGGTAAAAAAGAGAATTGAGCTTGAGAACAAGCTATTGGGAAAATCCACTAGGCCAAGAATAACATACCCTTGCCCCCTAGTTGAACCCTTCAAATCCACCCCCCTCATAGAAATACTAGATACACCCCAAAGGCCACAATACTACACTGCTGAGGATTTTGAAGAAGAAAAAGATAAACTGTGGGCCTTACATGTAGAATTGCAGTCCAAATATGAAGATAAACTAAGAAAAGCTCTCACATATTTGGGGGACAAAGTTGAATGGCCACTAATTCATGATCAGTTGGCCATGGTTATCAGTATCTGGGAGGATTTGAAAGCCAATGATGAGGCTATAAAGCCTATTGTGAATAAATGGGTAAGGAGCGAGAAGCAATGACATTTTTGTGTTTCTTTGTCATAAGGGGTTCTTATGATCAAATTGAAAAAAACTTTGACATTGTTTCTGATCTTGCTGATTTTGTTAATAAAAGGATTCATTTGCAAAGAATAATAATAGGCCACTTGAACAAGTACAAGAGCCAAAAATTCAGTTTGTTTCCTCATGCCCTAGATAAGAAAAATAATTTTAAAAAAAAAGGATGAATGGGCAAAGGAACTTGATGATTTATTCTGTTTAAGAATGAATCAAGTCATAAATGAAATAGGACATGCATGGTGGGCTACCACAAAAGAAGAAATGGTAAAGGCCCAAATATTCTTTGATTCTTTAAAACAAGAATTTGTTGCTATTAATAATGAAGTTGAGTATGTGCTAAAAGGGAAAAGGGATATTTTTCTATTCAATTGGCCAGATGACACACTTTTTGACAAGTGAATGGTAGAAATAGCTCCTGGGGAATAGTTTGATGAAGATGAAACTGACAGTGATGAGGTGCAGGGTAAAGAGATCCAAATCATTGACACCATCACTACACAAGCCCAACTAGAAGAAGAAAACAAGAATAATTAGTCACCTTTAGTTGTAGGCCTGGGCCCATAGGATGTTGATACAATCGAAGAAAAGACAAAGGTAGAAGCTACTCCCACCATACAAGGTAAAGACAGTGAAAGCCCACAAGTGGAGATTAGTGTGCCATCATCAAAACAAGCTTCATCATTGGCTAATTTGGCTTTTGCATACAAAGAGGGATTAGAATAGCAGCCAACTCAGTAGTGTTAAAAGATGTGACAAAAGCTAACCCACCAAAAAGAATGTTTTGATTTGGACATCTTGTGTTACCCACATTTTTGTCATTTTGTGATAGGTGTATGTAAATATTTTTTGTAAAGGACACCTGCCATTTTCTCTTAAGCCTAAAGCTTGTTGCATCTCACACTATATAAATGAGATTCCAGGGCTATAGAAAGGGTCCAAATTCTATTGTTTCTAAGTGATATACTTAGTCTTTTTTTTTGGTCCAATGTTTGGAGCAAGTTTATGATGTATTTTCTCTGTTAGTTCTTGAGAATACATGAATAATAGAATGATCCCTATGTTTCTTCCTAAGGTCATTCTGAGTTTACTATAAATGTTTACAATTTTCAAAGAAAATGAATACAAATTATGAGTTGTCACCATATAAGTTCTTTCTAAACTTTTTCTCCTCTTGATTACTTGGTTATCTTGACATTGTATGAGTAAAGGCTTGTGCAATTGAATGCAATCTAGTTAGGTTGTATATATGTTCATCACTGCTATTAGTTCAATGGATTAAGTAAAAGCTTTGATGAATTTCATAAGGTTGCTGTAGTAATGGAAAGGCTTTTTGAATGATGAATTTTGATAAGAATTGATGATAATATTCGTTGTAAGGCAACAAATTAGATCTGAGGATTTTTAGTAGACTCTGAATCCCATTGGATTAGGCATTGGTCAAATTGATTTAGCTAAAAGAGAAATGTGTCATAAATGGTTCTCTAGTGTAGAATTATAATCAATTTTACTTTTATTTCCTAAAGATTTTCAAAGTTGGCCTATACTTGTTTGCATGGAATGTTTTAGCTTCAGTTAGCCATTGTTGCTAAGAATTCATGCAGATCTATAGAAGATTTTTTGCCAAATCTGTTATATGGGATGTATTTATCAACATGTCAAGAATTATGCATGTATTTGAGGATGTGAGATGAGAATCAGAATGAAACTGAAATAATTCTCATACAAGTGTTTCCCAGTCTTGAATTATCTCTGGGTATACCCACCCTAGTTTTGCAGAGCCAAAAGAGCAAAAAACTACCCTTGGTTTTGTTGAAGTTGGGTCAAAATAGTTTGTACATATAATTGTTAATAGGAATTGGCTAGTCCTTAGATTGTATGAGTAATGTCATTTTGGTATTGAGCATTATGTTGTTTAGTAGTTTTTCAAAAATCCAACATATCCCATACCAAGAAAATGATTCTCGGACCTGAAATACCCAAGATATCCACCATGGACCAAAAATTCCAAAACAATGATAGAATGAGCATGAGGTAGAATCTAATGGAAATGACAACATTTCTAAAAAGTAGACAAAACCAGCTTTCCAGAAATATAACATTTTCAAAAAATTGACATTGGATGTAGAAGATATGCAAGTCGAAGTCAAAAATACAACTTCAAACTTCAACTAAAAAAAGGATAATAAAAATGCATCAAAACCTAAAAATACCTACACAAATGTCTCCATCTTAGAACCAACTTTTTGGTGCTTCTTTTGAATTAGAAAAATTACCTCCGTATGCTCAAATTAAGGCCAAAAAACTAAAGGTAGGTCAAAAATGACCTTGAAGGAGAGGTGCAAGAAGTGGATGATGTAGTGCTAACATCATACTAATGTTAGCATTTTGCTGTCCTAAATTTGATGGCCTAGAGACCGTTGCAACAAAAAAAGAAGCCATGTGGTAGCCACATGGCAATGCCACATGGATGCCACATGGCAGATAAGATGATGTGGTAGGTGATGTAGCAATCATCATGTGGCAATGTGCCATGTGCTGCATGTGTCATGTGTCACCCCCACATGGTGCCAAGTGGCAGTAACTATTGACTAGGTGTTGAGTCTGTAGAGTCCTCATTAGCACTGACAACTACAAAGAACCTATCCACGCATCAATTTTTGGTTGGCCTACTATGCTCACAAACCTCCACACAGGAACATGACTAGGATAGGTGGCACTGGAGTGGTAATATTTGGCTGAGTGGAGCAAACAGATGGCGGAGTGGCTGGGAGCACTGGCGGTGGTTGCAAAACCAAAGGTGTCACTAGTGGAGAGTTCTAGAAGCACTGCTGGCAGAAACTAGGTGTTCAAAAGGAGGCACATCCTATCATAGTGGGGCACAGGTGGAGCATGAGTGTCCCCATGGTAGCTACTTGGTGGAGCCACAGTGGCATGCTTTGCGCTAATTTTTTTTTAAAAAAATTAAGCCTGCGCATCCGTACGACCATATGGAAGGTCCTCTAAGCTAAAAATTTTTTCCTCTCGGAGCCCTGTCTCCAAAATTGATGAATTTTATATGGATCCTAGTTGAAAAGCACCTTCTAAATCCAATGATAGCATCTATTTGGGCCCAATGTGCTCCAAAAATTTACTGCTCCCCTGATTTGAAGAAAAAAGCACAAACAAACTAGGGTTTGTGTCTCTGAATCATGGCTTCAAAAATTCTTCAATGAAGTAGTAGCAGGGAGGCTATGATACCATGTTGGAGTTGATGAAATCCAACTTCGAAGATGCCCAAGATCACTTGCATGCAAAAATTTGTCAAAGAGAAGCCAAGGAAGGAAGAGTGTGGAGCAAGGGAAAAACCCTAAAAGGACATGAGAGACAACCAGCTATGCAAACACAAAAAAATATGTGTTTACAATATGCTAAATTTCTTGTTGTTGTGTAATACAATGAGGGAGAGACCACTTATAGAGGCCTCAAGCAATCTCCTAGAACAAGCTAGAAGACACTAGGAGATAAGTTTGACAACTAAGCATACATCCACATAAGGTCAAAATTCCTCAAACAAGGTGAGAGGATAAGTATGACTTAGAGAGAACAAACTCTCATATTGTCGAGAACTTATAACAAACTCCTAGGCTACAACTAATTAATGAATGAATTTACCTAAGTAAGATTACGTAATTGAATAAATAAATAATTATTCATTACTTACTCTAACACCTGAGTCATAGACAATGGGACCCAAGCTTGTTACTAAAATTCATGATGAAATTAGTGTAACTTATTTCAAATCCAAAGAACCCATGTTAGTAAGATATGTTAGAAGGTATCATACACTAGATCAAATCATTGGAGACAAATTAGATGGAATAATGACAATAAACAAATTGAAAGGTACATGTTTACTTGTGGAGTTTGAACCTAGAAATTTTAAAGATGATTTGGATAATGAAAGTTGGATTGAAGAAATGAATGAAGAAATAGAACAAATAGAGAAGAAATAAAACTTGGAATCTCATTCTTAGACCCAAGGATAAAAATGTAATTGGCACAAAGTGGGTAGATAGAAACAATTAAATGTAAATGGAAAAATATTCAAAAACAAAGCAAGGTTGGTATATAAAGGATATTTTGAAGAAGGTATTGATTATGGTGAAACTTTTGCTCCTACTACAAGATTAGAAGGTGTTAGGACTTTACTAGCATATGCAGCCCATAGAGGATTTCAAGTCTATCAAATGGATGTAAAATCTGTATTCTTGAATGGAATTCTTGATGAGGAAGTCTACATTGAACAGCTAGAAGGTTTTGTAGTCCTAGAAAAAAGGATAAGGTCTACAAATTATATAAGGCATTATATGGTCTCAAGCAAGCTCCTAGAGCTTGGTATGGAAGACTTCATAACTACTTGATACATATTGGTTTCCAAAGAATGAATGATAATAGTAGCATGTATATCAAAGAAGGACTAGATAAGAAGATTGTGTTGGTAGAAATATTTGTTGATGAAACTTTATTCATAGGAAATGATGACTTGTTCAAAGAATTTTCAAAAGAAATGTGTAGAGAATTTCAAATGTCTATATTTGGAGAGATAAGATTCTTTGTTGGATTGTAGATTCAATAGAGGAAATGTGGTATCTACATCACTCAATATATCAAGGAGATACTAAAGAAATTTGAAGTGGAAGATTTAAGACCAGTTGGAACCCTTATGTCTACTGGACATAAGCTTTCAAAAAATGATGATTCAAAAGAGGTAGATCATACTACTTACAAATCAATTATTGGAAAGTTTTTGTATGTAGTGCATATAGGACTTGGTATTGCATTGGCAATTGGTATAGTGGCAAGATTCTTAGAAAATCCCAAAGAAAATCACATGATGAAAGTCAAAAGGATCATGAGATATCTAAAAGGTACTAAAGAATATGGTTTATGGTATGAAATAGGAGGCAATTTGGACTTAAAAGTGTTTATAGACATTGATTGGGTAGGAAGTATTGATGATAGAAAGAGCACTAGTGGTGGAGTATTCTTTCTTGATAAAAGACTAGTGTCTTAGATAACAAAGAAACACAATTGTATCTCTCAGTCCACAATAGAGGTAGAAGATGTGGCAACAACAATCAATTATTCTAATATTATTTGGTTCAATCAACTATTGATAGGTTTTAAGGTAGAGATCATGATCCAGTAGCCATATACTATGACAACAATAGTGCAATCAATATATAATAGAATCCAGTGATGCATACCAAAAAAACAACACATTGCTATAAAATATCATTTCTTGAGAGAATTGGTGCAAGATAAAGAAGTCAAATTGGAATATGTGAATTAAAAAGAACAAATTGTAGACATATTCACCAAGCCATTACCTAAGGATGCATTTCTATATCTAAGAGGTAAGCTAGGGGTCACTCTCCTATCTGAGGCTCACTAAATGAAGTTTAGTGATGCATCAACTAGAGCATTATTGTAGATCAATCAATTGATTCAGAATTGGCAAGGGCATATTAAAAATGAATCTACACTTGAGGTACATTAATATTCACTGATTATTTTCTTTGGCATGAGATGTCAAAGAGGGATAAGTTTACTATCATATCTCATAGAAATTTTATGTTGAGGGAGAATTTTCCATAAAAAGTATTATCAAAGAGGGAGAATCAACTTGGCAGAAGTTCTAGTAGAAAAAAGTTTCCTAACAAAGGGAGAAACTAAAGGCATAAAGAGTTCACACTGAAAGAGGAAATTCTCATAGATGAGAATAAGAATGAAACAAAGGATATGTTCCTTACTTTATTCTTGCTCCAAAATTTCATTGTTTTATAACATGTTGTGTTTCCATCAATGCCAAAGAGGAAGATTGTTGGAACAATTGATTAATAGTGTATTGTATTTGATGTTACATAAAATGTCATATCAATACTAGTTAGTGTATGGTGAGTTCACTAAGGCATTGAAGATAGTTATCTGTGGATCTTGAGTGTTCTAGAGGTTGTTTAGTTCAGAAGGCAGTGTCTACCAAGTTCACTCGGGTGTCAAAGGAAAGATTATAGAAGATGAATATTAATTGAGCTCACTTAGTTAATGAAGGAAATGTTGGATGGAACTAGTGTTAACTGAGCTCACTTGGTTACCAAAGAAACTTTGCAAGTATGTAGTGTTAACCAAGTTCACTTGTTTAACACATAGAAATCATTTCTAAGTTAGTGTCTACTGAGAAAGGTTGGCTAATGAAGGAATTTCTTGTTTTTCCATATTGAGTTCAATTGATTTTTTTGTTGATTCTAGATGACTGAGAAAATGAATATTATTATTGTAAGTTGTATTTGAGTTGACTTGACAATATGAAAGATATAAATAAAAGGTCAAGTTGAGGGATAGAAAGTGTGAGAGTATGAAGTATGTGAATGCATGGAAGATAATTGAATATTTTATGATGTAAAGAAGAAGCGAATTAGAAGAATAAGTGGAATATACTTGTAAAGCTAAAAAGATATATTCAATTAGGAAGGATCAAGTATACAAAATTGAGATCTATAATCAGGAACTTAGTTGCATCCAAATCAAGTCATGTTATTGTTACTGTCTAACCATTGTAGCAATGATCTAAATCTATTAATAGAGTTGGCTTAGCAACTATTTGTAAATCCTCTAACAAGGTGGTAGTTCTATTGAATTGTCTAAAAGGCCTCTAACAAGGCCACTCCTAATAGGATAATTAAATCCTCTAATAGGGTCACAACTAATAGTGTGTTTTATAACCTTTAACAAGGATAGCTCCTAATAGGGCTCACTTTAGAAGAGTGAAAATTAGTAACTAGTTACAATTGGTGGTTTTTCCCAAATTGGATTTCCACTTTAAATATTGGTGTCAAATGTGTTCATGCTATTTCCTTTATGTGTTTGCAACTAAATTAAAGTAATAAGTAATCTCAAATAAAATCTTATGATTTTCATGTTAAGTTTTTGTCGAGCAATTATAGTGTTTACCGAGTTAAAAAAAAATTAGTGTGTTTATTGAGCATTTGCAAAGTTCAATTTTTAGAAAATTATTTTGTAGTAATGTCTAAGGGATCTGGGAGATATTTTTGTGGTAACTAATTCACCCCTCCCCTCTTAATTACTCTTCTTATATTTCCAATGAATAAACCCCTTCCAATTTTTAGTTTTAAAAATAAATTTACAACATTCATCACCTAATTTCCCTCTCAAGATTAAATTCCCATTTGTTAGAATTTGTGAAAACAAATATAAAACTAGAATCTACTAAAAGATATAGATTAATTAATAGGAAATGAAATTGATAGAGTAATAATATGAGCCCAATTTTTGATGTAAGTGCTTAGAGGCATAATAGGTTTAATACTCATGGAATCAACTACCTACCATCCACCTACAATATATATATATGGGTGTTTTCCAAATTTGACTAAACCATGTTTTAAGAGTAGTTAATTCAAAAGTATGACTCAACAATATCCATATTATAATATTATGCAAACTAAATAATTACTCCTACTAAATGATTCCACATAAGTAAACTTAATCGAACAGTGAAATGAAAAATAAACAATTTACTCTAGCACCCCCCTTATGTGCAACTCAAGGTGCACTATAATGAAATATATATCTAATTGGTCCTAAGATGTGGTACATAATAAGTTCAATATGGCCATAATTGCACTTGAGATGGGTTTGGTTCTTTCTACAAATTTTAAGGTGTAGAAGGAATGATGAGAAAGGTCATGTTTTGGGTTATCAATGGGGATAGTAAACTACGAAAGGAAAACCAAGCCAAGGAGGAAAAGTGAGATGAGATTAAGAGTGCAACACATTTTGACAAATAGATGGAGAAAATCAAGTACCTCAAGGAACATTGTGAGAGCATAAACCATGCCTAGCTCCCCTTTTTAGTGTTTTTGGAACCTTTTTAATTATTTGATGGTGTTAAGTTTTATTTGTTGGTTTTTAAACTTCATTTTTGTGTCCTTGACACTATCAAGCTAGTATCATCATTGTTAACTACATTAATCCCCATTATTGTTGGGGTAGCAAGACCTTTGTTTTGGTTAGTAATTTTAGTAGTTTACAATTTAGACTTATGTTAGCTTAAGATCTGGGTGGTTTAAACTATCAGAAGAAATGACATTTTTTATTAGTTTGGGATTCTTTAAGTTCTAGGTGGAACTCTCATCGCTGGGGTTAGAGTTTGCTTCTCTGTTTCTTGGCTGTAATGGGCCAGTGTAGAGATGGTGTTCACTTTCTACTATTTTCTAGGTTTAGGACCCTCTTCCTACCATTTTTAATGAAAAAAAATGCATATTAGGTATCCATGTACAACTAAAAGAATGCAATGTCTCAAAAAGTGCAGAAAGAGGAAAAATTGTATGGAAAAAAATAAAACCTCAAAAGGAGAGAATTGAAAAAAATGATGCATGAATGGAAGCTATATTAAAGACCTCCCCATATACTTCATGAATATACAATATATAATTATGAGAAGAAGAGAGATAGAGTATGCCCTCTTTAACATAGAATTTGGACCCATGGAATATACTCTAGTCTTGATGTAGAAACTATGTCATGACTGAAGAATAATGTTCCTTCCTTTTGGAAGAAACTAATCCAATATTACATCAGTGAAGCCTCCCCAATATAAAGAAAGAAACTTAAAACTATACAGAATCTTAGAAAACTTTTCAAGTGTTGTCATGTAAATGTTGTAGGGTGCATCCTCCAAATCATGTGTGTTAAGGAACTCTACTAAAAAAGACAAGTCAAGATCAATTGAGGATAAATTTAAAACATGTTGTAAAGACTGAAGAGCCTCCTTTAAAGATTAAATGATCTCCTCTAATCATTATGTTGATTGACCTAAACCCTTAGCTTTATGAACACAACCATCATTAAGAAAAATAGATACAATGACAATGGAAGGAGAAGGAATGAATGTCTCAAGAATTTTATCACATGTGAGAATAACCAAGTTCAAGTAGCTAATTTTATCTTTAAATATGAATTAACACTAGACATTTGATTATAATATGCTAAAGAACCCCTAAAATCATCAGGAGAAAATTTGGCAAAGTAGTATATTTGAGAATTGTTGGAATTCTTTAGAATATCTAACAGAGGGGGGGGGGGGGGTTGAATTAGCTATCTAAGGTCTAGATGTACAATTAAAAATTTTCACAACTTAGTGAACCCATATCCATAAAATATTTTTATGAATGCATCCATTAGATCATACAATTTCTTAAACTTCTAGATTATTGTCCTAGGTCAAAAAAAATGCAAAAATATAAACATGAAACATAAAAGATTCAATAAGATATTTCACACAAGGATTTTACATAGAAACCCAATTTCAAAAAAACTATCAATAACATGCTACTAATTCTCACTCTTCTAAAGTGATGCCCTGTGAAAGACCATCCATGTTAAAGGTTACAATACACATTTTTAAATGTGACCAAGTTAGAGGATTTCAATCACCCTGTTAGGAGTGAGCCTTGTTAGAGGAATATAGATCATTCACTCTGAATGTCACCCATTTAAAGGATTTACAAATGACTATTAGGTCAACCTTAATCCAAAGGATTTACCCTAGAATGGTACAATGAATAGAAAGTAATAGTAAGATTTGATTTGATAAAAATTACAACTCACTTTCAGATTATAGAGCTTTTTCTCAATCCTCCGTTCTACTTGGCTTTAACACACTTCAGCTCTAATAGCTCGTTCACCCTTACAAAATTCATACTCTTAAGCCTTCTTTCTTTTCTTTCCAATAATAGTCTCTTCTGTTTGGTCATTGAATGAAGCAATACCTTAGACCTCTTATCTAACTTAAGTTCTTGAACATGACCAACCTTTCTTCTGACCAACCATCTCTATAAATAGAAAATTATGATATTTTTCTATTCAACATCTATCGTGCATTTTAGGGTTAGGTAGGATTAGGTAGGATTCAATGGATCTACCCATCATTTTATTTATGTCTATTATAGAAACTACTTCTTCAATCCTCTTTGAATTCAGCTCAAAATAGTTTACCATGAAGTCTGTGCCACCAAATTATCATAGTTATCTTCCACATGCTTCACAAAATTCAAGAATTTTTTTTTTTTTGGATTAGATTCATCAAATCTACAATTTTACATGAATACTGGCACTTAGCATCAATATGTTGTAACTTGGCTTCCAAAATATTCCTCCACTCATCTTCATCTAGATCACTTGGAAAACACTAAAGTTTATAGGTGCTCAACATCAACTAAAATTTACTCAACTTACACCATACCACTTGACATACATTGAACTTTCACTTTGCTTGAATCCAACTAATTTTCTACTTGGCTTGTAGTAACTTTTCTTAGCACCTACTACCCACTCAGTCAAGCTTGGCAGACTCAATTCTTCGTTCTTGTTCTTCTGTACTTAGTCAATGTATCCAACCTTTTCAGCCTTAAGTAGATAATCAATATACTATAACATTATTGTCTTAACTCATCTTTGTACTCCTTTTTCTTACCATAACTTAACCTTTCCTCTAGGTGCTTTTGTTATCTCATTTGATCAAAACCTCTTCATCAATCAAACAAATAATTGTGCTCAAATCAAATAGGCAATTATCTTACCAACAAGTACCAGGTTTGACATCGGTGACAAAATAATGATGAAACACATTCTCATACTTATGTTAATTTTTTTCCAACAATCTCCCTCTTTAGCATTGATGGAAAACCATACCAAAAAGAAAATAATTCCTTATATTGAAATATCTCCCTCTATTAGTAGCTTTCATCTTCTGCATAGGCTAAAAAATTCTACTGTAATCAATAGATAATCAACTCATTCTTATGACTCCCTCTTTCTAATATTCAGGTATCTCTGTATTATTATGATCTTATATCTCCCTTAGCACTATCTCCCTCTTACTAGGTATATGTATGTCTTTTAGTCATATCTCCCTCTATAGTAATCATCCATTACACTGATGAGACATATTAATGTCTTCTTTGTGCTTTGTCAAAAAAAATTCCAAAACGTTTGTGTAAATATCCTATCAACTTATGCTAGAGACATCTAGAACTTACTAAACTTAGGGGTAGTGTGTATGACACAATTTACTTAATATTACACATAGAATGTAATATTTCATATCAATATCTTAAGCTATGTTCTAATATCTAAATAAGAGTAGGAATGTTATCTTGGAAATATATTCTAGATGTTTCTAACTTTCAGAAAAATGAAGAGTGACACAAAGGGTGGTGATTACTACATTAAAGGAAGAGGATGATGGAGACCAATCATGGTAAGGGAAATCATAGTTTAGTTGCTATGGATTAGTCATGTCTATAGAGGAGTTACTATTCCAAAAAATATAGGAGATACAACTTGCTATATTTCTTGCAAGTTGTTATGCTATTGCTTAGTAAAAAATGTACTATGTCATGGTTGATCTTCCACCTTTTCTGATGATGTCTATTCAAGAATTTTATGTAATGTTTTTAATAAGTATCCAATCCTCTATATAATGGATTTGGATCATCTTAGTAAGCTGAGGAGAAAATAGACAAAGCTGGTTTAATATTCAAAAGTTACTCTTTTTATGTTCTTTATGAATTATTTAGTTGGTGTAACCAAAGAAAGATTTTAATGAAAGAGTGATTTTGGAATAATTGTTGTGTTCATAGTTATTTGAAACCAAGCAAAGCGGCCCACTTTGGAGGTGGAATAGATTTAGGTAGAGTAGATTCATTCTTTGCAATTTCTTTTTTTCAAGATATATTTACTGTATTAGTGCTCCAGCATTATTACTATAAAAGTTCCTACAACACTTGTAGAAAATGATCATGGTGGATGTTTTGAGTTCTTAACTAGTTTAGGTTCATTTTTTAAAGCTTTCTATAGTTACCTATTATCAGCCCAAGTGTGATTACTATTTTTTAATAGTAGTATAGATTCTTTTCATGCATTTGACTTTCTTGCAGCATAGGTGTTAAGACTTAAAGGAACTTAGTACACATATCGTGTTGAACCATTTCAAGTCCTATGTCCCTAGGTTGACAATTTAGTTGTATTTCATGATGGAATAGGTAGTGTTCAAAATAGATATAGCATCCTTGAGAGATAATGGTGTGATTATCTTCATCTATTATGAAACTATACATTTTTGACATCATTGCTAGGGAATTGGCAGTCTAAAAACCAATGGAGAGGACCTTAGTAATGCCCTAACCAAAATCTTGGTAACCAAAAATTATCACCTCCAGTCCAACAACTTGTAATATGCAACCTCTTGTAGTAAATAATGCTAATCTTAAGCTGACCCAATTGCCTACACAACCTTAGCCAAATCCAAATAACCAACAGCCACAACAACCCATGTATTCTACTAATTCTCAACAATATCTTGCTTAGGCTCTAAATGTTGCAAATATACATTTGAGATCTAGTACAACCCTAACAATTCCTAAATTGCCTCTCATAACTAAAATACCAAATACTCCTACAACATCAGTACCACCAACTTCTCTGCCACAAATGGTTGACCCAACCAATATAACTAGCTCAATTCAAACTAAAATAGTAGTTGAACCTCATTTTCCACAAAAACTCATACAAAGTAAACCTACATAAATAGAGGAACAATCCTTTGACGTCATTGATTAGCTAAAGAACATGCATGTCCAAATTCCTTTATTCCAAGCTATTGAAGATATTACTATATATGGCAAAGCCATTAGAGAAGCCTATCTGAAAAAGGTTGGGAGAAAGGAAAAGGACCTAACTATAGTCCATGTTATAGGACAAGTGGCTAATATAATGTTAGGAAAATTGGTTATTACTAAATATTCTAGTCTAGGAAGTCTAGTTGTGAATGTGATTATAAATGACTAGTCTATTAAAAATGCCTTGATTGATCTTGGTGTTGCTATAAATATGATAACCAAGGATACTATGAAAAATCTAAATATAGAAGGATTAAGGGCTACCCCAAAAATTCTAGAACTTATAGATTATTCTACTATCACTCCTAATGGAATGATAGAAGACATAGTAGTAACCCTAGACTCTTTAGAGTATCCTATAGATTTCATGATTATGTCCCAAAAATCAACTTAGCTGGTTACCCTATCATTTTAGGATGACCATGATTAGCTACAACCGATGCAAATATAAGTTGTAGGTTAGGGAGCATGACCATATCAAATGGATAGGAAAAAAATAAATTTGTCCTATATCCTCCAGCACAACCCCAACTAGATTAAATCACACCTATATGGCCAGATTTAGCAGATGGAGAGGAAAAGTTAAACTCTATAGCACAACTTATGATGTTATATATATAGTCTTTTCTAAAGCTAGAGGAGGAGGATTATGTAATTTAGAGTATTTTTAATAATACTTGTGTGGTAGAAAAGGATGTATTAGATAGTTCTATGTTGGAACTAACTACATACGAGGAATGTAATGAAAATTGTTTTTTTCCCAAGGAGCCAGACATTATCCATCAACTATTACCATGTGAACTAGATACAAGTCTAATCTCTAAAGCTACTATGGTTGATCTCAAAACTATTGTTGAGTTGTCAAAAGGTCATAATCTCCATGTCAATAACAAACTGCCTCTCAAATAGATGAAACTATTAATAGAGCTTCTTCAAAAACATGAAAAGGCTTTTACTTAGGACAGTGGGGATATGAAAGGGTTAAGTACTACATTATGCACTCATAGAATATATATCAATGAAGAGTGTGTACCACTCCATCAACCCTAAAGGAGGATTAATCCACCACTCAGAGAAATAGTTAAAACTCAACTACAAAAGTTTCTTGATGTTCATTTTATATACCCTATATCTGATAGTAGATGGGTCTCACCTCTGGTCATAGTACCCAAAGAGGGAGGGAGATGGCAAATTTGTAGATTACAAAGAATTCACTCTGGCTGATAAGAAATATTTTTCTTTTTTTGATGGGTACATTGGTTATAATTAGATAAGTATAGCTCCAAAAAATCATGATAAAACCATATTTACATGCCCATCAGATACTTTTGCATATTTTGTCTTGCTATTTGGCCTGTGTAATGCTCTCACAATATTTCAAAGAGTTGTAATCAATATATTTGTTGATATATCATATGACTACATGGAAATATACACAAATGATTTCACAGTGTTTGGAGTCACCTTTGAGGAAGCCTTGATGAATCTTGAAAAGGTTCTTGTTTGATGAAAAGAACATAATCTATCACTCAATAGTGAGAAATGTTTCATGGTCATAAAGGAAGGAGTGGTGCTTGTTAATTTTATATCAGCTGTAGGGATACAAGTGGACCCAACTAAGATAGAGGTAACTCTAAAATTGCCCATACCTACAAAACCAAAGGATGTAATATCTTTTTTAGGTCATGCTGGCTATTGTAGGTTTTTCATAAAAGATTTTAGTAAAATAGCTAGTCCTTTGTATACACTATTGACTAAAGAAGTTGAATTCATTTGGACACTTGCATATAAAGAAGCCTTCCTATAGCTTAAGAAACTCCTCACCATAGCATCCATTCTAAAGGGACTAGATTGGTCAATTCCATTTCATATCCATACTGATGCATTAGATTATGTTGTAGGTGTTGTATTAGGACAAAAGCCTGCTAACCTTAAGAATAAAAATCTACTATATTAGTAAAAGCCTCCATGGTCCTAAACTAAAATACAAAATAACTGTGAAAGAACTTTTAGCTGTAGTTTATGCATTGAACAAATTCAGGCATTATGTAACTAGATATCCTATTTTTATTCATACTAACCACTCAGCTATAAAGTACTTAATGAAAAAACTAGCTGTAATTGGTAGATTTGCAAGATGGTTCTTGTTGTTGCAGGAATTTGATATTACCATTGTTGATAAGCTAGGCAAGTCCAATGTAGTTATTCATTACTTGTCTAGATTGCACATTGCTAATGAAGATCCCACTCCAATTTAAGATACCGTTCAAGATGAGCATTTGTTCCATGTAGCAACTCATACTGTTAGGATAAACCATAGACAGAAATAAAAACTGCATGAAAATATAACCAATAATAGAAAATAATAGAACACACAAAAATGAACACAAGGCACCAAGATTTAATGTGGTTCACCCAATCCCTGGGCTACATCCACCAAACAGCAAGTCTAATCTTATTACAATCCAGTGATTACAACCTGATTACATTCTGTAATCCCTTACAACTCAATACCGCTGCAAGAACCAATTTCGCATCACAACAATATGAAAAATACCCAACCCTAAGCCCTTTTATACAAGTATTAAACCGCTTCAAGGTTATAACATGTGAGCCATATGTCGGCCATAATAGCTGAAGAGGAGTTTAGTTTCTCCCTTGTTACAACCTTTGTCAACATATCTGTTGGATTGTCATTGGTATGTATCTTCTCTAGCTTTAACTGTCCATCCTCCAAAACTGACCGAATGAAATGGTACCACAACTCTATGTGTTTGGTCTTAGAATGCAGAGCTGAATTCTTAGCAAGATGAATGGCACTCTAACTATCTGTAAACAAATAATTATCCTTCTGAGGATGTCCCAATTCTTCCAAGAATAACTGAAGCCATATCATCTCCTTGGCTGCCTTTGTAGCAGCAACATACTCTGCCTCTATAGTGGATAAAGCATTAATCTTCTGTAACCTAGAAACCCAGCTCACGGCTGCCCCACCAATAGTAAAGACATAACCTGTAGTACTCTGCCTGGTATCAATATCCCCTACCAAATCTGAGTCAACATAGCCCTATAAATTAGTAGTAGAGCTGCCAAAGTGTAAACACTTATTGGATGTCCCTCTCAAATATCTGAGAATCCACTTGACAACATTCCAATGCTCAAATCCTGGATGACTCATATACCTGCTAACGACTCCCACTGCATGTGCAATATCTGGCCTAGTGCATACCATAGCATACATCAAACTTCCTACAATTGAAGCATAGGTTACCTTGGACATCTTATCCTCCTCTTCCTGTGTCTTGGGACACATCTCCTTAGTCAATTTCAAATGACCAAGTAAAGGTGTGCTGACAGATTTAGCATTCTCCATACAGAAATGTTGCAACACCTTCTCAACATAATTAGCCCAAGATAGTGTTAAAGTTCTATTCGTCCTATCTCTGCAAATCTTCATACCAAGGATTTGTTTTGCTGCCCCCAAATCCTTCATAGAAAATGCATGTGCTAACTGGCATTTTAGCCCCTTAATATGATCCATGTTAGACCCAGCTATAAGCATATCATCAACATATAGACATAAAATAATGTAGCTATCATCATCCAACCTCTTAAAATAAACACAATAATCTGAATGCAACCTGTTATATCCATGCTCATGCATAAAACTTTCAAATTTCAGATACCATTGCCGAGGTGCTTGCTTCAAGCCATATAAAATTTTCTTCAATTTGCACACTAAGTTCTCCTTACCTTTGACCTCAAAACCCTATGGCTAATCCATATATATTTCTTCATCCAAATAACCATGAAGAAAGGCTATTTTAACATCCATCTACTCTAAATGCAAATCTTCAGTAGCCACAAGACTTAAAACAGTACGAATAGAAGTCATTTTAACAACAAGAGAAAATATCTCATCAAAATAAATTCCCTTTTTCTGTGCAAATCCTTTTACAACTAACCTGGCCTTAAATCTTTTCTTACATCCTTCCTCTTCTTTCAACCTGTAAACCCACTTATTCTGTAAAGCCTTTTTACCCACAGGCAACTTGTACAAATCCCATGTCTTGTTTTTTAGCAAAGAGTCCATTTCATCTTTCATTGCAGACTCCCACTAAATCTTACTATCCACCTACACAGCTTCATCATAAATTTTAGGTTCACCAGCATCAGTAAGTAAAATAGAATACAAAGAGGGAGAAAACCTTTGTAGAGGTCTAATTTGCCTTGTTGACCATCTAACATTTACTGGTGTGTGTGGTATTTGTTGTTGCAATTGTTGCACATCATGAGGAATGGCTGGAACATCAGCTTTTGGAGTATCATCTAGCACTACATAATCATCTTCTTTCTTCTCATGTTGTTGCAACATATCTTTGTACAACACTTTGTCATTGAATATGACATCCCGACTTTTAACAATTTTAAGATTTTCAAAATTCCAAAGCCTATAACCAAATTCATTAATGCCATATCCAACAAAGACACATTTCTTTGATTTAGCTTCTAGCTTGGTTCTATTTTCAAAGTCTATATGAGCAAAAGCTTCACAACCAAAGGTCTTGAGAAAAGAATAACTCACCTTCTTACCAGTCCATGCTTCCTCTAGAATACCACAGCCCAAAGGAGTAGAGGGACCTCTATTAATCAAATATACTGTAGTATTGATAGCCTCTACCCACACGTGTAAGGGCAACCCAACATGCAACCTCATGCTCCTTGCGTGCTCCATTATAGTCCTGTTCATGCGTTCAACCACTCCATTTTCCTGTGGAGTCCTTGGAACAATTTTTTGTCTACGAATACCATTAGTGGAGCAATAATCTTCAAATTCATGACTGTAATACTCACCACCATTATCAGATCTGAGACATTTTAATTTCTTACCAGTCTCATTTTCAACCAAGCATTTCCATTTCTTAAAAGTTTGAAATACATCAGATTTCTGTCTAAGCAAATAAACCCATACTTTTCTAGTTGCATCATCAATAAATGTAACATAATTATGAGTGCCACCAAGGGAAGATACCTGAGCCGGTCCCCATACATCTGTATGCACAAGCTCTAATATCTCCTTTTTCTTTTCCTTCCCTGTCTTTACAAAACTCACTCTCTTTTGTTTTTCATACACACAACTTTCACAAAAATCCATATTCACACATTTTAGACCTGGTAAAACTTTCTTTGAATGAAGTACTTTCATACCTTTCTCACTCATGTGCCCAAGTCTATTGTGCCACAACGTTGTATCAGAATCTACAACAGCTATTTGTTCTCCCTGCTCAACTGCAGCAATTGTTCTTGAACATTCATTTTTCTCTGAAACAATCAAAGTAGAAGAAACAATATGACCTGTAAAAAGATATAAGGTGCCTACTTTCACACCTTTTGCTACTACAAGGGAACCTTTTGAAACCTTTCAATTTTTATCATTAAAAGTAACTACACAACCCTCATCACCGAGTTGCCCTGCTGAAATTAAATTCCTACTTAGTTTTGGAACATGTCTTACCTCATGTAGTAGCCAATGATTCCCATTCTTCAACTTAATCTTAATTTTTCCCTTTCCAACAATCTGACAGGGTTCATTATCTCCCAAATAAACAAGCCCAAAATCCCCTTGGACATAATCAATGAAATAACCTCTATGAGGTGTAGCATGAAATGAAGCACTAGAATCTAAAACCCATGAATCATCAACACTCTCTAAAGATAGAAGCAAAGCATCCTCTTTGGATTTGTTACTTAACACATTTTCCTCCTTGTCTCCATCTGATTTATCTCCTTTATTTTTCTTTCAATTCCAGCAATCTTTCTTTTTGTGCCCTGGTTTCCCGTAGTACTAGCAATCATTTGGTCCTCTCGATTGAGACCTCTTCCCCTTTGACTTTCCTCTTGATTTCCCATGATTTCCAGAGTTACTTCCTCTTTTAGTCATTCTGCCCCTACTTTGTGCATTTAAAGAACTTCCTGATGTAGATCCACTTGAGGATTTCCCACGAGTTTCCTCACTTAAAATAACACTGATCACATCATCATATTTTAGGGTACTAGATCCAGGAATAGAATTGCTCACAGCCATTACCAAGCCATTCCAACTTTCAGGTAAAGAACACAAAATCAAGAGAGCCCTAATTTCTTTATCAAAATTGATACCCACAAAAGATAATTGACTAGTAATAGTATTAAACTCATTTAAATGATCTGCAATAGATCCACCTTCTGCCATTTTCATATTAAATAAACACTTCATGAGAAATACCTTGTTTGAAGTGGAGGGCTTTTCATATAGTGTTGCTAGGGTTTTCATCAAATCTTCTGTCATCTTTGCTTTTGTAATATTAAATGCCATTGATGGTGCCAAGCATAACCGAATGCTTCCAAGTGCCTTTCTGTCCAAGAGATCCCATTCAACCTCTGACATAGTTCCCTGATTCTTGGCTTTGCCTTCCAACGGCTTCCATAAATCCTTTTAATATAGATAGTCTTCCATTTGCATCTTCCATAATTGGAAGTTCTGCCCATTAAACCTGTCAACCCTCAGCTTACCCTCATCTGCCATCGCTCCCACTCAACCGTGAGACTCCCACTTAACCGTGAGACTTTCCTACAGAGGATAACTGAAAGACAACCTCGCTCTGATACCAGTTGTTAGGATAAACCACAGATAGAAATAAAAACTACATGCAAATATAACCAATAACAAAAAATAATAGAACACACAGAAATGAACACAAGGCACCAAGATTTAACGTGGTTCACCCAATCCCTGGGCTACATCTACCAAATAGAAAGTCTAATCTTATTACAATCCAGTGATTACAACCTGATTACAATCCGTAATCCCTTACAGCTCAATACCACCGCAAGAACCAATTTTGCATCACAACATAATGAAAAATACCCAACCCTAAGACCTTTTATACAAGTATTAAACTGCTTTAGGGTTATAACATGTCAGCCATATGTTGGCCATAATATGTCGGCTACCATGTCGGCCATGGCCCAAAATTTTTTTTTGGGGCGATGCCCCGAACCTCACTATTTATGAAGTATGTACAGTACTTTCCTGATCAGTCACCACAATCTAACACATACACCATGGGATGCAAACATAGAAAACTATCTTGCTGCAAATAGAATGCCCCTACACTTCTCTCAACAAGATAGGAGGAAGCTTGCAGAGAAAATTTTTTATTATTCATGGATAGATAACAATCTCTTCTTTACTGGAACAGATCAGATCATGATGGGATGTGTTAGGGAGGATGAGATATATGACATACTACATGCCTATCATGATGAACCATGTAGAGGCCATTTTGCAAGAAAAAGAATAGCACTGAAGGTACTTACAACTGGATATTATTAGCCAACATTACATAAGAATGAAGCAAATTATACAACCAAGTGTGACAAATACCAAAGGATAGGTCGACCAACCAAGTCAGATGAGATGCCACTCAATCCACATATTGTTATAACACCCTTTGACAAGTGGGGTATGGGCTTCATAGGTCCAATTGATCCACCATTAAATGGAAAATCCTACATCTTAGTATGCATGGATTATTTAACTAAATGGGTGTAAATCAGGGAAATGAAAAATGCAAGAGATGAGAAATTAGTTGAATTCTTATATGAGGAAATATTCACATTCTACAGAATTCCTAGAGAACTTGTCACACATCAAGGAGACCAGTTCATATCAAACCTAATCATTGAAATTATGAGAGAATACAACATAAGGCACCAAAAATCTAGTCCTTATCAACCTCAGGAAAATGGGCAAGCAGAGGTCACCAACAGAGAAATTGAGGCCATTTTGACCAACATAACTATGCAAATAAATAGGAAGGATTGGAGCAGCAAGTTAACTGAAGCTATCTAGGCATACCAAACTGCATGGAAGAAAACAAGTGGATTCACTCCATTTGAACTTGTGTGTGGAAAAATAGTAATTTTGCCTATTGAATTTTAACATAAAACACTATGCACTACTTTGGAATTAAACTTCAATCTTTGTGTATCACAAGAAGAGAGACTTCTCCACTTGAACTCACTGGATGAAATGAGAAAGATAGCTTTGAAAAGATAGAGATCATTCAAAAATAGAAAAAGAAGTGACATGATGCACATATTAGTAATAAACAATTCCAAGTGGGATATTGGGTTCTCCTAAATGATTCTCATTTCAAGGAGAATCTAGGAAAGTTGCAGACTCGGTGGCTAGGGCCTTATCAAATTTAGTATGTATTTGATAATGGAGTAGTCCAAATAACAACCATTGATCCTATCTAGTTCAAATTGCTTATAAATGGCCATAGGTTGCACCTCTATCATAAAACATAGACCAAAGATGAGTTCCTATAGTAGTTCCAACTAAATAGTTTACCAACTCCTATAGACACAATTCCTATAGTGGGGGGTGCAAACCTTTTTCTTGTAGCTATACCATGAAAAACCTTCAATGAGAACTCATAATAAAACCTTATTTAATCTGACATCCATTCTTTCATTAATTTTCCTTTTTCTTCATATCAACTCATCTGATTTCTTTATCTACCATCCACTCACACTCCATGTCACTCAATTTTTTTTTTATTACTTTCAATAAAACATACTATCAGCACCTTTTCTGCGATCACTAGACTTTGCCACCTTATCAATTTTCATGTAGAAGTACAGTCTAAAATTCTTAGGTACAACATTTCTACTCTTTATTTATTTTTAGTGATTAGGTTTTGATATTTATATATAATACTATATTAAATTTATCGTATAAGCCTTAAGCTAGTTTTTCATTCCTATACCAAAATTTTTAGGTGTGGACACTTGTCAAAATTTAGTAGGGGTCTAAGAAAGTGTATTAATTTCCAAATTTTATCTTCACATCACCTTAGTCATCTCCATGTCACCTTAGTCATGTCCATGTTATAGGTTTTACTTTGGTGGTGGTTTGATTTTAATTTTAAAATATTTTTGTATCTACCGTACCTTTTCATTGCAATTTTGGTAAAGATCTCCTATGTTTGACATGACTAAAAGGACTATGGTTGAATATGAGAAAACTTATAGTTAAAACTTGATACCCTTCATAATTAATTGCATTATTGTTTTACATGCCAAATATAATGGAGTCTTGTTAAGAGATTGTGGTATTAACATTTCTTAGAAAGATCAATTTGAAATTATGAGAAGAGGGTATTTGCAAAAGTGTTAAGGGGTAAAACATATTAGGGTGGTAAGAATAGAAAAATTTAAGGCTAGGCATATTTAAGATGGGAGGATAGTTTTTGAGACATGAGTTGGTTGTTCATCTAGTTAACTGAGCTCAACGAAGAAGTAGCAATGGAGTTTATGAGGACATTTGATGAAGGGGAAGCCACAGTATGGTGACTAATACTAATTTCTACTAAGGAGTAGATAGTAGAAGTCACATGACTACAAGCTAATATGGAGCATTATTCGAATAAACATGATGCCAAGTTGTCATAGGTGCAATTCTCTTAGTTGGGTGATCCTCTACTAGAAATTTCAAAGAAAGGGTGTAAAAGACTCTCTTTCCCGGCTCAATATCTAGAATTAGCAACCCATATCATTAGGTATTTGATTTGTGAAGGTATGTTTTCAAACTTGCATGCTCACCATTTTTAGCTGCTCAATTGTCTAAGACATAACATTCAAGTTAATCTCTCAAATTTCCTTTATAATATGTTGTGTATTAGCATTGAAGAAACCAAGAAAGGAAATTAAAATTCTATTTCTCATCATGCCCCCATAAAAATTTTAGTTAAAAGGTCTCTTAGGGATTGCTCCCCTACATCGTGCATAGAATTTGTTAAATTTAAAACCTTGCAACCTCAAGCCAACCCTATTCTGCAAAATTTAGGGAATGAGAAAAAAATTGTAGAGCCTAGTCAGAATCCATCTGAAATAGAAAAAGAACTAGTATTACCCTCTCCTGATGAACTAGTTGAGCCTATTTTAAAGGGTGATATACCTAGCTCTTCCAAAGACAAAGGCAAGCATAAGGTTGGTAAAGAGATCCCTAATCATGAAAAGGAAGCCCAAAATCCTTCTATTAAAGTGACAAAGAGAAAAAATTATATTCTTATAGCAACCACTCCTATAGCGTCTACCCAAGTAGCACCTAAATCAAAGTGGTCCCACAAAAAAATAGAAGTTAAAGAGGTTCCTATGCATTGAAGCCCTCGTATGCTAGCTCAAGTATCCCCAGTTTCCACTAAAAACCTAAATGCTTCAATTTCAAAATCTCAGAGAGAATTAGTGGTTGAGAATATTCTAGATGATGCTCCTATACAATTAGAACCCCAAAATGTGGAAACAAATGAAAATGAGCCTATTAATGAAATGTCATAGGGAAATCAGGAAATGTGCAAGTTGAACTCTACTGTTGTCTTAGAAAAAGCCCCTGAAAATGATTAACCTACTTTGCCACCTGTCCCTATATATTCTATTTTTTCTATCATGCACAATTACTTCTAGCAAGTTGCTAAGGAACAAAAGAAGAAATCTATGGCTCAAGAATTCCCCTCATCTAAAATTCAATCTATATTATTTGGTCTGTACAATCACTTCATTTTTCAAAAGTCCTTCTAGAGGAAAGAAAGAGATGAAATGTAGTAAGTAATATTTGACAAAGATAAGAAAATTGAGTCACTAAAAGAGAAACTTGAGAAACATAAATGAATAAAGTTAGCTGATTAGTTAATTTCCTATAGGCCACCATCGAGGAAGTATTCCATTTTTTTGAAGGAGCAATTTTTGCCATTTCAACTAATGATGACAATAAGGGATATTGTTTGTGAATTTAAAAATGCTCAAGATTTCTACAATGTGTATCAAACTTTTCCTTCATGGTAGAATAATTTTTTATGTGAACTTTATTTACATAATTTCACATGAGACAAAGTGGAACTCTCTACTTTACATAGGGGATGTTCACCTCAAAGCTTTAATTTTCTAGATGCACAATGAGACAAATTATGATAGGTAGTTAAATTCCTATAAAGATATTGAGAAATCTAAACCATTATCACTACAAGTTGAATCATGCAAGCCTAATGAACTTCTAAAAGACTAGTTTAGACTAACCTATGGGAAAACAAAACTAGAGATCAGTGACAAAGTGTTTGTAGAAAGAAAAAAGGATTATAGAGATAACTAGAAACTTCCAAACTTTACACAATAAAGAGCTATTCTAGGGCTTAGGAACTAATGGAACCAACTGCAAGAAGCTTTCAAAAATGTAGAGCCACACAACCCTATTAATTATGAGGTAGTTGTCAATAGGGTGGCCAAGTATATACAACTTGGAAGGAAAATTAAAAAGGAACTCTAGATGCCATTGAATTTTTAGCCTCCTACCCTTCTTTGGCTTCTTTATGGTAATGATGGTACCAAACTAGATCCATTGGTTGAGGAAAACATGGGTGAACACTAGAAGTGCACCAGAGGATTCTTCTACACTTTTAGAAATGGAAAGGAAGGGAAAACTATAGTGGGAGACTTTAGAACTACGAAAAGGAAGTATAATGCTAGAGGACAAGCATTTGAATGGGGGGGGGGGGGAGGGGGGGGGCAAATAATGAGGCATATTAATGTCTTAATTTTGATATAGTTTTCATAATTTGGACTTACTCTTTGTGATTTTTCAAAAACATTTCCAAAATATTTGTGTAAATATCTTGTGAACTTATGCCAGAGACAGCTAGAACTTACTAAATCTATGGTTAGTATTTATGACATACTTTGCTTAATATTATACATAGAATGTAGTATCTCATATAAATATCTTAAGACATGTTATAATATCTTATTAAGAGTAGGAAAGTTGTCTTGCATATATGTTCTGGATATTTTTGACTTTTAGGAAAATGAAGCACGACACAAAGGGTGGTGATTACTATATTAAAGGAAGAGGATGATGGAGAACGATCATGGAAAAGGAAAGTGTAGTTCAATTCCTATTGATAAGTTTTTCCTAAAGAGGAGTTACTATTCCAAAAAATCTAGGAGACACAACTTGCTATATTTCCTACAAGTTGTTATTCTGTTGCTTAGTAATAAATGTACTATGTCATGATTGATCTTTTTCCTTCTTTTCTGGTGATGTTTGTTCAAGACTTTTATGTCATGTTTTTAATAAGTATGCAATCCTTTATATAATGGATTTTGATCATCTTTTTAATCTAAGGAGAAAATAAACAATTCTTGTTTAAGATTTAGAAGTTACTCTTTTTCTATTCTTCATGAATTATTCAATTGATGTAATCAAAGAAGGATTTTAATGAAAGGGTGATTTTGGAATACTTGTCATGCTCATAGTTATTTGAAACCAACCAAGGGGGGCCACTTGAGAGGTGGAATAGATTTAGGTAGAGTAGATTCATTCTTTTCAATTTCTTATTTTCAATGTAGATTTACTATATTAGTCCTCTAGCATTGTTACTATGAAAATTCTTGTAGCACTTGCACAAAATGATCATGGTGGATATTTTGAGTTGTTAACTAGTTTAGGTTCATTTTCCAAGGCTTTCTATAGTTATCTTTTGTTAGCCAAAGTGTGTTTACTATTTTGTAACAGTAGTATATATTATTTTCATGCATTTTACTTTCCTATAGCATAGGTGTTAAGACCCTTAAAGGAGTTTAGTGCACATATCATGCTAACCCATTTCAAATCCTATGTCCCTGCGTTGACAACTCAAGTGTATTTCATGATGGAATAGGTAGTCTTTAGAATAGATATAGTAACCCCTAGAGATAATGGTGTGATTATCTTCATCTATTATGAAACTATACATACACTATCTCCCTTTGAGTAGATATTCCATGTTCCTCCCTTGTTCTCAACGTGTTTGGTATTCTGTAGTTCTCATCAATAGACAATCAACTCATCCTTATGACTCCTTTCTAATATTCAAGTATCTCTTTACTATTTTGTTCTTATATCTCCCTCAGCACTATCTCCCTCTTACTATGTATATTTATGTCTTTTAGTCATGTCTCCCTCTGTAGTAATCATCAGTTACACTATCTCCCTCTAAGTAGATATTACATGTTTCTCCCATATTCTCATTGTGTTTGGTATTTTGTAGTTCTCCCTTTCTCTATTTCTCCCTCTTTGACAACAATGCCAAAGACTTGTCATCTCAATATTTAGATATTATCACTTTTAGTTTCTCCCTCTCTCACCTTACTTGTGACTAATCAACTATTTCATCTCTTTGATTACTTTAGGAAACTCTTAAAGTAAGATCCATTGCATCAATGTGTAACATATGTCAATCATCTCAGTTGATGCAGAATACTACTCATGCTTCTAAAATACTCATAAGCATTCTTAGGTAATTCTTTAGTGAAGATATTAGCTATATGCTCTTTTGTATTCACATATTCCATCTTCACCTCTTTGTCTTGAACTCTCTCAAGTAATGATACTTGATTGCAATATGCTTAGTCTTTGTATGCATCACATGATTCTTTGATATATTTATAGAACTTGTATTATCACAATAAAATATCAAATGTTCAATTATTTCTTCCTTCATACCTTTTAGTCCATATAATCAACACAATGTTTAATCCACACAATGTGTGTACAATTTACTACAACAACAACATATTCAACTTTAACAATAGATTGAGATATGCAATCTTGTTTCTTGCTAGTCCATATAATCAACCTTTTTCCTAAGAAAAATTCTCCTCCACTAGTGCTCTTTTTGTCATCAATATTTCCACCTCATTTAGTATCAATGTGGGCTCTCAACTCAAACTTTTCATTTTTGTAGTTTAGACCATAGTCTTATGTTCCTTTTAGATATCTCATTATTTTCTTAATAGACATCAAATGATTCTCTTTAGAATTAGTAGAGAATCTTGCAACTATCCCAATAGAAAATGCAATATGAGGTCTACTATCCACTACACATTACATTTTGCCAATCATAGACTTGTACAATGTTTGATTCACCTCAATTGAATAATCATTCTTTGACAACTTATGTCCTATCACCATAGGTGTGGTTACTGACTTGGAATCTTTCAATCCAAAAGTTTTTCGTATCTCCTTTACATACTTAGACTAAGTGATGTATATACCATATTTCATCTGATGTACATGCAAACCCACAAAGAACTTGATCTCTCCAAACATAAACATCTCAAATTCTTTCTTCATTTTATTTTCAAAGGCTTTACATAAAGTATCTTGACCTCCAAATATGATATCTTCAACAAAAATTTCAGTAGTAGAATACCTTTGCCTTTTTCTATCTTCAAGTATAGATTGATGTTACAATCAGTCCTCTTAAATCTGATCTTCACAAGATAATTGTGAAGCCTTTCATACTATGCTCTTGGTGCTAACTTTAAACCATATAAAGCTTTGTATAGTCTACATACCATGTTTTTGTTGTTCATATCAAAAAATCCTTTTAATTGTTCTATATAGACCTTTTTCTTTCAATATGTTATTTAAAAATGCAAATTTAACATCCATTTGATAAACTTTGAAACCTTGCAATGCAGAGTTCTTACTCCTTCTAATCTTGCAATAGGGGTAGACGTTTCTCCATAGTCTATTCCTTCTTATTGTGCATATACTTGCAAACTAATCTTTCCTTATTCCTTATGACTTTACCATTTTCATCTAGCTTGTTTCTATAAACCCACTTGGTGCCAATCTCATTTTTTATCTTTTGGTCTAGGAACTAGAGTCCATGTCTTGTTTTTCTCAATCTATTCAATCTCTTTTTTCATGACTTTACTCTAGTTCACATATTCTAAGGAATCTTTCACTATTTTTGGTTCATGCATGCTAATAAAATATGTATCATTTATCAACTTGTTCCTTGTCATTGGTCTTGCATCTTTATCTCCAATAATTTGTGTAGCAGGGTGATGTCTTTTGACATACTTTGATAATCTTGGTTCTGCTCTATTTTCCTCATTAGGTCTATCAATTTTTTAATCACTATGTACTTCTCTATTAGGTAATTCAATATCTCTTTCATGTATGATAATCTCATAATCAAAATGTACATCAGCTTCAGTCTACAACTCAGTTCTTGAATGCAACTCGACATTCATTGTATGTGACTCAAAAGTCACTAAAACTTGCTATTAATTTGCTACTTGATTTACAACATCTTCATTAGTAGGCATACCTTCATAGAAGTATTTAAAAGATTTTCATTCCTCTAGTTCCTTCATAGATTCAACCTCATGTACCTCTATATATTCATCAAATTTTACATTTGCACTTTCCACAATTTTGTTAGTGTTAGTATTTAAACACTTATAAGCTTTACTTCTTGTGGAATAGCCAAAGAATATACCTTCTTCACTTTTTGCATCTAATTCACCATTCCTAAAATCTTTGAGAGTATAACACTTTCTTCAAAATACATTAAAATATTTTACATTGGGTGTATATCTATACCATAGTTCAAAAGGTGTTAAATGAGTACCTTTCTTAACTTGCATAGGGTTCAAGGTATAGACAATTGTACTTACAACCTCTCTCCAATATTTCAAAGCCATATTCTTCTCCATCATGAGTGTCCTAGCATAGTCTATTACAAACATGTTCTTCCTTTCAGCAATTCCATTTTGTGGAGGGGTCCTAGGTGCACATGTCTATCTTTTGAATCCTCTATCACTATAGAACACCTCAAAATCATTTGATGTAAATTCTCCTCTTCTATGAGATCTCACACATTTAAGGGTTTTACATATTTCCTTTTCAACTCTTGCTAAGTATCACTTAAACATTTGGAAATCATCAAATTTCTATTTCAGAAACATAACTATCATCATCTTAGAATAATCATCAACAAAATAACATAATTTACTTATCACATTTATAGCTTTTCACATCAATTGTTCCACACAAGTCAGTATGAACAATCTCCAAAATTCCTTTATAGGTGTGAGTCTTACTATTAAAACTATACTTTTTCATTTTATTTAATTAACATTGTTTGCAAATTATATTATATCAGGTTTCTTCAACTTAGGAAAAACTCTAACTCTTCTCATGTTACTAATACTAACCAAGTTATCAAAATTAACATGACATAACCTCTTGCACCATAACCATGCATCATCAAATTCCACAAGTAGACAATTCACGTCATTCATCTCAAGGTAGAATAGATTACCTCTAGTTTGATTTCCTTTCCTAATTAGTTTTCCATTAGTATCATATATGTTAGCTATCTTTTTCTCAAACTCAACCTTGCAACCTGAACTATTTAGTTTTGACACACTGAACAAATTATAGTTAAGTCCTTCAACATAATAAGCATTACCACATAAAAAAATTTCTATGAGTTTGGTAGATCCTTTTCCTTTTATTAGACATGGTGCATCATTACTAAAGCTTACACTATTTCCATCATAATAATTCAAGGTAATGAATATACTTTTATCTCTAGTCATGTGATGTGAACACCAACTATCAATGATCCATCTATCATTCTTGTTCACACAAGACACTAGTATAGTTTCCTCATCCTTAGTAGAATCATTCTTCATTTTAAGATACACCACTTTTTCATCATAATCGTCAAATCCATCTTTGGTTTCCTCTTCTATAATTTATTAAGAGATCTTGCCTTTGTCTTTGTAATCTTTGATGTGCACATCTATTCTACTTCTATATTTGTCACCACTTCTATTGTTCTTCTTTTCTGGACATCTAGCAGTAATATGACCAACCTCATTGCAATTAAAACACATGATAGGTAACGTACATTTGAATTTTCCTTTACCTCTATAACATCTTCTTGTGTAGTGATTCAAGATATTCTACATCCTCTTCATTTGTATCATTATTACTAGAAATATATTTTACCTTGTTCTTCTTCTTCTCATTAGGTTCCTTTAATGATGGCTTAGGTTTGAAAGCAAATTCAACATTGTCAGATTTGATGTCGTCAAAATTAGATAGGTCCAAAGAACTGAGCCTAACTACTAGACCTTCAAGAGTTAGATTAGAACCTGGTATACATCTTAGTTCTTGTATTATAGAAACTCTAATAGCATAGATGGGTAGCAGTGTTCTCAATACTTTACTTAATATTGTATCATCATATATCTTACTAGTAGCTCCTCTTATACATTAACAACATCTTTTATTCTAGAGCACTATTGAACAACATTCTCACCTTATTGCATCCTCATATCATCGAACTTACCTCTAAGAATTTTAGATTTGGCTCTTAAAACATTTGTGTCTCCTCCATAAATGGTTTCAAGAAGATCCCACATCTTCTTTGTACTTTCACAACACTTAGAATAAATTAGAGTATAGGCAATCTCTAACATTGTCTGATTATGCTCTCTTTTCTTTTTCAAATCTTCAACATTTAGGCCTCTAGTAAGATCAACATTCTAAGTGATGATGGTAGATTATGCATGATCACCAAGGCCTACTAGGCGTAGCTTCATTAGAATTTCCCACGCAGAGAAGTTGTCCTTGTTAAGATTGGGTACCTCTCTTTTTGACATCTTGATCATTTTCTTATAGTACCTTCAAACTAATCCTATTAAATAGGTGTCTCTGATAACAATTGTTGAAATTCTTTAGAATAATTGAGAGGTGGGGTAAATCAGTTATCCAAGTTCAAGATGTACAATTAAAACTTTTTATAGCTTAGTGAACCTATATCCATAAAACATTTTCATGCATGCATCTATTGGATCATACAATCACTTAAACTTGTAGATTAATATCCTAGATCAAATCAACTTTGCATAATGTAAACATGAAACATAATATATTCAATAACACATTTGACACAAGGATTTTACATGGAAACCCAATTTGGAAAAAACCACCAGTAACATGCTACTCATTCTCACTCTTCAGAAGTGATGTCCTATGAAAGGTCAATCTTGTTAAAGGTTACAATACACATTGTTAAATGTGACCTGGTTAGAGGATTTTAATCACCCTATTAGGAGTGAGCCTTGTTAGAGGAATTTAGATCATTCACTTGGAATTTTACCTAGTTAAATGATTTACAAATGATTATTAGGTCAAACTAATCCAAAGGATTTACCCTAGAGTAGTACAATGATTAGAAATTTATAGTAAGGCTTGATCTCATAACAAATTGCAACTCACTTGCAGATCATAGATCTCTGTTTTAATCCTCCATTCTACTTGGCTTTTACACACTTCAACTCATATAGCTTGTTCAACCTTCAAGCATTCATACTCTTAAGCCTTCTTTCTTTTCTTTCCAATAGCAATCTCTTCTATTTGGTCACTAAATGAAGCAATACCTTAGACCTCTTGTCTAACCTAGGTTCTTGAACATGAGCAACCTTGCTTTTGACAAAACATCTCTATAAATAGAAAATTAAGATCATTTGACATTCAACCTCTATCCTCCATTTTAGGATTAGGTAGGATAAGTTAGGATTCAATGAATCTACCCATCTTTTCATTTGTGTCCCTTCTAGAAACTTCTTTTTGAATCCTCTTTGAATTTTC